>JBBPCZ010000001.1:47119868-47132039 GCA_037974445.1 Brycinus macrolepidotus | reverse complement strand
CAATTTTGTTGTGGTTTCTGAATTAGTTTGTGTTTCTCAATTTGTTGTTGTGTTTAGTAATTTGTTGGTGTGGTTTGTACTTCAGGGCCACCGTACAATTCACCATAATAAGCTTTTCTGAGCATTTCATGGATATCACAAGGACTGTAAGGGCACTGAACGGCTGCATGCTTCATTACAAAAGAGCATAACTGGCACTTTATAAGTGGATTGCAGGGCAGTTTGTGAAACACATACAATAAAAACCAAACCTTAGAAAAAAAAAATCATAATGCGTTGTGTTTTGTGAAAATGTCTTCAAGGATCACAATACTATATGATTGTCATGTTGCTTACTTTACCTCTAAGGCATAAACAGGTAGTTGTAGTTGTGCAATAGCATGCCTGGAACATACTCAAGGTAGCAATAGAGGCAAAAATGAGGGTCATGTCTCAAAAAAGGTTGAGAACCACCATACTACTGGACAAATAGAGTCTGTGATAGGGATCTGTTTCTGTGCTACAAGCAATGACTTATCAAGTACACTGTGGAGTAAATGAAGTAAAATAAGATTTCTAGTAAAAAAAAAAACTTAGTCAAAGACTTCAGCTACAATGAATGTAAAACCCAGTCTCAGTGCGACATCTTACCCAAAGCTTCTTACAGGTTTGCTTGAACTTCTTCAGGAAATTAGATGCTGTCTCCTTAGCTCATCTGCACAGATTACCGGTAACGCTAAGCCTCGACCAGCCTTTCCTCTGCAACAAAGCCAGGGATTATTTGATGGCAATGTTACATTTTACCAATTGGCTCCAAATCTGTTCAGGTGAGGATGTTTGCCATACAGGAAAAAAAGCAATCCAGTAGGAACACATTGCTACTCAACCAAGAACCCACTAATCCACTCTCCAACAAATCCTGCATGCTTAGGGAGTAGTGATGAATATGTGTGTTCAGAAATTGGTATGATTCCAGTCTTTGAGAACTTGTATGAACTTGGATTACTTAGGCAGGAGCAGATTAGGTTTTGATGGTATTTGTTTAATGAGTCATTATTTCTACATGTCTGTAAAATGGATTAGCACGTTTGGGAGGGTTTGTTAAGCAATTTTCTTACTGAAGCAGCAAAAGAGAACTGCAGCTGTAATATTCAAGAAAATACAAGTCATCTTTTTTTTTTGTCTCAAGAAAAGCTATTTCATGTTTGATATCAGGAGTCAAGATAGTACAGGGGTGCTCAGCTCTGGTCCTGGAGAGCCAGTGTGTATCCAGGAGATTATATATGCAGGTGACACTGTTGTGTCACCAAATATAGCTGTTATCTGATTGTTATTCCAAAGTCACTGCTTATGTCAAGCCCTGGGCAGGAAAATACAACATGAATGTGAACAACAAGCCGCTGATGTAGGACTCACCTAGCTGCATGCATTATCATCGTCCCACTCCATCATGTCCATGTTTGCAATGTAGGATCTCATTACCCTGCTGGTAAATGGGTGGGAAGTTCAGCCGGGTCATAGTGTATCCCTCTGAGGCAAAGCCTGCAGCCTGTCTTCTGTCTTCTGCAGCCTTTTTAACGATGGATCCTGGCAAAAAAGTGTTACTAATAAGTCTAAAATAATTCAAAGAAGCATAGTCACAATCAGAATCAGAAAACTTTATTGATCCCAGAGGAAATTGCTTATGTTATGACTACACAGAGACACAGAGACAAGAGCAATATAAAATATAAAGTCTAAATAAATCCGATAAAACTCTGCAGGATATCCTCAATATGAAATACACTATGCGATATGCACAAATGCTGGGTATAAATACTACAGATAAGTAACTTACAGTTAATTAAATTACTAGTAACACAAATGGTAGTTAGGAGTATGTTATTGCACATAACAGAGATCAGTAGTAGATCAGTACTACTGACATGTGTAGTGATATTTCACATGGTAAGACTATTGCACATAATAATAAGATATTGGACATAATGATAATACAGCCATCCTGTGTTGACCACAAATAAGGACAACCTAAAAGTTTCACTTTAAGCTCTGTAAATATTTGAAAGTTGAATTGTGATATTTTAAAGGTGAATTATTTTTACGCCATGAATGATTAATACAGTAATTAATGGAGTGTCTACTAAGGGCCAAAGTACACATTCCACCAAGAGACCCGGAAGATTATGAGTGTCCCAGTGGTCATTAAGAACACTGAGTGTTCGTATCGGTGGTGTGGAGTGATTGATGAGAAGCTTGTTTTTTGCTGAGGGAAGATCAGAGACGTCGGCCTGCGCCTGATCTCCGCTCCCAGTCTTCTTACCTGAGCAGTTCACAGCAGATGGTTCTGCAGCTGTGTTCTCATGTTCAAGTGAAGGTTATTGTCTAACTACACTCCCTCCTAACAATCCCATTGTGCTCCGTTGTGCTCTTGCTTTTACTGCTCCTCTGCCCGTGTCTCCCACTCATTTATTATTGGACTGGAATGAATGCTTTTCTTGCATATGTAGGATTCCACTATTGTCAGCATGTAGACAATAACAATAGCTGTGAGGCATGATAGCAATCAGGCTCAAATCCTTTACACTCTTGCACTCTCTTCATTCACAATACATGCTTCTGTCTTTCAATTTTCACCCTTACACTTTCATAACGTGTGATAACCATAACCCAATACTAATCAGTTGCTTTCTTCACCTTTTCTTTGAAGCTATTATTAGCTATGATCTCTGTAGAAATTTGAGCCTGTAGACTCACTGACGGCACTCTATAGCAAAAGTGCAAAGATGTTTGCAATACTTCATAATGTTACTGTGAGATCCATTTCTGTTTTGTTCTGTACATCATTTAAAAATGTCACTTTCTCTTCACATCATGTGAAAAGTTCATTATAACTGGAACAATAGAAATAGTCAAGAATTACTGATTGTCTATAGTTACATGCACTCAAATCTTGGTATATTAACTTTTTTTTTACGCTAAAAAATTTTAAGTTAAGGTGCTTTTTGCTTAATGTAATTTTATGAATGTCAAGTGAAAAAACCCTGATTTAATATCAAAACTATTGACACAATAATCAAAATAAAAGAATTTGTAGCATAAATGAATGACATTTTTTAAGAGGAACTGACAGAGGTTTAAGGTTACTTTACTGTTATCAGCAGCTGTGTACACTTACATAATGTGATGAGACGTTTCTCCACGGTGCAACACATAGCAACACTCAACAGAGTGCAAGTTACGACAGAGACTATACAAACACAATAAATAGACACAACAACAATGTAACAGTAATGTAATGTAACAGTATAGTATGGACGAGATGTACACCTTGCCTGGTACTGCACAATAAGTATGATTACTGCACAGGAGCCAGTTAGCAGCATTGAAGAAAGTGCAAGGGATGACAGAAACAAAACAATAAATACAACAAAGACACTTAAAACAAAGTTAGCCTGAGCTAGAGCCACAGTGACTTACCTGATCTGTCATACCTGAGTATTTAAATATTTCTGCATTATTATGACTGGAAACATCATCAGTAGAGAACCCAATTAAACAAATGAGACAAAAAAGATAATTTATGTATTGAGGAAAATAATACAACACTGATCTACAAGTGGCAAAAGTATGTGAACCTCTAGGCTTAGCAGTTAATTTGAAGGTGAAAGGTTGCACGGGGAAAGCTCTCCAAAAACAGATTGCTGCTGGTCTACAGTTTGTCAAAGATCAGATGGGAAAGTCTATAGACCGCTATTAGAAAAATCTTTTGTGAATGGATTAGAACAAAATAGAACCTCAAAATAGAGGTTTTCTTTATGTACTTTTAGATAAAGAGTAAAACCTGACGATTTTTAGGTCATATTTAGAAAATTCTAAAGGTTTCACAAAATGCCAAGCACCACTGAATCTGACTGGTACAGCAATAGATCTGAGAGACTGAAGGAAATGGATTTTGAAATGGTTAGGAGTCATATCCCACTGAACAGAAGCAGTTCTGCACAGTCAGGGTTGCGGTGAATTTCAGTGGTCATTCTTTGTTTCTGCCTTTGCATTATGCTTTAGCTCCCTTGCTCTTAGGGTCCAATCAGTGGTTCAGCGGCACATTGGCTGCTACTCGTCTGGGCTGCTAGTGAATGCACTTCCATAGGAAAGTGCATCTACCTTCATCTTGTACTGTGATTGCGCTACTCATTTTTTGGAAGGCTGTTCCTCTTTCCACCTATTCCAGCCCATGTGGATTCTATAGTTCCCTCTCTTCTTATCCTGATAAAAGACTTTCTGATGTGCCCCGGCACTCACCTATTCATTAAGGGGCTCTTTGGCCTTTATATCTGCCGAACTGCAAAAAAAGAAAGTTTTCGACCCGGCCTGCCTTATCTTCTTTGTTGGTCTCCTTCAAGTGAGCTTGGAGCATGCTAAGCTCCTGTTTAACAGCACCTTTGACAAATGAGAGGAGATTCTTGGCGTGTTTGATCATCAGAGGAGCCATGCTTACATCCATCTCCCCTCAAACAGCCTTGTAGATTTGAATGGAACCTGTGTACATGCACAACACTTAAAAAACAAAAAAAAAAAAGTGAGGTGCTCAACAATTTCGAACTCTACTTTGTTAGGGTGTGTCTTTGATGGTTGCACTATTAGTAGGCTGGATTGGGGTGAATACAGATGAGGACTGACAGGCAGTTATGAGAGAATGGGTAATGCGGGATAGGAGACTGAAAGGCATGAGGTTGCTAAAGGGCATGCTTGTGCTGTATTCAGCCTAATCAGGTTTCACCTGTCAAAAATGACTTATATCCTGATGCCCTGAGCACCTTCCGAATAATTCTGCACAACAGCATAGAGTCTCAGTTCAGAGGGGAATCCTTGCTAAAGCATTTGAGTTCATCAGATATAAAATCATTAAAAATTATGACTGTTCTAAAAATGGAGGAAGTGCATATTGCCGTTTTCCCTTTAAAAGGCCCATTTTCTTCAATTTCTCATTTTATTTTTTTGCCTGAGGTCTACGTGGTTTTATACACTTGAAACAGCCATTATTCATTTTTACATTTTGATTTTCCAACTTCTTTTTTATCCCTTAGAATTAAACAGGCTGTTTTTGTTACTGTGCCTTTAAGGCTGATATATGTTAACGATCTGTGTTCTGATTGGCTGCCCTGTATTCTGCCCCATTCAAAAAGCAGTCCAGACTGAAACCCTCATTATAGCTTCAACATGAATCCTATTGGATAAAGAGGTGGATGCCTGCAAATGCAATGATTTTTGTGACATAACAAAAGTGTTTCATTTGTGGCTTAGTTTTTTTATGTACGGTTAAGTATGAAATTGCATTTTGTTGGTGAAAAAGTGAAAAAAAGTAACAACCAAACCTAAATATGGTATTTTCCTGCTAATTTGAGTGCGCAACTTCTGTAAATTAGATGTATTTAACATATTGGGGAACAATTTAGAACAGCATATTAAGTGTTACTTAATCTTTGGACTTTTTCCTCAGTATGTTAAATTCAGGAAAAACATCGACATTGTGCATTAAAATGTGCTCTGTGTAGAGGATGTGTACTTCAAAAATGATCAGAAGAACAAGATAATGCAAGTTTGCGCTTGACTATGTGAACTGTATGGACTTAGGAGTGAATGGTGCATTTTTGAAACTTTGATAAAACTTACATAATAAGTATACCATGTAAAGTAAAAGTTTGGGGAGAAAAAAGTATTTTTGTGATATGGGGACTTCACCACATAGAGCGTGTTTAACATATTTCATTCTCTCCTCTTTGTCAGTAGGTTTGCCCCTGTGGCTTCCTCTTCTATTGTTTGTGTCAAAGCAGCGGCATTCATTTCATCTCTTTCTGTCTCACTTTTTTTTTATTTCTTTATCAGAGTTCCCTAAGTGTGTGCAGCATTAGTGACACATCAAAATACAAAGATCAGAGAGAAGAGTGGACTACCTTTTTTTTTTTTTTTTTTTTTTTGCTATTTTTCATAGGCGTGCAGTGTGAGAGAACAAATTGCGTGCCTCTTGCAGGCTTTATTACAAATCGCATGTCTGTCACTGTAACCGACACATCTTCCCAAGCCAGACAATGGCGTTTGAGTTATGGTGTGCAGAGTGGGTCACTGTGCACCAAAGCAGGGGGCAATTATTCAGCTCTGTGACTTAAAATGAATGGAGCGCCACATTAATGTAGAATGAGTGTCAACACAGCTCAGGGTGATGTGACTGATGGTCTGGGAGTAATAAGTCAATGCCTTCGAAGACGCTAACCCAAGCAATGCTGCTTTATTAGCATAGACTTTTACATATTAAATAGATCACACTTACAGCTGTTTGCTGCGAATATAGCACTCCTGACTCTTAATACGTGTTGGATATGTCTCATTTGGTTTGTCTAAAAAAAATATTTTGCATATTGAAAATAGTGTGTGAGTCTTTTGGACAGACATGCCATTTTGTCAGGGAATACTAGGTATTCATACTTTCTAAAAGCAATTTTTGGATGTGTCACAGCACCACTATGCGATTTTCTTTGCAGCAAAATGTAGCCTTGGCAGCCTGGCGGCAAAGGCTGATTGTGTAAAACTCGGCTCACTGAAAACCTTTCATCTATTGTGTCTTTCAGTTCATTTGTTTTGACTGTTGGTTTTGATTATATGGTCTAGGTAATCACCGTACTCCGTCTCACAATAACTTTGCAGCAGTGCTTACTTTCTTTGGTTTTAAGGCCAGTTATTGTCTAGGCACACATAAATATAATCCAGTGGAATTAAACGTTAACTTGGCACATCCTGCTTTTCAGTGCTATCCCAGTGATTCTTGGTCTTTTCCCTCTACATTCTTCCTTTGTAGCCTTACATTCTCATTTTTTCCCCTACAAACATTCATTTCTGCATGCTGTCTCAATCCAATTATCTCTGTGTGACATGCAGTCAAAATGCAGCAGCTCCGCACAATGTAATTGCAAACTTGTTTCGGAAAGGAACGAGCCTGTCGTGCGTAATGTCACTCATAATTATGAGTTATTGGAAACCCACTGTGTATGTACAAGAGGTGAAAGGAGATGGGCACTGGATCCAGATTAAAGGCATTGACAAAGACGTGCTTTACGGGAGGTGTGTTGTAGGATGTGAGCACTATTACCCTTGACTTTAATTTTTAGAAATTAAAGTCATTCCATTTCTTTTCCACCTGGGATGTCACTACCAGAGCCAGTGGTTCCCCTGCTCCTCTAAGCCTGACTTGCCATTAAAGAATCGCTCCAGTGGAAAGCTGATTAAAATTGATTTAGGTTTTGAGTGTATTTGGAATTAATGATATAAATGTCCAGGGGAATTATGGGCCGTTGTCTGAGGGTGAGTCTGCCCATCTATTTCCTAAGTGTAGGGGGTGATGGGTGGGTGGGTGTTAAAGCTGATCCGCTATTCTCAGACGTGCACAGACACTAACAGCCTCAGAAATGTCTGAGTCCTTCAGCGCACAGATATTTTTCATTCTTTAGCAGTTTCTCAATACTCAGACAATGGAGGAGGGACAGTGGGAGAGCCGAAAGGAGCTGGGGTGCACTGAGGGTTGACAGTGGACCACCATGTCTTAAAGAGGCAAGGTGTATGATTTTTATGTCCAAAGTAGCATTAAGTGTTAGAAATAAGAAGCCAACTGAAAGCTCGATGAGTTGTTGGCTGATATTTGTCACAGCAAGTCATATACAAATACCCCTAAAGTTGTACTGCCAACAAACTCCTAACATTTTTTTTGGTTGTTGTAGTGTGCCAATTACAAATTTTTCTTGCCCATTGAACCGTTAACAATGGACGTCTTTCTCTACCATACTACATCTCCAATAAAATATTACTTTCATTTGACAGATTTGCTAAATGTCTAATGTTGCGTGAGAAGTTGTTGACAGAACAACTTGAGTGATCCATCATCTTCCTCACAAAACTTGCTTACCACCCAATTTGAAATGTTTTCCTTGCAAAATAATGGATTCTGTAGATATCACATGGATCATTAAAATGGTGAGAAAGGTTGAAAAATTGGAAGCATTGGAAAGAGAAATGTATGGCGCTCTAAGCTTCTCACTGTGACAGAAGAAGAAGTCAGGAGGCGTATGCACATGCCCAGTGCTACATGTATGCCTGTCTGTTTGAGTTAGTTGTACCCTGAAGGGTGCAGAGATGGGATTAGCTCATAATGAGGACTCTACATTCTACAGACAGGCTGAGGCAGAGGTACTGACACAAATGTAATTGCCGTGTGTTTATGGGTGTGTGTGTGTGTGTGAAAAAGGACGAGCTGACCGCTGTTTCCCTCTTGCTTTTCCAGGCCCGTGTACATGAACTACCATGGCCAAAGTGCTCTGCAGCATCCTGCTCCTGGGAAGTGCAGTGATGACGGCCTTTGCCTGCCCTAAATACTGTGTCTGTCAGAACCTGTCTGAGTCTCTAGGCACACTGTGTCCATCTAAAGGCCTGCTCTTCGTCCCCCCAGACATTGACCGACGGACTGTGGAACTGCGGCTTGGGGGGAACTACATCATCAGGATCACACAGCAGGATTTTGTAAACATGACAAGCTTGGTGGACCTGACTCTGTCAAGGAACACCATAAGCTCCATCCAGCCATTCTCATTTGTGGACCTAGAGACTCTTCGTTCGCTCCATCTCGACACCAACCGATTGACCGAGATTGGACCAGATGCCCTGCGGGGCCTGGTCAACCTGCAGCACCTCATCTTGAACAACAACCAGTTGAACCACATCTATGAAGAAGCCTTCGATGACCTTCTGCTAACACTGGAGGATCTGGACCTTTCCTACAACAACCTGCGGAGCGTGCCCTGGGAGGCTGTCCGCAAGATGCTCAGTTTACACCAGCTCAGCCTCGACCACAACCTCATCAGTTACATTGCTGAAGGTACTTTCATGGACCTTGACAAATTGGCTAGACTTGACCTCACATCAAACAGGCTCCAGAAGCTTCCACCGGATCCCATATTTGCTCGTTCTCAGACCAGTGCAGTGCTAAGTACACCATATGCTCCTGTGCTTTCTCTCAGCTTCGGTGGAAACCCTCTTCATTGCAACTGCGAGGTGCTGTGGCTGCGGAGGCTTGAACGGGAGGATGACATGGAGACATGTGCTTCCCCTCCCAGTCTGAAAGGACGGTATTTCTGGTATGTACGAGAAGAGGAGTTTGTTTGTGAGCCACCCTTGATTACTCAGCACACACACAAGCTTCTGGTGCTTGAGGGCCAGACGGCTAGTCTACGTTGTAAGGCGGTGGGTGACCCCATGCCCTACATACACTGGGTGGCCCCTGATGACCGGCTCATTAGTAACTCATCACGAGCCACCGTCTATGAGAATGGCACCCTTGACATCATGGTCACCACTGCCAAGGATTACGGCACTTTCACTTGCATTGCTGCCAATGCTGCAGGAGAGTCCACGGCCTCAATTGAGCTATCCATCATTCAGCTGCCTCACCTGAGCAATGGGACAAACCGCACCTCACAGCCCAAATCCAGGCTCTCTGACATCACCAGCTCCACCAAGAACAGTAAAGGGGAGACCAAAGTCCAGCCGGAACAGGTGGTGAGCGTGTCAGAAGTCACTTCAGTCTCTGCCCTGGTCAAGTGGACAGTCAGCAAAGCAACTCCCAAGGTGAAAATGTACCAGCTCCAGTACAACTGCTCAGATGATGAGGTCCTAATTTACAGGTAAACACTCAGACCCTTAAACCACTTGTGAATACTAATTACCTTACAAATAAGCTTGCTTCTCTTTCCCACTGTTTTTTAATTGAATTAGTCAGCCTAAGCAGTTAACTTTTTGAACATTCTGTTGCTGGCTGGCTGCCAGGCATAAACACATAACTATTTCTCAGAAAATAAATATGTAAGGATCTTATAATAACGTGAGCATAGTCAGGGAAGTATTCTAATTTAATTTCCAGTAATCAGTAATGCCAACTTCCAAATGATTACCATTTATTAGCTATTTTCTGTGATAATGACCAACAACTGTGAGTGTTTTGTGGGCTAGTTCTTAAAACAAATCAACATATAATATAATTACTGATCTTCATGTAATGTGCAGCATAGTAACTCCTATATAGTTCTATATTCATAACTCATGATGGTTTGATGGTACAGTATATTCACTGATCCTCGGTGACTTTTTGAAGCTCCATTGCTGCTAATTGCATGTACTGTTTTGGCCCGTGATTTGAGAGCACTGAGCTGCACTTTGTGATATTCTATTATTGTCGTGGCACAGATCATCCAATTATGTGCCTTTTCATTGACTCATCCTTTACTAAATTAGTCGCCTCCACCGGCAAACCATAACCTATCAACAGCACACTCTAGTCTAATCTACACTTCCCCCGTAGAGTGGTAGCGGGTGGTGGAGGACTGTTATGGGGATTTACAGGCAGGGTTGTATAAATCACGGTGTCTTCTGCATGGAAATTGTGTGGGAATCGGTAAGGCAGAGATAACACCACTGTGAAGTGCAGATACAGTCAGTTATGTGTCAGCCATAAACTGTATGAAACCCACCAATGAACCCTTTTAGTCAATCTTTATGCTGTAACCGTTCCTATGTCAAACCAAAATGTGATATATTGCTAACGACTGGACCAGTGCCCATGAATGTGTACAAGAGCTATCCAGGCCTGCTTTAAAAAAATAAATAAAAGCTTTCTCATTTGCATACTTCAGTTTGTCAGCTTGTGTCTGCAACATTCACAAGTTTTTGACAGCCAGATCACATCCCAGGGCCAGCCAATGAATATGTCATGGAGGAATATGTCATTCATTAAGCACTTAGTCTGTTAGACTATTAGATATATAGCAGAGGGGGAAAACAAAATCAAGTATTTGACAGAATGACGTTAACCCCTGCTACTAGCATATGCTGTTTTATTTCTGCCTGTGATTAATTTTTATTTTGCATTCTGTCTTTACAGCCCTAATTTGCTTAAATAAAATGTTCCTACGGTTTCTGGCAGGCTGTGTTATCAGAATGTACACAGTAGTACAAAAATGTCTATTAACAAATATTCATTTTTCCAATGAGTCATTCTATGAAATCTAAGGTTTAAGAGAGATCCTATAAGTCTAAGGCTGAAGTTTAGTGGCTTGTAATACTATGCAAAAGTAAGAGGAAAGGAAGACACCGTGACAGTACTGGTCAATAAATAGTTATATACTCTAAACAAACAGATGAGTGACAAATTTGAGAGGAAAAAGATAAACTAAATAAATGAGTGGAGACACATAATGGGTGCACATGCTTCCAGGAAGGCGACATCTGCATTTAAAGCTGTGGGAAAGACATCAATCAACATGGCTGAAAACTGAGGTCAAAAATGCACATTCAGTGATGGTCATGCATTAGTGTGATATTTAAGGAAAAAACAGAAGAGCAACTGTTCCTCAGATGACTGAGAATGTCAGTGCAGGATGTGATCAGATTATAACAGCAAGAACTGTTTAGGCACATATGAAAGAGAGAGATATTAATGTAACTGCAGTGCATGAACCCCTCATTACAAAGACAAATCACCATCTAAGAGTTTGGTGGTGTTAAAAGCCAAAAACAAGTGGGCGAGTGCATGTGGCCAAGAGAAAGATACAGGCCTTAGACGAGTCACTGGACCACCATCAAAACACCAGTGGAGGGAATATCTTTTGGAAATGTGGTGTTCCAGTCTATGACAGTGCCTGAGACTTGTATTAGGCGCAATGAAGCTGCTCTAGCAGCCCACGGTGGTCATTATTAAAACACTTGTCACCTGTCTTAATATATAGCTCTCTTAATTTTTAGATGATGCATAGAACCTCATGGACCTGGCTTATAACTCACTCACTCACTCACTCACTCACTCACTTTTAGCAGGTGGAAAACTCTCCACAAGGCAACCCTATTAGCATCCAAATAACTTTTGCATCAGAACAGTGCTTTGCATCAGTGACACTGTCCTTGTTATGAAAAACTACTTCATAAATAGGCGGATTTCAGTAGTAATTAGCTAACTAAAAGTAAACTCAAGTAAAATAGGGTTGTCAGTTTTACTCAACTAAAATGATGATTAAAAAAAAAAAATATATATATATATATATATATATATATATATACAGTACTGTGCAAAAGTCTTAGGCACCTGTGCCAATTGTTTGAAAC
>JBBPCZ010000001.1:47085812-47099832 GCA_037974445.1 Brycinus macrolepidotus | reverse complement strand
CCCCGTTCGTCCGTCCGTCCGTCCCAATATCTCACTCCAAGCCAAGGTTTTTTCAAAAGTTGACAACCCTGGTGTGTAAATATAAATTATTATAAAATAAATTACATTTTGGATTTTTATTCAGCTAAGCTGGGCATGCTGTGATCTGTACTCTATTTTTTTTTTTTTTTACTGTAACTGACAGATACCAGACAAAAAAAAACAAAACAACAACAACACGGGAGTGGGAGGGAATGGGAGTCATTCTTCTGGGTTTGGGACGGGATGGGATTTTCCCCCAGTTTTTTTATGGGATTGGGATGGGATGGGATTTTTTTTGTGAGAGTGGGACAGGAGAGGTTTGAAAATTCACTCCTGTGTCACCCTCTAGTCTATAGCTGGTGCACTGACAATGATAAAGCTCTGCTGTTACAAAATCCACAGTGCAGAACCGCACTGTAAACCAAATTAATTTTTTTGCCAAAAGTAATCAAACAAATTCAGTCTAATATAAGTGTATGTATTAGAAATGCAAGTAACAAAGGACAAAATTCCTAAAAAAAATAAATAAATATCAGGGGTAGTTGCATACAACCTTCAGTTAATACACAGTACGTAAAATTAGCAGTTTGTGGATAGTTTTTATATCCTCTAAACTGTGGAAATGAAAACTCTCCTGTCAGAGTGCCCGCCTAACCAGTGATGAATAAAAAAAGCAAAAACAGAGAATATTCATAAGAAAACAATAGGCTTTGATAACCAGAGCAGCCTCACCTCTGAGGGCAGATCACATTTGCATTCAGAAGCAGACCACTGCACTCTGATAATGGACGATCCGTTTTAATTCACTGATGTGGGAAATGGTCAGTGTGGCAGGTCAAGGCATCACGCCCAGCTCTGCACATCTGTGTTCCCACAGGAGTTAAGGTGTGTCCACTTGCTGACACTCCAATACTTTCCCAGCTGTAAACACAGTCTGTTGCACTTCCTGCGCACTCTAACTACTTCAACCCCTGCCCCACTACACTCGTGAGCTTTTCATTTGAAGTCCTCTGAAATCTCTTTAATGGGCCAAAATTACACTTGAACAGAATTCTTCTGTGGAGAGCAGGTAACCGAAATTGCTAGGTGTGGGCAGGTTAAAGCCACAGTTGAGTTGATTGGAACACTTGACTTCAATTACTCTCTTCACATATTTTTTGCATCAATGAACTTGATTGTTAAAGCAATTTGTTCAATAAAGACATGGCGATGGGAAGTGTTTTTGGCAAGTTAGGCTTTTGTTTTACTTTTAAGCCTTAGACAAGTTTTAATGAATCTAATCACATTTCAGGAAACATCAACACTCTGTATTACCACTTAAACACAAAGAAGAATAGTTGTTCATGTGTTGGTTGGAATAAGTACTACAATATGATACTACAGATTGAAACAATATATTGTTTAAAGCAAAGAATCTTTTTTCTGCAAAAAGTAATGATCAAATTATTAGACTTTATAACAATTATGGCATTTAAAATGTCATTAGGGCCCCACGGTGGTGCAATGGGTAGCACTGCTGCCTCACGCCTCCAGGGTTGGAGGTTCAAATCCAGGTCCTGGCCTTGTGTGTGTGGAGTTTGCATGTTCTCCTCATGGTGGTGTGGGTTTCCTCCACCATGAGTGAATGGTATGTATGTGCACCCTGCGGTGGGCTGGCGCCCTGCCCAGGGTGAGTCCCTGCCTCGTGCCTGTAGAGCCCGGGATAGGCTCTGGGTACCTATCCCGAGTAAGGGTTAATCCCTAGTAAGGATTAAGCGGTTACAGGAAATGAATGAATGAATGAATGAATGAAATTAGTGTTGCTACTTCTGAAGTTAAGAAAGCGACTCAGGTTTCCAAGTCTAAAAGAACATAATTGGCATCATTTTCACTGTGTGGGCAAAATGTTCTTGCCTCCACCTCAGTAACTCAGCATGATGGCAGCGACGATGGCGGCCACCTGTTAATTGAATTGGCAGATAGTTTTCCCCTCCAAGCATATTGAGTTGGCCAGGGATGTTGCACGAGCAGTAGTCTGCAAAGATGCTGTGGCCGTTCATCAGGTGTCTCGGTGGAAGCCCATGCTAGTTCTTACTTTCCCAGCTAGTTGGCCACGTCTTTGTTCAGAGAAAACTGGGTAAAAAGTGCATTTTAAAAATGAAAAAAGGTACAAATAGGTTTAAGTACAAAACAAAGTGATCTAACATCTGTGCAGTTAGAGACCATAGCCTACAGACCAGTGGTTCCCAAACCATTCCTGGAGGACCCCGTGTCCTGCACATTTTTGATGAACATGTGTTTTCACTGCTCCCAACACATCTGATCCAACTAATCAGTTAATTACACAGCTGTTCTTGAGCTGGACTAAGTGTATAAACACTAAAGTGTGGCGGGCAGGGACTTCTCCAGGACCCGTTTGGGAACCCGTGCTATAGACCATTACAGTCCAAGCACTAAAGCCCAGAATGATCAACATTACAGGAAGATCCAGAAATAGCAGACAACATTTAACCAGGTGTATTTGAACAAAGTATTGTAGGATTATGTCTCAAACTGTGTTTTCAGTTTATATTTTATCTTGGAGCTGAAATGTGGCCCACCTTGTGCCTAATTTGGTATAATGTCTCCAGTTCTAAACCTTGTTCATTTAATGTACATTAAATTAAAGAAGGTTAAGGTGTGATGATGTGTATGTTACAGAAAGTGAGTGCTAGACAGATAAATGTTTTAAAGATGAATCATTAACTGAGTGTAATGTAAAGTATTTATGAGAGTGAGAATGTTTGTGTGAGCAAGAATATGGGAACAAAGCTATTTTAAATTATATTGATTATAATATATTATGTGGATTTTTGTAATTGCTTTTGCTTTTGTCCAAAATAAAGTTCATAATCCATAATCCACATTCATCCCAACCTTAAAACCAATTCCACATGATTTAATCCTGCTTTAATTAAACTATTGGATTGTAGATGTATTGTGAGTAAGGTGATTTAGAAGTGCGACATCTCAATAGAGTCAACTCAGCTATTATATCATGTATTTTTAAACTGCTTCTCAGCTCCTGCTGCCAGTCAAAGTCCTAACGGTAATTAATGCTGACGTGCATGCCTGGATATTATAACTGACTGCATCAATTAATCACTGATTTAAACTCATTTTTCTGTGCTTGGGACCTCAGATATTCCCAGAAGCACCCAGGCATAATATTTATGCAGAGTGAGCAGTTTTGCACGTTGAACAAGCACTATTTCACCTCATAAACCAGCTGGCTGACTCAGATAACACCACATCATCCTGGAGGAATGTTCCAGCGGACTCGAGTGTATTTGACTGTGTTGTTTGTTGACACCTGAAGCTCCAACATGCACCCAAACCTCACTATCCCAGGTCCAACAGATTCCAGCTGGAGAAAGCAAGATTAATAGCCCTTAGGACTTCCAAAAGGTACTAGTCCCTGTCTCTGTAAGCTTTCTCTTTACAGTAAAGTGCAATTTTCTACTTGTAACAGCAACTTAAAGGAAATTATCTGTTTCTACAGTCACTTTGATGGTACAGCCAGTGACGAGGATGCCCTGAGAGATGCAGTGACAGGCACTGGAGCAGAGTCTGGCCATATCCATACAAAGGCCTACAAAGTTTTCCTTAATTCTGAAACCACAGTGGACATGTTCATCAAATCTCAATGAAGGTTCAGTGAGGTAGGAGAAAGAACAGGTAGGATCAAGAGCAGAAATGACTTTAAGCATGTGCTATAAGGCTTATTATAATGGATGTAAAACATCTGTTACAGCAGATCTACACTTACACTTATCTTATATGACCATTTGTGGCAAAAAAAGAGCCCAACATACCAAGAATTCAATGATTTGCTTGCTGTCAGAATTAGGGGTGTGCCGATCCAGTACTTAGTATCTGTATTGGTCTGATATGGGGCAAAATTTTTGGAATATCAGAAAAACTATCTTGAACTATCTTGTAAAAGCTTAACTTAACTTTGAGAAACATGCTGTAAATAGAGATGAGGTCACGAGTACCATAGATGAGCAGAAAGGCTGTGTCTCAAATGGCTCCCTACTGCCTATTTAGTGCACTTTGTAGAAATTAAATTATCCTACACCCAAACAGCATATAATACATTAAAACAAAGAGGTATTGGTGATCCATGTGTGCAGAATGTAATGGACTAATGGCGCATTATATGGGTGAAACTTGAATGTTGTAACTTACATAGCGCCCTCTAGAGGAAGTTTTTTTTAATTTTCCACTGTTTTACATCCTTTTAAAATGCCAGGTGCTACATGACCGAATTTAATGATGAACAGTCCAGTAGAAATGGTCTGAAATTATTTATCCTGATGGTAAAATCGTGTTACATTAACTTACATTGGATTCTGAGAAAGTCGTTATCCTGACCTGCAAAGTCATTTTTACGAGATGCAAGGTTTAGCGATTTTTGGTAAAATCAGTCCTGACCCGACCTGCAGCACGCTGCTGTAAAACCTGTCATCAGTGCAATTTGTATTTTTCTGCCTTTAACAGCAGCTGATCTGTTCTAATGACTCTCCGCTCCTCTTTAAGGTGTGGCCTGTGATGAGTGTGGCCTGTGAGGTGATGACCTTACATTACTTATTTGACCAGGAATGCCCTTAAACACTCCAAACATCAAAACAAATAATCAGAGCCACACTACGGCTAGTTATTGCACTGTATCTTGCTCGAGGCTGTTGATTGCCTGTTTGTAAGTCAGCACACATACTCGACCAAGTGGCCATAATACTGTAGCTATGCTCTGAGGCAGAGTCCATAGCTGTTCTTCAAGGTCATTGCTGTTTGGAAATGACCCACACTTCAAGACTCTACAATTGCTCACCTGTTAAGCTTGCGAGTGGAAGAAATGACACCTCAAATCATAGTGTCAAACTGTGTTAAGATGCTAAACGCGGCACTTTGTACCGGTGTGACATTTGGAATCTTAAGCAATTGCAAATCAGCCCAACATCTCACCGCTCAGACAGCGTTCTCAAAAGCTTTCGTTCTGATCTGCTGGCCGAGCAGTGAAAATACAAGACTTTCAAAGTGTTAAACACGCTTGAGGGGATATTATAACTCACAAGGCTGCTCACTTCCTGCGCTTGCTCTTATAAAACATCTAATTCTGAATCGTCCTCCTTCAGAACTCTGAAACTGAAAGAGCAAATGTTCAAGAGTGATTTACAGTTAAAGTGGGATTGCATGCTCTAGTACTTAGCAAAGGTTCTCACCCACATGACTCAGGTTGAATAATAGGGAGAGAGAACTGGATCTGTATGTTCTTTGAGAGACGTGAAGGATCACGGTTGAGAGGGAATTTAAATCAGGCAGTTTTAATGCCTACCAAAGTTAATGATCAGGCCCTTTTTTGCCTGTCATTTGCTGTTTCCTGATAAGACTCGACAGGCGGCATGCCAAAAGGCAAGAGAGGTTATGAATGAAAAGAAGAAAAAGGTGATGTTTATCAGCATTTGAGGCTGTGAAAGATTACACTCTTTAGCTGTGTTTCTTCTGTCTGTGTCAGGAGTTCTTTGTTTAAAGCTTTTCTTGCCTTGAGGCACTGCAGGAGGCCTGAAGATGCTTTTTACAGGATGTACAAAGACATTTTGTGTGAGTATAGGGTGCTTTCTTCATCTTTTTCTAGTCTAAATATAAAGTTGAGTACACACATACATACACACACGTGTATGTATGTATTTATGTATGTATGTACTCAACTTTATTTTTAGACTAGAAAAAGTTAAAAAGAATATATATACAAAGTTACGAAGTTTAAAAGATGTATAAGTTATGAAGACTATATATATATACATATATATACAAGGAGACTATATATATAAGAAATGTACATTGTACGAAAATTATATATATACAATTTTTGTACAATGTACATTTCTTTTAGTTCATATTATAGGTTATGCTGTTTCTGCTTTCTTCTTTTGTACTGTTCACTTTGCTGTAACAATGCAAATTTCCCCACCTATGGGACTAATATAGGGTTCTCTTATCTTGTCTTATCTTATCTTTTTTGACCTAGCAGCTCCTGGAGAAGAATGGGATAATAAAACAAAATGTCCACATTTGTGCATAGTCAGTAGTCTATATTCATCTGAATGGCTGGTAAAAATGTGTTTTTTTTAAACCTCACCTCACTTTGACTCCACTCTGTCTTAAATGTGTCCTTAAATTCCAGTCACCCTCATATTTAAAAATATACTACACATGAGTGTTGAGACAAATTCCATATGATAAGCAGCGAAAAAGATCAGTTCAAAGGGAACTTCACAGGGAACTTCAGTTTGCATAGGGAAGCAGTAAATGGATTATGAAGGGTTTATCACCAAAATTGAGAGGGACATGTCTCTTTGATGATGACATTGCAGGATTTTCTGAAGAAAGGGTCTTAACTCAGGGCAGCTGGTGGACTGGTGGTTAGGGAGTTGCCCCTGTGATCAGAAGGTTGTGGGTTTGAATCCCAGGACTGCCAGTGACACCACTGAGGTACCCTTGAGCAAGGTACCGTTCCCACATACTGTTCCCCGGGGGCTGTGTTGTTGGCTGCCCACTGCTGCACTTGGTGAATGGGTTAAACGCAGAGAAAGAATTTCACACTGTGAGCTGTGCTGTGGTGTGTTCACGCGTAACTGTAAGGGGCCACTTTAATTTAATCAACTGATCAGCGTCCCATGGTCTTTGTGCAGGTCATACATAAAGCACAGTGCATTGGGGCTCTCCGGAATACTGGCTGTGTCTGAGCACAAGCCCTGCTTTGCTATTGGTCTCACTTCTTTACTGCGATGATACCACATGGTTTGTTGAGGAAAATGGAGGTGAACACAAACATTCAGGGGGATATGACATTTAAACAGTAAAAATGATTACTTACAATCTAGAGTGACATTATAGAGCCAGTAGTCATTTCACAGTGGAAAAACAGTTGGAAAATTAACATCTAACCTTGTCAAATAAAGTCCCTGCATGCTATTGTCCTCACCCTTTAGCCGACCTATCCCAAAAGCTGTGGCACAATTATTAACAGTCCTATTGGCTAACTCTGCTGCTGTCACTATAACAATGTTCTTCATTTTACGTCATTGATGTACATACATTTAGGTTGTGTAAAACATTATTATGGTCTAGTGTTTGGACACCAAAAAAGATTTCATCTCTGGAGGTACATGAATGTGGGAGTCTGTGAAATGCAATGAAAGTCTGCTAGGAGAGCCATTCTATTTTTCCGATGGATGAAAGGGTCAGTTGAACACTGCTGACAGAGACATAACTTCCAAATATGACCTCTGAAAGTGGTGAGGAAAAATTGTAACTTCAGCTCTGTGTTCAGCCGGGCAACTTTAGTGAGAAGATTTTATTGTAACGGCCCAAAAAATAAGTATATTTATATTGTGAGTGCAATAAGTGTGCAATACGTTTTAGATGAAGAACCTACAGAATATACTGTACTTTAGATGGCAGAGAACTTTTGTTTGGTTTATTTAATTTCCAGTCAAAAAGTCCATTTATTAGTCACATTTCAGCATCATGAAAAATGCAAAAAACATACAGTGGAGTACATAAGCCTGAGACCACATTAAAAAACAAATTTGCTCATTTAGACCTGGAAATAAACATATAGGTATAGAGTTATATAGTTATAGAAGTTATAATAAGTAAAATGTCGAAGAATATTTCTTGGTCTATATTGAAATTGTGACATTTGCTAGGTTAAGCCCTTGGTAGAGAGAAAGTATGTTTTTTTAGTCAACATCAGTACTTAAAGCTTTCAGCTTTGAAAGAAAATCAAGCTCTGTAAAGAAGCTGTTACTGAGGAAAAAATACACTGAAACCAGACATCTGAGATGTGGAGTGAAGTTTCATGGTCTGACAAGTCTAAATTTGAAATTGGGATTGCTTTGCAAGAAGCAGAAAATTCTGAGACTGAACTTTGGTGATGTTTACAAGAAGCTTGAAGAAATATCGCTGCAGATTTCTGCACAAAAACTGAAAGCGAGTCTCACAAAATGAATGGAGGCTCTAATAAAGCCAAAGAGTGAACAAAAAGGAACTCTGAAACATTGGATATTAGATATTTTTTTCTGACAAAAATGGCTCACTTAATACTTAAACTGCCATTTGGGCAGAAAAACAAATAAAAGAATGGTCTTCAACTTTTACATTACTGTCCATAGTGCATTTGAGTATGGCTTGTTTCTTTCTTGTGGGGTACATTATAGTAATCCTGTCCTAGATAAAGTCACCTTACCTCTATCATCTATCAGTCAGTCATTTTTTCATGACCTTGATAACACTGCCTTATGCTAACAGGGGATTCAATAAATCACTCCCACTCTCCACTAGCCAACCTCATTTTCCGTTTGCTAACCTGGAGTTTGCTGATACCCCTCCTCTTTCTGAAAGTCTGACCCATGCAGAGAAGTGTCATGCCGAGTGTGTATCGCTATGCTGCTCCATTTACTCGCTTGCTGAAACCTGTTGTGCGCTCTACCAGTCCGCCGTTTCTGTTGGAAGTGAAAGCCTCCGGGACAACAGCAAAGCAATTAATCTTTCTTGTTCCAGGCTGGAGGCTTGTGGATTATTATGGTGATTGGAAAGTTCAGTTCAGATACTTAATTAGCTTTGAAGGTGTGTCTAACAACTAAATTTCTCTTGACTTCTCATTTAATGCAATTCTTAATGTAATTATCATCCATGGTCTCTATTATTGATTGTCTCTGGCCACGAGATAGTGGATGGAGGTAAAGACGCCTTCCCTGTGCAACTCTTTGTGTCCTGGCATTGTGATTCATTTTAAATATGATATAGCCCATCTGCCTCCGAATTTTGCCTAACTATATTAATTTGTTAGAAGAAACTGCTGCACAGGGACGAAATGCATTTTACATGAGGGCAAGCGGGCCGAGGGAGAGATGGATGGAATTAATTGGGTTTGACATTTGGCAGATCTTGTGACGTGAAGCAGGTGAGCAGGTCAGGTTATTGTAATTGATTCCATCATGGGTGAACATACATTCATGGCCCTGCTGAGATGAGCGTAGCAGTTTTACACACTTGCAGGTAACAGGTCATTTTTACGAAGCCTCATATCAATCTGTTTCGAACAATGACTCAGTCTTGGCCCACTTCCCCTGGGTGCTCCATTGCAAGGTGCCTGTTTTGTTTACAGAAATACCAAGCATGCATTTAAACCAATGAATTTACATGTGCTGTTGTGGAGTTTCTTGTTTTTTTTTTAAAGGTCATGCTCTTGTAAACATACTCAAACTAAACCAAAATTATATATATATGTGTGTATATATATATATATATATATACACACAATAAAATGAATAACTTACTACTCTATGCTACTCAGAATCAGAATCGGGTTTATTGGCCAAGTACGTGAGCGAACACATACAAGGAATTTGATTCCGGTCGATGGTGTCTCTCAAGCACAGCAGTATAAAACATAAGACGCAATGAACAATACACTGAACAATATAATATACAAGAACATACAATCTACAATATGAATAAGCAATATGGATTATATTTATAAACATAAAGATAGATGTAAATAAATGTATATAAGTATTATTGTACACATAATATGTTTATACTATTTATAAATATATGTATGTATATATATATATGTATGTGTGTATATATACGCATATATATATGTGTATATATATATATATATATATATATATATATATATATACACAGTAACAAAAGCTTGTATAATTCTAAGGGATGAAGAGAGAACAGTGTGGGATGTGGGTTCTTTACCATTACACTATTTTTTTGTGAATGATGAGATGGAATTACTGTAACATTAGACTCGATTTGATTTATTTTCTTATTTATTTACAGCAGTGTGTAATGAGAACTAAATATGTCATGGAATCAGAATCCCTTTTAGCTAAGGTTGCATGTACTAGGTAGTCTTGAATTATTGCATATATTAGGCAATTCAGGATGCACATAGTAAACGCATGATGGAATTATTCCACCACAATCTATTAATAATACACTTATTAATGTACCATTATATTTGTATTTGTGTATATTATTTGTATTCTTGAAGTATACATATTCACTCTATGCAGATGTAAAGTAAATGCTACTAACAACAGTACACAATCAGTGTAGGCTTCATTACTTACACTGAGGAAGATTTGTCCAATCTACTAAAACACTTCCTCATCTTAAACACTCCAAGCAAATGCATAGCACCCTCCCGACCTCTCTCTCCCTCTCTCTCTCAGCTCATCTCTCTACAGGCCCTGGGGAAGGATCAATATTTCCCACAAGGCAGTGTGCTGTCTCGCCTCTCTGTTGCTTCACGGAGGCTAAATATCAAAAGCAGTAATGTCATGTCAGAGAATGACTTAGAAGTGTGTGTGTGTTATGTGTGTGCTCTGTTTCACTTAGTTTGTAGAGACCAATTCAGAAATATCTTAAAGGGACATTTTTCAGACTGATTTGTTTGCTTGCTTGATTATTTATTTATTTATTTTTTAATTGCAGCTGAACCTACCAGAAGAGGAGCAAGCCTTTAGATAACTAAAACATAAAGTTAATGTTACGCAGAGAACATTTAATTGAAAACTCCTATAAGGATAGTAATAACTGTATGTGTGTGTGTGTGTATAGTCTGTTTTGATTGCTTTTGGGAACTGATTATAAAAAACATGGGGAATATTTTACTAGTTCTGTTTTGATTGACTGATGGATTGTTGTTTGTTTATTTTTCTATTTAAAATTGAGTTGTGTGTTTTTTTTTTAATGCAAAATCTGAAATTAACCTGAAAAACAGCAAAGGTTTCCTTTTGGTAACTGAAATTAAAGTTAATGTTAGGTTTACAGTGGACACAGCAGTATTTACCTGGATTCACTAAGATAGCAGCTACCTAGTCCAGTGTAAACCCCCACAAAGACAGGAATATGTGTGTGTGTGTGTGTGTGTGTGTGTGTGTGTGTGTGTGTGTGTTGCCCTCCCCTGACAAATACCTCCTGCTCTGTGTCCTCAGAAACAACCCACCAGATGTGTTTGAACTCTAGTGAGTTATTTACGGCTGGTGAGGAGCATCTTTACGTGTTTTTTTTTTTTTTTCACTCATCCCATTTCTCGGTCTGGTCTATTTTGTATACTGTGTGTGGCTGGCTCTTTGTTAAGCCTCCCAGGCTCTTTCTTTTCCCTTTCTATATACTGCCGTGGTTCCAGTAATCATCGTATTTGTGTAGCTCGACTAGATGACTGGGGACATTGCGTTGCGGGTACAGTACATTTAAAGCATAATTTTAAGTTTTTTCTTTCCCGGCCCTTGCAAATACATAAACACAGTCATTGTTTTTTGATGCCTATGATTTCTTCAAGATGTTTTCAGGCCCCTGTTTTTAAGATCTTTCCTCGCTCGAATTCTAAGTGAAGTGTATCGGCATAATTTCTCTTACTGGCTGCGACGGTTAACAAACGGAGGAGCTGCCGGCTACTCCAAATATCATCCGTCAATGTCATAAAGAGCAACGTGGACTTGCTTCAAAAGATGCCAGATGTCATTTTTAGTGCCTCTGAGATCCACTTTATTCCTGACTTTAAGTTAACCGTAAGTGTACTTCATCAAAACCTAATCAGGAGAACCTCATGTGTATACAGTGATGGTATCCAGAGAGGAACTATACACTGAAAAGCTCTCACTGATATGCAGCTTCTAATGCACATGATAGGCGTGATATTGGTGGATTTTAGAGGCCTTTTTAGGATCCTTTTCCATGTTTGAAGGAACTTAGACATTTAAGATGTGAACATTTGTGTGAATTACAGAAAATTCTGTTCAACTTTAAAGGTTTGGTAATGGAAATCGGACTGGTAGTCTGTAGAAACATACATCTAGAAGGTCATGTAAAAGTAAGTCAAGTAATGGAAGTGGTGGTCCCAAGCTGGGCTACTGCATTTCAAGAAAAAAAAATACCACCCACACAAGAAGAAAGAGAGCGAAAGAGACAGAGAGAGAGAGAGAGAGAGAGAGAGCAAGAGAGAAAGAGAGAGAGAGAGAGAGAATACCCTCCATCTGAGCATATCCTCGTGTTATTACTTGTAACATGACCCTGAGAGACGTCCTTTCTTTGCAAAAAGAAGATACTTAGTATAAGAGTGGACAATGAAGACACAGCCTCTGCCTTCTTTTATCCTTTGCATTCACTCCAATGACTTTTCAGCTTGACAGACCTAAAGAGAAAGGTGGCACAGAGGTGATCAGTCTCAAAAATAAAACCACCAAAGAACCACTTTTTGGAACTTTTTACTTAAGCTGCTTCAGTTGAATTCTTTAAGAGACCATCCAACAGTTGTTTAAGAAAACCAAAGGTTCTTCTGTGATACCACTCAGGAGAACTCTTACTGGTGACTATACTTTCAAGAAGGTTAGCTAGATCTTTATTCAGGGCTCATTGCTAGTGGACCTTTTCAAGGACACGTCAAGGCTTTGATAGGCCACAGATCTCCACTTCATACAGCAGGGTGGTGTTGTTTATTCACCTTGAGAATCTCTTTTTCTTTCTGTTAACACCACAGCAGGATGGTAAACACACAGGTTTGCGTGTGGCACACTCACACACTCCGACTAGGACATGCTGAGAGAGAGAGAGAGAGAGAGAGAAAGAGAGAGATAGAGAGAGACAGAGAGAGAGAGAGAGGAGAGTGCTGTAGACAGATGACCCTCTCACACTTCGGTGGCACTTTTTTTTTTGTCCAAGCTCCAAACATTTGCTTGCTCTCTTTAACTCGGGCCAGCTCCAGCAGAGAGAATGTGAAAACAAACATGCCTCGCTGATAACAAGCGATGCGGCAGGAATCGTGTCACAATCACAATAAGACCAACAGAATGTGGTAAAGTGGTGTGGGTGTGTGTGGTGGGGGTCTAACGCTGGAGGACAATAGCTCCACTCTGATCTCTTAATTAATGGAGAGCTTTCTCTGCCAGGCCAGGTACTGCATTTTAATGCTGCATCACTCTCTCTCTCTCTCTTTCTCTCTCTCTATCTCGCTCTCTCTCTCTTTCTCACGTACACACACAGGACACCCAGAACCAAAAGGCACCTTGTGAAACCAGAAACGATTTTAAGTTTTAGTAATATTTTTTTCCAGGATTAATTCTCTACATCCAATTTGTGGTGAAATTATTCAAATGATTTTTAAGCAATTTTCTTTGGGATCAGTAAAGTTTTCTGATTCTGATTCTGATTATCTTTTGCTTCTGTTTTATTTCAGTGGTTTTTTTTTTTTTTAGCTTGGTTGCAAGAAAGCCAGTTTTGCTTCTTTTTATAATTTGTGGAAATATAATCAAATCAAAACAAACTATGTCATGTTTGATTTTTTTTTTTATTGGACTTAGCAAAATTCTGGTGCATCATAATTCAGGTAAATTCATTAATAGTGGCAAAAGGTTTGAAGGGAAGCAAGTTAACAAGTAGAAAATACAGCCATGGGCAGCTGGTCGATGATCTGTGTCATCTGTTTATGGCAGATGGTCACTGTGGAGCCAGCGGCCGCCACTGACCATCACAGCAGCAATAAATCAACCACCTTTCAGCACATTTCCAACTTTAAATCTCAGTGCTCACACAGGGACACAATCAGAAAGATGCCCTGCAAGCCTTCAAGTACTGGTCCATATTCAGATCTGATTCATATTCAAAGATGTTTTGTTTCTAAAGTGCTCAACCCCCTATATAGCACTTGTCAATTTCTAATCAATGCATTGATTGTAATGCAGTCAGTCTCTCTCTCTCTCTCTCTCTCTCTCTCTCTCTCTCTCTCTGTCTTTCACACTCTTTCCCCATTGTATCTTTACTACCAGAGTGATGTGAAAAAAGCAGTATTGGAGAGAGCTGTGAGGAGAGACACCACCTTCACCAGTACACACACACACACACACACACACACACACACATACATACACACACATACACACACTGCACACAG
>JBBPCZ010000001.1:47064810-47075573 GCA_037974445.1 Brycinus macrolepidotus | reverse complement strand
TATATACATACATATATCTATATTGTGTTTTGTCAGTTTTATTTTTCACTTTTGGCAATAACTGCGCTGATGTAATTCATTTGATTCATGTGTAAATGAGGCTACACAGTCAACCAAGTTTATTCAGCTCATTACTTTTTTCAGCACTGAATTATATTATGCTTAAGTTGACAGCAGGCCTCTGGTAATTAGTTTAGTTTACTTATGATACGTCCCATGGCTAATGTGTTCCAGCTTGCTGAGGCCCATGTTGACAGGCAGGCGGCAGTCAGGGAAGGAAAAGAAGGCCTTGAGGGAAGAACCGTGCTACTCTGCCATGTCGATCTTGCCCTCCTACGCTAGCTCCCTCTGGTACTCATCCTATTACAGTGATAATAGGATTTGGGGCCTTCCTTATTGATGTTGTCTCCACCTCTGCAGAGGCCTGGTGATAGTCCCATCCATGGTGCTGTATTACCTTGTGGTTCGCGTGTTGGCCAGCTAATTCATAGGTCTGTGGTCAGGTGAGGATTCCATTATTGGCGATGGGGAGCAATTTGTTTCTTTTCCTTGGTTTTATCTTTTCACTCTACTTAGTTCAGGAAGGAATAAACATCTTTAGCTTTCAGTGGCAAGAACTGACCCACAGTGATCTTTCTTAGTAACTGTACTTAACTTGATAGAGCTCCTCCTGACCCCTACATAAGAATAATTTACTGAATGGAAGGTTCTTAGCTATGTTGAACAAGAACATTCTGGCCTTACTGCTACAAACCTTTTTAACCATTAAACTAACCCAGTAGATGTACTGTATCTATGATATAATAACTGGATATATGTAATAAAATAGTTATTGCTATCCATTTCTAAAATCCTTGGATAATAATAATAGTATCTTATTGTTCATAATAATTGTTCCAAATATAAATATTCTTATGTAGCACAGATATAACTGAACAAAACCCAGCACCTACTACAAAAAGGAGCTGTGCTTTTCACATATGCCATTCTGCAACTTGGACAAGAACTCTTTTCCAAACATCTACCAAGAGAAGCTGATAGCTAATGCACGCCTAACAAAGTTAATCAGATTCTCAAACAGATTACTCTGCAAGGTCATGCTCTATTTACTGATGTTGGACAGATTCAGAGCTTGACTCCATCAGATATGTGCAGCTTTGCTATTTTTGACAAATACTTAAGGAGTTCCTTCAGAAAAAAAGCCTTGCTTGCATTACATGTTCTGCTGAGAAAAGGTTTTTTAAGCTTTTTATTTTGCAGTGTGTGGCATCTGGCTTGCAATATGAAGCAAAGCAGGAGCATATACAGCACACTGACTGGTACTATGTATTGAGTATTAGATATTTTTGCATTAAATGTATGCACTCAGTCCATCACAATATGGGTACACTTTGTAATTCTACTGCCTTTTAATAACTGTATGCTTCAATGGTTAGGACCTTCACGGAGCAGGTATTATTTGGGTGGTGGATTATTCTCAGCACAGCAATTACTCTGACATGGTAGCGGCATGTTTGTTTGTGTGTGTGTGTGTGTGTGTGTGTGTGTGCTCATTTATTTTTTGGTGTCCTCATAGTAATAGGAATATTGGAAAAACTAAATATAGTAATACCAATGTGTGTGTGTGTGTGTGGATGTGTGTGTGGATGTGTTTCTCAGAGTGGACACAGGGTAGATCATACATATCTGTGCTGCCAGAACTAAGTAGTATCTTAGTGTTACTACCAGGCTGAGAATAGTCCATCAACCAAAAAATATCCAGCCAGCAGTGACCTGTGGCCAGAAACTGAGTGCTAATGACGGACTAGAATATGACCCACACAAACTGTGCAGCATCAGATGAGCTGTTATCTCTAATCTTACATCTGCAATGTAGATCAACAAGGCTGTTGTGTTTAATCGAGTGGCCGGTAAGTGCACAGTGTTTAAAAACTCCAGCAGCAATGCTGTGTCTGACCCACTCATATCACAACACACACTAACCTGTCACTACCATATCAGTAACACTGCTGTCAGTACTAAGTGCTGAGAATTATCCACCACCCAAATTATAATTGCTCCTTGGTGGTCCTGTGGGGGTCCTGACCATTGATGAACAGTAAAAGAGGCTGACAAATGATAAAAAGAAATGGAGTACAGTCTGTAATTGTAAATTACAAAGTGTACCGGCATAGTCATTGAAGCTGGAAAAATGGAGAATGAGTGTAGATATAAGGTAAGTGTACCTGCTGAAGTGGTCAGTGAGTGTTTGAGAATGTAGCTGAGGTTCTGTAGGTCCTACAACCTGATATACAACCTGAGTTCTTCTAAATATCAGAACCTACAAAAAGAAATAATTGTTAATTCTGTTGACAGCATGTGTCATTATGTAGCTCTTTGATAGTTTCTACACTCTGTTACACTATAGCACTATTTTCAAGATATTCATTACAAACATCAAAGAAAACATTTTGTCGCTGACGCATATCCCTTTCAGGAGCACACAACTTTTTTTGAACCTGTTTTTTCTCAGCTTAAACCAAACACTTTTTTATTTCCATTTTATTTAGCCGTTTTGCTCCCTTTATGCAGTAATCTTTCTTTCCCCATTTTTTCATCCTCAGCATAGTAAATACAAAAATGAGTGCAGCAACATCATAACAGGTCCTGTCTCACAGTCCTTTGAAATCATATGAAAATACTGAATGCATAATTTTGATGCTGCATAAAATTACATGTATTGCAAAACTGATTGCCCAATTAGTTTACCGAGGCTTTACAATTATTCTGTCGTTTTCGTTTTGATCTGAAAGCGAACCACAATTCCTTCTTCTTTTCTTTTTTTTTTCTTTTTTTTTCGTACACTGTCTCCATGGAAACACAAAGAGGATCACTCTTGCTGTAATTTCTCCAGTGCTCTCCGAAGCAGTTTGGACACAAGGTGACTTAGAGGTTCTCACGTTTCTCTGATTGAGGATCTCTTCAATCAAGCAGACCCTTTTTTTTCCCTCTCCAACTGAAGGTCTCCTGTAATTCATATTACAGCTTAGCAATCAATGACAATAAGCAAATAAAGTATCTTTTATTTCAAATTCATCAATTTTACATCACCATGCTGAAACTCCATCCCACCTAGTATCATTTTAGAGCCCACCTATTCAGGAGCAGGAATGGTGCAACATTATGTAAAGAAAGCGTGTTGTTAAGTACACTGTAAAAATGCAATAATTTAAAAAAACGACTTAAACTTGGTTAAATTAAAATTTAGAGTTCATTGATTTTTTTTTTTTAGAAAAGAAAAATGTTTTATAGTGTAGATTTACAAAAAAATATATATTATAGATTTATGTTCTCTGTGCATCTTTCCTATTCATGATTTGCCTTGAAGAGAATTTGTTACTCAGTTTGAATGAAAAAATGAATAAAACTGAATGAAACTTTTTTAAAGAAACTGGATTCTTGTTAGTTTGGATTTTTTAAGATATGACCCCCAGACCTCAAAATGCAAAGCATCTTGCAATTTTGATGTTTAGTGGTAGCACAGGAACTTCTTCTTGGAGGCACTAGGCCACTTTCACACAGGAACAGCCATTAAAACTGAGAAGAACCATTCTGTGACCTTCTGAAAATTGACTTTTGTGATAAAACTGGGCTTTCTGAAAATTACCATTGCTGTGGATGGCAAGGCAAGACACTTGGCTCCTACTAGAACTCTGAGTAGTCATCAAAGTTTTGCAAAACTGTATTAACAGTATCTCTACTGGTCACATATCATAGTGTTCATGGAATTGTAGAACTTGTAGTACAGACACAAAAAGACAACTTATTTTTCTATTAAAGTGACCTTGGAGTGCTGCATATATGACAGGTGTATAAGCATCATTAGTGCTTATCTATTACTATTATCTATATCTATATCTATTACTTAAATATGACTCATTATATGTAACATAATTACACATAATGAATAAAACAGGGAGCAATTTAGCCCCAGTTCTGAGATTCATGTTTGAATCAAGGAAGATACAAATACCAGATTGAGGTTATTAAGCAAGAATGTGATTCCAAGCTCTTTCCAATCAGTCCAATGTAATTTGTCTATTGATGAACTGGTTAAATGATAAAAATGGGTTCCTATCTTGAAGTCAGGCTGCAGTGGATTAGACCCTCAAGTCTAATTATAACTATTTAGACAGTTATTATTAGGTTAACCATTAAAGAGTTAATAACTAGAGTGTTGTCCTTAAGTAGCCTCCAGAAATGTTCATTTCGTCTTCGGCTTCTATAACCATTATTACCTTATTTCACATGTAAGTGCTGTGCAAAAATCTTGTAATCTTGAGAAAATTATATTCTAAAAAAATATTTATCTGAGCAGTAAGGGTTTTTGCTCAGATAACCATTATATTAGTGGTTAAATACATAAATATATTAACACAAAAGCTATTGATTTTATTATGCCAATGTTTTCATTTACCCAGTTCCAGACCTGTTCTTTAGGAACCCCAGTATTATTCACAGTTACCAACCATGCCCTAATTTGGCCCAATCAATCCCTCATTAAGTTAAATCAGGTGTGCTTCTGATGGAATTTCACAAATTCATGCAAAGGCTGGGTGCTTTTGAACTTATATTACTTTTTAATGCAATATTATTTACTAGTGTTACACAAAGACCCTGTTTTTGTTCATGCCTACAGTCCTCTCTATGTCCATAAGAAACAAACAGTTTTTTGGGTAAGAAATATTTTAGAATATGTAACATATGTTATCATATAGGTATAAATGTCACTATTTATATTTGTCAAGTCAAGTAGGTTTATTGTCATTTCAACCATATAAACAGGACAGAGTCTTAGGGGCAACTTTTATTTGCATGGAAGCAAATGCCTCTACATGAAATGGCTTTAATATTATGAAACAATGCACATTCACTTAGATGTGTCCAAACTTTTGACTAGTAGTGTATGGTCTGATCCTAATTGGAAGTGGTCCCATGCAACTTGGAGACATGTTGTGTTCCCAAAAGCTCAAGCCACTTTTGGAGGCGGTCGGGGGTGTTTGTAACCGCATAACATTTATTACTTGAACGTGAAAGTGCCTTGGTGGATCCCTGACATCAGAAAAGGTCCATCTAATCAACGTTGTCATCGCAGCAAAGATGAAAGGCGCTGTGTATTTTTATTCTCCATCTCATGTTAGCAGTCCCAGAGGTTTATACATTTGTAACGGTGCTTACAAGTACAAGCAAGATGAACATGGCACATTTTTTGTCTGACAACAAAGCGTAGTAGATGTAGTAAATGTGCGATACCCTTTCTCCAGCCATAAAAAAACATCATAACTGGTCACTGGAGATGCATTTGAGGCTCATGGAAATGCCAGCTTTAAACTGCTATACATCTCACTGTGTACTCATGTTCAGACCACTCGAGACGAATGTCTCCAGTAAATTGCATGGGGCGTCCCACACCATTGGCTCTAGTCAGCTCTCGCCTGTGCTGTTTTGGCCAATAGAGCCTGTTGAATCAGCGCTGGCGGTGAGACAGCAAAGAATCAGAAGGACAAACAATGCAAGAGCAATGCAAGCAAACAGCACTCTCAAGAGGACACACACAAAAAGAATAGCTGTCAGTGCAGAGAGCCACACTTTATCACTAGGGATAAATTATTCTGTTTGAATGTCAGCATTATTAAACAAACAGTATTTGAATATCACATTTCTTAGGAGAAAAGTTGAATGTTTTTATGAATAAACATGGATCCACAAGAACTCTGAAGGGGCTCTGATAACACATTAACATAAAATAAACAATGGGATACTGATTAATGGCCTTTATTTACTTTTTGTCTTAGAATTGTAAATGTGCCCCTACCACACATTTTATTTTACTGTTTAATGTACAAACATGCACTTTTGAGTGACCCTCCAGTATCAAGCTAATGGTAGTTTATTTTACCTTCACACATGGGGTTTAGCATAAACACCTAAAAACCTGAAAGATTTTCAGCATCTAAAACCGTTGCTCATGAAGACAAAAGTTACATTTTTGTAATATACACCATTTACCCTAAAGATAATATCAGCTAGACAATTACATTAACCTGCTCCTCAGTGAAGACCTACATAAACATGCCAACCCGCCGATTGCTGGCTTTTTCTTAAGCTGGCACAGAGTTCTCACATATTTATCTCTGTTTAATTCAATGTGCAAATGAAACCCTTGAGACTGTACCATTCAGCATTAAGCAGTAATTCTATTCAATCTGTTATGCTTAGTTCTAATGGAGGCAGGCATGTCATGGCATAATAATTTTTTGTATATTAGAACACAGTTGTGTGCAAAAGTTTTTTTGTGCACCCGAGACAAATTACATTTTGTTGATTTTATGAGTGAAAGTAAGCACCAACCCTCTACAAAGAACACACTTCTGCATATTTACTTCTGCGTATTTACTCTATTTTTGCTTTATTTGAATTTAATATATTGCAAACAGAACACGTTTCTCCCCAGTATGTTAAAATACATAGAAATCATGAAAATTTTATCAAAATTTGCAGAAATATGCAATATTTAAGTTCAGAGAATCATCATGTAGATCAGTGATCACCAAACCATTAAGTAAGAGAGGGGGGGCTGCATGCTGGCTGCAGGATGGAGCTAAACATGGCAGGAAAGTGGATCTTTTCAAGAGGAGGGTTGGTGACCACTGCTGTAGTGGATTGTTTTCACTTAGAAAATTAACAAGACATGCCATTTGAATGGGGGTTTTCAAACTTTTGCACAAAACTGTATGAGATATTACAATAAATTTCAGATTCAGCAATGGCACTTACAGACAATACAGTCTGAAAAGGATAAACCCCCATTCATTTGGAGTTTAATACCCATGTGCAAATTTCCATTAACAGTTTTCTTAGGTGTGCATGGAGTGTAGTGAGTCAAATAAAACACCCTGGGTGTTAAAAGAAGATTTCTAACAAGTGGGAATTTTCCTGAACCCTTCTGGCTATGACAAACGACAATTCTGTTCAGCTACAGTGTACTGTGGGTAAGGTGTACATTAGCCATCCAGCTAATTAAATTCAATTAAGTTGGAGGCAGCAGTCATGTGAAAGGCTAATTAGTTTAGCCTGGCAGACTTTCTCTCCCTTGGGGCGGGAGCTGTGTTTCACTTCCAATTAAAGCTTGCACAATCAAAACAAATGAAGCTACTGGTGGGCATATGAGGCTATTACAAGACCTGAAAGCCCACCTCTAGGGAGAACACAAAATGTGTGCTCCTTGCGGAGGGCGAGGGGTGGACAGCCAGCTCTCCTGGGTCGGATCAGCAGGACTGATACCTGATGTGATCAGCCAGATGATGAATGACCCATACAGTGTTTGGACCTTTAGTAAAAGAAACAGTGCTCCATTATTTTCTAAGCCATAGCATGCGATATTTAAGGGCACTAGGAAACACTATCTGTACAAGTAAGAGCGGGATAGAACACAATGCAAATGTGGGTACTGGGGAGGAATTGGGGCTGGAGGCGGGGTTACTGTATGCATGATAGTCTGCATGAGAGTCTTTGATGACAAACAGCATGTCATATCTCGAACTTATTTTAATGATCAAGTAAGTGATTAGCAGTGTACTGTGGAGAATATAAAGACTTTTGTATTGTGCAGCACAATATAAATTCATTTTAAGAGACTGAAAGTAAAACTGTTCAAGCACTCACTAGAAGTATGCAAGGGCATGAAACTGAAGAGCAAACCCTTCTCAAAGCCACTTGCAAGCACTGACAATATTACAGACATTGTTTTTTCCATGGTCAATGTGCTGCCAAAGAAATTATGCTCCAGTTCAGCGATTCTCAACCCGTGGGGCGTGACCCAATTTTGGGTCACGGCAAGTTCTGAAAGGGTCACGAGGCAGAGTTCGAAATGTAAGCATTTTAAAACCAACAATCTTCTATGCTGATCCACGATCAGGTTTCCCAGCCCCAACACTAGAACTAACCTATATAAATGGGGCTTGGGTCTGTGTGTGAACATTCAGGTGTTGTGAAAACAATTCTTGACGTAGCTGCAACGGACACAACATGGAATCCTTTTTTTACACAGAGAAGCATTAGTGGCAAAAGACATGAGCTTCACAAAACACTGCAAGAGGTTGTGAAAATTGTTAATTACATCAAACTGCTATATGCACAATGCACTGTAAATTGTTTGGCCTGTTTGAAGGGGTCTTGATAAATGGTTTATAATAAGTTGTTTATATAATATTATTTAAATAGCTGTTGTCCTCTGCTTAGCTTGTGCTTGAAATATAGAAAACTTAAAAGTGTTAAAGCATGCGCGCACACACACACATACACACACACCCACACACACACACACACACACACACACACACAACACTGCCCATCGCCAAGATGGATTTTCAGAAGGAAAGTAAAGTGTTTAAAAATAGATCGTTATTGACTGAAGCATCCTACTGGTGATAAAGAAAAAAATGACTTCTTAGCAAAAAGTTGCACATGTGGTAAAACCTGTGAAACAGGAATATGGACTATTTTAAAAAGCTTGAGCTGCTTTGACACAGCAGGGGTGACCGTCTGGAACAGTTATTACGCACAAAGGCAGCCAAGAGTGAGGAGAAAACAAGCTCTGTGAAGAATTATTAGGATTTTAAGACCTATCTACTCTAACAGACCTCCTCAAAGCACCATTTAGATGCATCAGTGGACAGGTCGAAAGGTCTGAAGTTTTCTTTTCTCCAGAATTTTTACCGTAACATTATAATCTACAAAAATCTTTTAAAAATATGCAAGTTTTTACAAAGTTAATATACATCATCATTATATTGTATGACTGGGTACGGTGTAACATACTCATACCATAGTGTTATAATATATGAAAAGTAACAGTAAGCACATTTAAATTGTTCCATTATTTTTCAGTTGGTGAGTTTTATCAGGATGATCTAGTTTGACTTTTAAAATTAAACTTCAGCTAAAATGAATGTATAAATTAGGGATGGCACGATACGACTTTTTCATGTCTGATCCCAATACTGAAACTGCAGCCTCAAGTATCTGATCTGCTGATAGCAATACCAATCCTCGTCTGGATGCCCTTTCAGTTTGAAATGGCTCCCTACTTCCTCTAGAGGGCGCTATGGAAATTAGACTATTGGACTTTCTCCACCCATATAGTGCACAGTTTGTCCATTATGGAGTTCCGCACACATGGCTGAATCACCACTGCCTCTTTGTTAGACATATTTTACACTGTTTGGGTGCAGGAGCTTGTATTTTAATTCCTACAGAGTATTGTTTTACACTTTTTGGGTGCAGGAGCCTGTATTTTAATTCCTACAGAGTGTTGTTTTACACTTTTTGGGTACAGGAGTCTGCATTTTAATTCCTACAGAGTGTATTTTACACTGCTTGGGTGCAGGAGCCTGTATTTTATTCCTGCAGAGTGTATTTTTCATGGTATGGGTGCAAGAGCTTGTATTTTATTCCTACAGAGTGTATTTTACACTGCTTGGGTGCAGGAGGTTGTATTTTAATTCCTACAGAGTGTACTATATAGGGAGTGGGGAGCCAAACACAGCCTTGCTGTTACCTGCATTACTCATGTCCTCATTTGTATATCTCTTTTTATGGCATGATGTTCAAGGTTTGGTTAAGCATTACATGATTGTGACTTTTCTGATATCCGATCCAGTGATTTTGGCCCATGATGGATCGATACCAGTGCTGAGTTAGGACAGTTTGAATTTCTACCAGTGCCAGGCACTGAGATGGCAGGAGCAGAAGCTGCTCTATATCAGTAGGAGACAGCCAGGACGGTGTTATAGTGGCAGTAAAGTAGAGGAAAACACAAATTCACTGACAAAATGAAATGTTTTCTAATGCCTTGTTTATTTTCTGAGTCCAATTCAGTGCCACAGTTTGCTGCTAAGCATTTAGAAATTATACAGTGACAGGTTTGAAATGCTGTGTTCTAATTAAATAAATGGCAAAGAGTGTGCGATCCACTGTTCCGTAATTACTGTCTGCTTGAGTGCCTGAAGGACATCAACAGACACGCGCTCCTCTGTTAAAATGGAGTTTAATTAATAAAATAGCCCAGCGCACCTTGAAGTGGGTTTCAACAGCAATTGTGTTCGAGGTTCTACGCTAAATATACTTCCTTGTATCAGGCAAAATCCACTGTTCTAGTGTTTAAAAACAGGTTAAACAGCAGGAAAGAAAGTTAACTCTAGCATAGTCAAAATGCCATCCTTTTTACTATTGTCAAAGTCAAAGTCAAGTCAAAGTCAAAGTGAACTTTATTGTCATCTCAACCATATACAAGTATACAGAGAGACAAAGTAGCGATGCTCAGGTTCCACAGAGTACTTTTTTGTGCACTCAGTGAAGCCACTAAGTACCCCGTGAATCCTCATCTCACTTCAGGAAAAGGTCCCATGGACATACAGATGAGAAGGCATTTGGAATTTGCATTTCCATCCGTGTAATATTTATATATAATAACTCATGATGACTATTAGGGGCTCAACATGGCACTCCTAAAAACAGTTTGAGCATTAAAAGACAAAAAAAAGTTTAATATTCTTAATAAAGTGGATATAATCATATTATTGCTGTTATAATAAAAAGCCATCTGCACTTATGAAAGAATCATATAAATTTTATTTTATTTATTTATTTAAACATAGGAGAGATAGATAATATACATAAATGCACACGCCAGTTCCAAGCTCCCCAAGGCACAAACCAAATAT
>JBBPCZ010000001.1:47029879-47043637 GCA_037974445.1 Brycinus macrolepidotus | reverse complement strand
GGGTAACCCCCCCCCCCCCCCCCCCCCCCCCCCCCCAACCCCATAGATTTTCTCTCTGTAATGAGAGAGAGTGAGAGTTGTCATTTTGCTTTGGGGCCTCTGCAGTCCTCACTAAGTTAAAGTACAGTTCGTCAGCTGCACTTTATTGAACGTCTCTCGCCTAATTTCCCCTCCTTGGACGTGCAGTGTTTCACTTGCATCCTCTAATTTCATTTTTTTATTTTTCTTTTTTTTCTGTTATTTTATTGTTTATTATCTTTTCTGTTTCCGTGGGATCGTAATTTTCGCAATTACTGTCTGGTAAGTAAAATGTATGGGTGTAAGGGGAATGGCATCTCAGCGCGCCATAAATAGCTCCTGTGCTGTGACTGATCACAGGGCTTAATAGAAGAGGCCTGGGAAATCGGAGCGCACCTTCCCCTGCGCTCCATTTCACTTGGAAGTTTACTTTATGAACTCTTCTGCAGTGCCGGCTGTGTCCTTCATGGAGGAGCACCAGCCAAATGGCTTTCAGTGTGGTGTCGGTGGCTTTGGTGAGTTTCAGGGCTGTTTGGAGTCAAGCGGTGTTTTGTGTGCTTTATCTCGCTTACCTTTCCATTCTGTATGGTTCAGAATTCATACAGAATTCTTTTCGTTACTTTTCATGTTGTTTTGTAACCCTTTGCTCACTTATTGTCCCATTTTTTGGCCAGATTAAGCCTTTTTAAGAGGTTTGGTGTACTGTAGCATTATAGTTCATAATGGATATAAGGTCGTTCGGAGGTTTCTTGTGAAACTGTTACAAGTGGAGCGGTGTTGATTAAAGTAGCTATTGTCTGCGCTCCTCTAGTATAGCTTTTGTTTGTAATAATGTGGGTTGAATGACTAAGCTTTTCTTATTTGTCTTTCTCCTCTTTTGAGATACGAAAAGGGCTTAAAGCTCTTTCTGAGATTCTTCACTGGAACTAGGCCTAGCTTTTTATCTTTGATCCTTTATCCTTTACAAAGATGGCTTTAATCCCCAGAGCATTTATTATTGCCTACATGAAAATGTTTTAATATATGTAAAGCCTGATTTATACTTATCCATTTCAGATGGTCTCAAAGGGAACACGCAACCAAATAGAATTGTTTTTCATGCAGCTGCAAAATACGCGTTTATTTGAAAATGAACTGAAAAGACGGTGCATAGTATGAATATTAGCCTGACACTTTCAAATGACTGTTTAAAATGTTCTCTTGAAAACAGAGTGATGTTTACTATAGTAAATTGAAGTAATATACCAATGCACTGATACAGTTTTCTTACAAGTGACTGAAACATCTTTCATATGTTTTTGATTGACGTTGGACTGTTAAGTCCAGCTAAAGTTAAAGGGTTGTTTTGCTCTGTGTTTAGGAGAACAGGAGGAGATGACTAAAGAGGAAGTGCTGAGGGAGTCTTCAGAAGGAGACTCCGTGCTGGACGGGTGCAGCGTTCTGTCCCGTACTGCTGCCCGGCCAGTTATTCACCCGGTGGCATCGGCCCCCATGCCCACCGACTCTGGTAAGAATTGGAAGCACGCAGTAGGACAGTTGTCAGTAGTGATTTTTCATTTCCCCCCTTGAAGCACTTCTTATTCAGTCCAACACTTCAGATTAATTTAATTCAAATAAGTTGTCTCACTGAATACAGCTCAGCAAGCTTGCCCAGACTCCGAAAAGTCAATTAAGATTTGATGTAACCAAGGCCTATTGATTCTTCTTTGTTTTGCTTCAAACTTTTGCAAACTTGAGTTCTGCAAGTTGTCAGCTGCAACAGTTTTCCTGAGATCTGTAGAGGCTGTCGAAGTGTTTGCAGGACTTTAGATATTTAGGTAGGCTGTCACTATCTGTTATATTATTCAAGTCATGAATAGTCTAGTACTGTTTTCACAATTAACTCGGAAATCAAGAGCTTTTAGAAAGGCCAGACAGTGAAACCAGACTTGACAATAGAGAACCATGCAGAGCCATGAAAAGACTCCAAAACGCTTTATAGCAGAAAAGACAAATAAGCCTCAAATATAAAAACACTGTGTGTGTTCATAAGGCTCTGTTTTTTACTCTTTGGGCGTTCTCGCATTTGTCTCGAATACTTGAGTCCATGCCCAGGACCAATTCTAGGCTTGTTTGGGGGGAGCGGCTCACTGCCACAACTTTGATTTCGCACAAGAGAATATCTTCTGTACAATGGCTCAATCACGTTTGTCTACATTTTTTGAAAATTTAGAAACAAAGGTTCTTCTCTTTACTGTCTTGCATAATAAAAAGAGAACAGTACACAATCTTGTCTGTATTGTTTTAATGTTCTTTTGGTTAACTACCAGCATCACATGACAGTGATGACCAGTGGTTATTGAATGTTCAGTTTGTGATCGTGTAGGAAGATGTTCAGCCATACAGGACATGAGATGTGCATATTTGGAGGTTTCAGTTCTTTCCATCTCCTTTCTCACTATTAAAAACTTTAGAACTGGTAGTTATGTAACCAAATGCGCCTCTCACATTACTTAATGGGAGCAGATAGCTTGCACACCTGCTGCGGCCTGTGCCAGGCTTCACTTGACATAAACCTCAAAGCATCTTTTTTCAAGAGCACCAGTGCTTTGGAGCACTACCAGGCTAGAAAACAGCTTGTTACCCTCGGGCACAGATACAGAACCCTCGGAGCAAACAGTCTTGGGACTAGAACAAACCTCTAATGTGAAAATAGTCATGGAGTTTGTTGAGATTTTTTGTTTGAGTCACTTGTACTTCAAGATGTGTTCCATATTTAAGAAAAAAAATTGTCAATACTAATTGGAGGCTAAATGTGCTGAACTAGTTTTTAACAAGTCAGTTTCCATCTTCTATAAGTTTTTTTTCAGCCTACTCTTCAACAATCATGCGATTATTGCACTATTATTACACACTAATACGATTTAGGTGATTAGTTCATGCTCACTTTTCTTTACAAGGTCTTAATCAACTTTTTTTTGTGTTATTGCAACTGTTTCACAAATCAGCCATCTAATTATGCACGGATTGAGTCATCATGGATAAAGGACAGTGTTTAGTAAATAAACCATTTAGAAATGTCTAATTTGGAATGCATTGATTAAATAAGAATATCAATCCTTAATAAACCCTCAGTATGTGCCCCTTAAAATAACATGTTAGAAACAGCCTTGAAACTGATAGAGTTGTTTTCTGTTGCAGAATTCTCCTTCTTTGACCCCAATGACCCACAGTGCAGGGAGGTTCTGCTGGACCCTCAGACCACAGTGCCTGAGCTGTTTGCGGTGCTCAGACAGTGGGTTCCCCAAGTGCAGAAGAACGTCAGTCTCATAGGTAACGAGGTCAGTATTTAGCGCCTTCTCTCTCGCAGCTGTTGAAGAGATACACACAGCTCTGTGCCAGGACTCTATGCCTAATACCCTGGAGATTGAAAACTGATCCATTTGCTCCGTGCCTGCGTGCGTGCGTGTGTAAGTGTATGTTTGCAGGTCTTTGCCTGTATGTGGGTGTACAATCTCTGGCTTGCTGTAACATTATATTTGTGTTTGTTTACCTGCTTCATTTTATAGATTCTGAAGAGAGGTTGTGGGGTCAATGACAGAGATGGGCTTACAGACATGAGCCTGCTTCATTACTGCTGCAAAGCTGGTGCACCTGGCATTGGTGGGTAGAGCATGCACTCAGTATGATATCTAAAGAGTGTTTTGGGTTTTAATATAGATGTATCCTTTTACTCCTTTGAACATAAAGGTCTTCATGGTGCTTTTCCACTGGCACAAGGAGCCGTGCCATACCGCAAACAAATGTTTTTCCTTTACAAATAAAGCGACCCGAACCTGAGCCATACCCGTGCTGCTCGATGGCAGGGCTGAAAGTGGGCCGCAGCCAAGGTGACTGCATCGCTGCTTTCTGTTTGGTCGAAATGTTATCAACATAGAAAGAGGCCATTGTTTTTTTTTTTTTTTTTTACTGTCCACACAAAAAAACAGTGAAGGTACCAACTAACAACTAGGAAGTCAACAAGTACAAGCACTGCTGTCTGTTTGGCTGAAGATAGATTTTAGTGGGAGTTTTCTATGACGCTAAAAAATTCATCTTTAACGCTGTGAGAAATGTGAAGGTGATCCAGGACATCACTGACAAGTTAGCTCGGGTTAGGTTTTCATCACATGGATAAAGAACGCAGAGAAAGAATGTAAAAACTCGAACAAGACTATAGATAATAATAGACCACAATAACAAAATCAGTTCTGACAGAAAATCTTTCTGCTCGTGTGACTCCATGGACACAGTTTGGGGACGACCGGCCATAAACTGCATGGAGAGAATTGTGCTGCTGACACATCAGAAACACCGTTACCGGACTGAGATGATAAATTGAAAATCGAAGTGTGCTGCGAGTTCCACACCATCACAGTACGGTTTAGGTACAGCACGGTTCCTGTATACCAGTGGAAAAGTGCCTTTAGTCGATCAGCCAAGGCACCTGTGTCTGAAGTTTATCTGTCTGAAGTTTGCTTCTTTAGATCTGGACTGGACCAGTGAGGCTTATAAAGCCAACAAGTATTGGAACCTAATGACCGCTATTTAGCATCATGCAAAAGGCAGCTCTGAATCATCACACACACATGCCGCAATCCGCATCCAGTTGTTAAGTAATCTCAGACTTGCTTATGTGGTTTCTGACACTGGGTGACTCACTTTTATCCATATCACATGGACAGAAGTACTGACGGTTTCAGGCTTTATAATAGTTAGACATTGACAGGTTTGCGCAATGCGCAATGTAGTTTAAGCTCTCATTACTTGTTAGTTGCATTAGTCTTGTAGCTCCAGTGCAAAACTAAAGAACCAAACATTAGGCACTGACTACATTTGAGGTCATGGAAAAAAACTGAAAAATAAAGTGTATGTCCAGAAGTTAGTAGACACCTTCTCATCCAATAGGACCCTCTATTCTTCTGAAAAGGCTTGTGAGGATTTGTTCGCAGTCAAATTTGTGGTCAGGTACTGATGTTGAATGATTAGTTCTTTGTTAATTCCAAATGTGTTGCATGGAACCCTATCACACCAGAGAATACAGTATAATGGATTAATGGTGTGCTATATAGATAGGAGGCCTGGTAATGGTTAACTGAGAAGAATAGTCCCCAATGACAATAAAGACTGTGTTCTGATCATGCTGGATAGTCCAGAACTTTGTGAAAATGATTCAGAGTGCACTGGAGTTTAGTTCATGCGCTGATATAAAACAGTTTGGACGGTTTAACCGTTTAAAAACTAACAAATTGAACCAAAAAGGTGTAATTTTTAAGGTGATATTATAAGACAGTGTTTCCTCTTCTCACCTGCACTCCTGTAGAAACCTGTTCAGGGTTGCCAGATTTTAAAGGAATACAAAAAAATGATCAACTGTGTTATTTCTTTAAGTTAAAAAGAAAAAGCAGGAATATTTCTGCAGAATACATAACAACAACAACAACAACAAATAATAATAATAGTTATTATTATTATAGAATAAAGGAGGTAAGTGCAATATTTGTTATAAAAACACTTAATAATAATAAGTGATAAGTACAACAATAAAAAGCAGAAGCTAGAATAAATAAATTACTTGTTAGTATGGTGCTGTTGAGCTGTGCTAGTTGAGTGTTGCAGGCAAAGTTGACTTTAATACAGTGTACATTCTCTGGCCACAGTGTCAGATTTCACACATCAAACAAAACAGCTTCATTGTCTCTGCTCTCATACAGTCAGGCTAAACTGAGCAGCAACAGAGGGCACAGCACTGGATGGTTCAAATGGCCTGTATCGATAGATTAATTATACTTTTGAGGCCAGATTTAAATATGACGGTTTCTGTACAGAGACATTTATGTTATTAAAAATAGAAGCATTGTAAATGTACCAGCAAAGGTGCAATATGGTCCAGATGTGTCCAGCTCATATATGGTTTTGACTGGATAGGGTGTAACGAGTTGTTGTAACTTAGAGATAACTAACCTGGAAAGCTGTACTAGCTAAAGCTACTGAAGATGTACACTTGAGGGTCCCACCCCAGTGATGAGGTGGGGGACCACCTTAGTGACAGTTTAGGACCTTTTTGTTAAGACCATACTACTCTACTACTGTACTATCATGTTTACTGAACTGTGAATGTATGTTCTGTTATTTGACAAAGACTAAATTTCAACTCACATGATCACTGTGCTTGGCTCTTCACCAGCTTCAGGGTCAGAGTATGTCTAAAAATTACTAAAATAAAAATGTTGATATTATTACAAGTGGTAGTGGTAGCATCTCTGTAAATACATCTGCCAATGCTTCAAAAAATATTATCAGTGTTCCTGGAAGCATCACTTTTTCTTCTCGTCATTTTTAGACAGTGCCTAACTCAATCAGCTTATAGTATGTAAGGGTGAACTCTGTTTTTCTCCAATAAAAGGTAAAGTCAAAAGAAAAACTAATGATAGGCCCACTTAAGTCTTTGGACCTGAAGTGTTAAGGGCTGGCTGGACCTGTTATTGCCACGAGCCTCCAGCTCTTTTGAAGGCCTCAGGTATGTCTGTGGGCTGTGTGTGTAGGTGATGCAGAGAATGCGGCGAGCTTTGCCCGGAAGCTCTTATCTATGGGAGCCGAGCCGTCCCTGCGCAGCCGCTGGACCAACATGAGCGCTCTGCACTACGCCGCATACTTCGACGTTCCACCTCTCATCCGCGTTGTGCTGCAGGCGAGCCAGCCAGGAGGTGAGGGGGTGTTACAGCTCAGCCAGTCTCACTGGCAAAATGCTTTTCACAACCAAAAACAAGGAATAACATTTGTGTTTCGTGCTGTGTTTCAGAGGTGGATGCCACCTGCAGTGATTTTGACTTTGGCACAGCCCTTCACATCGCTGCCTCTAACCTCTGCACCTCGGCGGTCCGCTGTTTACTGGAACTTGGAGCCAATCCTGCATTCAGGGTACACACAGCCACACACTCTGCGAAAGGCACTGCACGTATCCAGTCCAGCGCAATGCACATGTTCAGACAAAATCAGCACGTTGCACCTTCTCTGTGCAAATAAGCATCTCATGGTCGAGGGACACAGAATTTTCTAATATGCTCCATTCCTGGTACATGATGGCATAAGAAGCCAGCATGCAGTATTTTTACCTGAGGCACCAGGCACACCGGCTTTATCCAAATATCCTCTTTCATATTTAGATTTCTGGGGTAGCAGTGGTGGTATTAAGAGAACCCACACACTATCACAGCCTTTTAAGCGCACTTGCACACATACGCATACACACACACACACACACACACACACACACACATGCGCACGGCTGGCTTTTATTTCTCGCTTTCAGCCTGCTCCCACAGGCATGAAGTTAAATTAGCCATGCTCATTTCTTTTCCTAAACTCATTTTACACTCGCAAAGCGCTACAGCCAGGGGTCCTGAGCCGCTCAAACAGATGATGCCACAGCTGCTGAATGGGAATTATTGATGTTATTTATCCTTTTGTAAAATGCAGACCCTGTATTCATGCAGGCCCCTCAAGGAGGGAGATGAGAAGTCAGGATTTTTTTTTTCTTTTTGCACTGCATCATGGTGGGCAGTTTGCTCCCTCCGTGCTGTTGTCCGAAGGCCAGGTTGTGCTGCAGTTGCGGAAGACAGACTGCTCCTTCACTCAGACAAACTCCTAAATCGTATTTGTATGAGACTTTAGTCTTCTGTCTCTCTTTGCGACCATCCTTCATCATCATCAATGAGGGGAGGTTTTTGATAGCGGTGTCACGATGGGGACACAAAGTGCGAATCTCTCAGAAATATGGTGCAACAAAGTTGACAGTATAAAAATAAAACCCAAAACTGAGACAATAGGTGTTCAGTCAAATAGTTTTAAAGTCAGTTTTACAGTGCATCATGCTAGACATTGCTCATGTTGCCCTGTGACTTGATATACAGTATTTAGTTACGTGCCTGTAGCCCAGCTCAGGATGAGCTAACTCTGAATTAGTATTCACACGACTTGAGGAGTTGGATAAGGGTACCATCCTTAACAAAAAGACAGATGGGGCATAGTACATGAGAGGTAAAACTATCAAAGCCAACAAGGATTGAGCAGTATGACAATATTTATTGTGATAAATGACATCACATTGTGCCGCAATATGCTTTGCTGAGCATTTTGTTAGTAAGGAACACTGACCACTTATTGAAGTTTTAAATAAGTCATTATATGTATTTATAGTTTTTGATAGTATGTTTGTATATAAGTGGCACTGCTGGTTCTTTTCTCTGTTCCAGCATCTCCAAAACTGCATATCATGACATACTGTGTAATGTGAAACATTCTTGAAGTGTGTGTGTGTATGTGTGTGTGTGTATAAACACTGCCTGTTTGTTTCTCATTCTGCCTTAATTCTTGTTTTTGGACACAACTCTCAGGTGCTGTCCACACTTAAGATTTCTCATCCATTTGCTTAACAACAAGAACACTTGGGCACAGTGGTGATCAGTGGCATTTAGAGCTGACCTGTTTGGGCCGAAAAGAATATCATCAAAAAATATTAAAAAAGAAATATTGGATAACGTTCATGTATGCTTGCCCCTTTAGGATTCTCATGGAATGTAAGAGCTTAGATAACGGCATTGCACTTGAGCATTTTTCAATCTTTCTAGATTAAACACAGACATCTGAAACTTGTAAAAGACATTCCATGTTTTACTTAAGCTTTTAATATATGTATTTTGGTTCCACCCACTTTACATAAAAATGTACCTGGCTAATTCCTGTGTCAGTCCCTAATAATGTTGTTGGTTAATATGACCTGTTAGATGTTTAATGTCTGGAGGCTTAACCAATAGGAGAGATTAATTAGCTATATCTGCCAAGATACCACAGAGAAAGAAATCAGACTGGATAACTTTCCATTAGGCGTTTGAGGATTTTCACCCTATTATTTCCAACTAAAGCTTGATGAAACAGTGGAATGACTGTACTTGCCCGGTTTAATACAAATGTATTTATTATTACTGATTATTTATTCTTTCATGAGTTTAATGCAGATGTCATTCTATTGAATAAAAATGACGAGTATGTTTTTTTCTTGTTCCAAAAAAATCATTACGCCTTTTCTAAAGCATCTTCTGCATTGTCTGCAGAAAGAAGAAGAAAAAGAATATGATATATTAAATTATATATTTAATATTAAATAATATATTTACCAAGGAACAAATATAGAAGTCAGAAACTAATTTACTAAGCATAAATAGATGTAAAGTCATCCTGTTCACTGTGTTTATTTGTGTGCTGAAGCTGGATGGCACCACTTGGGGGCAGTGTGGCAGCATAGAAGAGCCGTAAAATCAGCTCACAACTGAATTAAGCCTGGGATGACAGTGTGCTGCAGTGTGATGACCCTGTTTTCAGTGCATCATCAGCTGCAGCATGAAGCGAAGACTCAATCAATAGCTACGGCCATTCTCACCTCATATTAGTCGCAGATAACCTAATGCCACTCTCTAAATAGGGTGGAAAAATTTGGTACATATTCCCTATGCTCAGCACTTGGGTTAAGTAATCCTATAATGTAACGTGCCGACGGATTTGTGATCGGGTGGTATTCTATTACTTTGTAATAATGAATGCCAAGAGTAGATTCATTTCCGAACCTGATGGGTATAGCATAGCCTTGGGCTTGACTGTTGCTGTGTCGGACCTTATCTGCTGGTATCATATCCCGACAGCAAACAGCTTCAGCTTGCCAAGCTGAAAGCTGTGATGTTTTCACTGGGAGCAGAGGGAGTGATGAATGAGTGTGTCTGGGTCTGTGTGTGTGACTGAGAGAGAGAGGGAGAGAGAGAGAGAGAGAGAGAGAGAGAGAGAGACAGACAGACAGAGAGAGAGAGAGACAGAGAGAGAGACAGAGAGAGAGAGAGATGGAATAAAGGGGTTCACGGAGTAATGCAAATAAGCTGTTTGCCTTAACCAGTCAACTACTGTTTAGGTCAGCTTGTATATCTGTGGGTCAGTCACCATATGTTTCATTTCTCAAATCCTTCCACTGTGAAGTGTGCAAGGAGTTTTTGTCAAAGTTCTGGCATTAGTTCAGCACCGAGAGCAGTGTGGCCAGTCAGCATGGTGGTATATTAAGTCAGCACTTCTTTCTTTCACCATCTATCATGTACGGACTGTTTGGCAATGACCGCGGTCAACTAGTGCTGCACAATATATAATTTGTTAATTAACGTTGCCATATTGGCCATTACCGTGCTCATATGGCATGAGACTACAATCAAAAGTAACACTAATCAGTACAGAATAATGCAATCTTTAACCGTATCACATATAACTACTTCAGATAAAAAAAAAAATGTTATTTGACTTATTACTTAGTACTGAACAAAGCCAATAGAGAACAAGGTATTCAGACAGTATATAAAAAATACCCATATATGTAAAATGTCGTAAAAATAAAGTTTTACATATTAAAGCTGCAAAAATGCTCAAATTGCACATGGGATCAACATGATACCACTGGTTGGAAAATTTTGCTCAGCGAGTAGCAATCATGATGAAGGTGACAGAGCTTTCTAAAATTTGTATTATATTTACGGCATTTACGGCATTATTATTAACATTATTAAGCAACAAACAAAAGGACAGTGCTATAGAGCTCTAGCAAAGACATTAAACCTTCCTGTTAATACTAGTTTGTTAATAAGCAATAAAAAGTTAATGGAAACACAGCTAATCATCCCCGCACAACACACAATACACTCTCAAACTAAGGATAAAGAGGGTAAGAGAGAAGCCAGCAGTCACTCTAAATTAAGACAACCTGAATTGCACCTCAGTCACCTCCTACACTCTGTTCAACACTCCTGTTAAAAAGAAGCATGGAGATAATCTAAAATATGCACGTCTAGATTTAGGTCCCTTTGGAGCAATCTCTGTGAAAGGCTATGGGCATTACACACCATCAAAGGAAACATGAATGGAGTACCAGGAAATATTAGAAGAGAGTTCTAGCCTAGAAACTGAATTCATGGAGATGTTTAACAAGACACCGAGACTGGTTTCTGCAAAATGTGGTGAAAGTGTTTGCATGGTCTCGTGTCTTGAACCCCATTGACAATGTATGGCGGAAATTAAGATTCCACCAGGGAGATCTTCGTTGCCGTGGAAAATTGAAGGCAGTTTACAAAGAAGAATTGAGCTACAATGCTGTGAAAAGCTAAATAGTTCTTACCGCAAATGCTTCAAAGCCGTAATAACCAATAGCTTTACAATATTTACTGGTGTTATTAATTTGTGGTGTCTGAAAACTTTCTCTGCTGATTTCATAATAGGTTTATGCTTATAAAAACATTTTCTTGTTTATAAAGTCAAAATACATTGTTTCTAAATTTGAAGCAGATACCTGCACTGGATGTTTACTGAATAACAAACACAAGTCTGGGTACGTGTTTAAAATTGCAATACAGAACGATAGCAATAAAATCACAGTTCCAATAGTTTGTGCATATCCCGCAGCCCTTCATTCAACTCCTTCAGAAAACTGCTCTAGTGTTCTGATAAATTGCAGTAAAACATCAAAGTGAATGCTGTTTGCTTTATGGTGAGTGAGTGTGTGTGTGTGTGTGTGTGTGTGTGCGCGCGCGTGTGCGTGTGTGCGCGCGCTTGTGTATGCTAACACTTCCTTGCAATTTGCTGCTTTGTGTGAAAAGGGATTCTGTGAAAGGAGGGTCTCCTTAGCAACAGTATTTTGTAAATGCTCCAGCAGGAGCTCTTGAACTTGATGTATGGAGCCATGTGCGGGAGGACATCGCCCTTTGGCTAGGACTTTTATTTATATCATACCTTTCCAAGTCGAAAATGCTCTCTTTCTCTGGAGCTGGGCATTTGCATGTCTCTAGTGATGGAAAATGGCATCCTCTGAAAGAAATAAGTACTCAAAGCCCTCCCTCTTTAGCCTCCTCTGCGGAGAGGAGGCACCTCAAATAGCTCTTTTGCTGCAGAAATGGCCAGCTCTGCCTGGCTGCCCTCCGCTTCGTGTTTAATGACTGTTTTGGGGTTGGACTGCAGCGGTGGCCATCCGACTATAACTCTGTTTTTCTTTCTTCGCCTCCGTCCGTGGGTTCTCTCTGGGCTTAAGGCTTAATCTCGTCGCCCAATTAATGTCAAGCATGACACATTATTGCTGGCCACCTCAGACGCCTGACGCTAGTGCCAAACCTGTCAGGACGTGTTGCGGGATGAGGGAAGAGAATGTAGGGCGTCCAATATTCAGGCCTCGGATTTCAGTTTCATAATACAGGCAGACTGATGGAGTGCCATGCGGTACTGGTAGGGGAACCCTGCCTCGCTGCATGAAGATGTCCCCACACTTCAGGACAGCATGGTACAGCATGTTTAGCCTGTGGCAAATTAAGCTTGTTAACAGTGACTGACTTCTGTTTAGAGAATCAGCATGTCCTCAGCAATGTTATGGTTATGTTACCCTCTCTTTCTATACCTTGGCTTTTATTTATTTATTTATAAGGCCCTTATTGGCCAAATACTAGGGATGGGCAATATACGAAAAATATATAACGCCATACTTCAATGCATGATATTTATCATGATGCTTAAAAAATTAAAAAAATGACATCAGAAATGATACGTTAAATAGTTTTCATTCAGTGTTGGGACAGCTGGTGGCCTAGTGGTTAGGGAGTTGCCCCTGTGATCAGAAGGTCATGGGCTCAAATCCCAGGACTGCTAGTGTCACCGCTGAGGTACCCTTGAGCAAGGTACCGTCCCCACACACTGCTCCCCCGGCGCTGTGTTCCTGGCTGCCCGCTGCTTCACTTGGTGAATGGGTTAAATGCAGAGAAAGAATTTTGTGCTGTTCACGCTGTGTGTTGTGGTGTTTTCACATATGACAGATAGTCACTTTACACTTTTTACTTTTAAATGTATAATTTACACATTCTTCGCATTTGGAAATTATGTCTAATCACCAGTCCCTTTCCCAGATATAAAATGCAAAATGTAACTGTGTATGCAGTTGTTTATTTTTATAGATTGTTTGTGGAGGGTTCTCCCTCAGTGCTGCCACACATACCAGTTCAAATTAGGGTGCAATCAGTCAGAAAATGTTGTTGCCAATACCGATTTTAGGGAGCTAAACGTTTTGAGACGTGATAAGATTGTATGATTTCCTAAAAATATGTAGACTTTAGATTTGTATTTTATAGTCCAATAGTGTTAGTTGTACAGTACTTTAATTGTAAGTTATAACAGCTCTTAAACTCTATCAGCAGAAACTCACAGTCTGGGCTAATAGAAATATTGTAGCCCTGAGGGGTGGAGAATGCCTTGCACTTTTGTTTTCTGTGTGTCACCTCTTATAGTTCTTATTTTCATTGGTTCACTTCATAAAAGTTTCATAGTATCTTATAGTATCATAGTAAGTTTCACTCATGTTTCAGGGCAGTGTGAGAATCATTTTCATGCTAAAAATTAGAATCAGAATCAGAAAACTTTATCGATCTCTCAGGAAATTGCTTATGTGATGACCGCCACAACACACAAAGCCATAGAGACACAAAAACAATATAAAATTAAATAAAATCTGAATAACAATCTGTAGAAGAAAACAACCACAATATGAACAGACTATGCTACATACAGAAATGCTTGGTATAAAATCTATCTATCTGTAAGTCACGCAGCTGAGTGAAAAACTACTGACATAAGTGGAAGTTTGGAATAAGTTATTGCAGT
>JBBPCZ010000001.1:47012039-47024258 GCA_037974445.1 Brycinus macrolepidotus | reverse complement strand
TTCTCTCTTTCTCTCTCTCTTTCTCTCTCTCTCTCTCTCTCTCTCTCTCTCTCTCTCTCTCTCCAAAATGTTGTGATTTATTTATTTGTTTGTTTGTTTGTTTGTTTGTTTGTTGGTGGACAGCCCTTGAGAACATTATGAAGTAGCAGGGGGCAGTAGCTCAATGCCTTTGGGTGGACCCCTGATTTGAAGATGCGTACAGCAGATGGGCGGTTCTACATTTTAATTATATTTTTTTATTAATTGGCCAAATAATTGTGCTTGAGGGCCTGGACACAGGAAGTGCTGTTATTTCAAAATGAATTCATTAAAAGCTTAAAAGTGTATGTCAGTGAGCATGCATGAATAAATCATGACTATAAGTATAAATCTTTAACATAGTAATATGAGTTTTCAACATACTAATCATTTAGCGGAATACTGGACGTACAGCCATATGCAAAAGTCTAATTACCACCAGTCAAAATGACTTGTGTGAAAATAAGTCAACATATGCTCTACAGGGAATACACTTAAGTACAGCATTTTATGCATTTAATGCACAATTTCAATTTATTTGCTGAGCTAATTGGGATGATATTGCGGGGGGGGGGAGTCAATGTGAAATGTGCCCTTGCTTGTGCGGTTTTTAAACTCAGCACATTAACAGTAATTGAAATGTAGAGTGACCAAGGGTGCCAAAACCTGTGCATACAACTGTAGGTTTTATTTATAGCAAACAAAACTGGAGCATGAGCATCCAGTCTGTACATAGGAAATCCAGTCCAGATGTAAACATTTCGTTATAGTCCGCCCATGGTCCTACTTTCTCTAATCTTGGCTTCTCAACATGAGTTCTTCAGACTAGCGGATAACCCAGATACGCAGCAAACCCACTGCAACTAACTGAGCAAGGCAGACCGTGTCTGTATTCATGTGGGAGAAACAATGTCAATTTCAGTGCCATTCTGCCAAATTGATTAAAGTAAACTGTTTATCTGAAGCGGTGATAAAAACTGCTCTCTTGATAGAATGAAGAGAGCGGGCATCATCTCCAAAGGCAGCACCTGAGCAGCCTATCAGCACTGATGAAAATTGTTCCACCCTTCTCCTTTCAACTCTTTCAGAAAAGAACATGAAAATGTTTTTTGACAGAATGGATTTTACTTCAGTTTAGAATGAAGTGCACCTTATTCTTCATGCCATAAATGTGCTGTAATTAACGTGCTATACAAAGGCCATCAGAGTCTCATGGGGGGGGATGAGGGAAAGGGAGGGGGTCTTACAGATTATATTTAGTCCAGGCTTTCTGAAAGGCATTTAATCAGGTGGGCTCAAACAGCTCTTCCTGACAAGCTTTCCTATGCAACGCAGCGCGCCTTAAGATGTGGCACATAGTTCTGCATTAGCCGCTAACTTGTTTCATTAATGAACTCCGTGGTCCATGAAGGTCCCTGAATGTGAAGGCTTAATGAGACCCCATCCCAAATGTGTTCTGGAGGGCTTAGAGCCCTGGCCTGCCTCCCCCTTCTGACCTGGATCCAGCTCTTTTAAGTGGTGGAGATGAGGGGTTTGGGTTCCTTTTCAGATGTCTACCCAGGCCTGCCAAGGCACGCACACTTTTCTGTCAGTCTGCTCCATTAACTTTTGGCAGAGACACTAACACAAGACTTTAAACTTCACTTAATGCATTGTACGTGGAATCTGACCTGGCATGAATCTTTTTCTTCTGCTTTTTCCTGTCTGATCTACTTATATAAATAGATAAAAAAGAGATGGAGGGAAAAATTCACTATGTTAACGTTAATTTGTTGAATGTACTTTGAGTGCATTGAGTACAACAGCGTTAGGGTTTTGTCTTTTATTATACAGGGGCATGGATTTCGTAGTGGAATTAGAACAGGACATATTTAATACTCTTAATTATGTTCAGCTACTGCTAGGTAGGTGCCATCTGTTCTGTTTTTCTCTTTTTATTGTTTGAATGAGGGACAAATATGCTACAAAGCTCTGATGATGCCAAATGTGTGCATGGCCACGGGAGGACGATGGATGTCCAAGGGCTCTAAAGCCATATGTTTATGGCTTTTATTAGCTTGCAAAACTCAAAACGCTGCATGTCACAAATGTGGTGTTTGCAGCAAGTGCGCGTTGATTTTGTGGTGCCAGTTGAGGTGAGGCTGTTCACATGTTGCTTCTAAATGGATTTATGAAAAGAAATTTTGAAGGGGGATCATACCTGTACTTAAAGGGGAGAATGTTCTAGCAAAGTGCGTGACAGCTTGTGACACTCTTCTCTTTAAAAATGGACAAAAGTACGTCACATAGCTAAAAGCAGGAGCAGCAGCTATACTGAAGTTTCATTTTTGTCTCTCAGTTTCACATAGACAGCAGTATATGTCATACAGTATCAGAAACCACATAAGTGAGTCTATTCAAGACAACTCAGTTCAAGTCAAGTGCTAAACGAATAGCTGCTGCTCCTGTTTTTAGCTATATGACGTACTTTTGTGCATTTTTATATAGAACAGTGTCTCAAGCTGTCACACACTTTGCTAGAACAGCCTCCCCTTAAAGTACAGGTATGGCCCCCCTTCAAAATTTCTTTTCATAAATCCATTTAGAAGCAACATGTGAACAGCCTCACCTCAACTGGCACCACAAAATCAACACGCACATGCAGTTTGCTCAGTGCTAATTAGTGATTGCTAGCTACATTAACCTATGAGCTGTGGTGCACCCATATTTTGGCGTTAAATGTGACTTGTCTGACTGAGTCTATGGTAAATGGAGAACTGTGCTAATTAGATATTTGGCCAAACTAACATCAGGCTCTAATTGGATGTCATTCAAGCCTGTGGCCACCCACTACTTTGCTCCGCTCCTCATTTTGAATGTACTCTCTAACCCTCAGATACTCCTCTGTCTTTCCTTTTTTGTTCCCAGGCGCCCTCTCACGAAGTTGTTCCACATCCTCCTCTTCTCTGGACTCTAGGCAGCCTCCTGGCCGCCGCCCTCCACTTCCCCTTCCCCGACAGAGACGTCCCCTGCGGCCACGGCAGGAGCGGACTTCCCCCAGCGCCCGATCTACCCCTCCACCATTTCACCACCCACGCACCAGCACTCCTTATTCTGGTAGCCACTCCTGTGCTTTTCTCTAAATGCACTCCAGTTGCGTTATAAAACACAGATAAGAGTTACACACACATGCCCTGCTGTATATCTACAGCAATGCAAACTGTAATGAGTAAATTTGTGATACTTATCCCACTCAGCCCACACAAATAGCGCAGATGGATCCGGTGATAATTGCTGCTGCCACTGTGATTATGGCATTATTGATGATTTTAAAACAATGTTTGTTGATGACTGAGCCGTGTCTGACACAGACATTTTCAGAGGTTTGCTGAGTAGGGGATTGCAATAACGATGTGTTTGTAGTGAGGGAAGGGTGTCATGACGGTGTGACAGATGAAGACTGTGTTCTGCCTCAGGGATGGCACGCAGCAGGACTCCCTCAGCGAGCAGCTCAGTGTGTGAGGTTCCAGAGGTGCATCTGGGAGAGCGCGTTCTTGTAGTGGGACAGAGGACAGGAGTGGTCCGCTTCTATGGCAAGACCAGCTTTGCCCCAGGTAAGTTTCTTCCTCTGAAAACACTACTGTGGGCCTACCTTTTCCATTTTCTTTCTGTATTACACATGCAGTTAACAGTGAGTGGGATATAAAAGCTGTTAGTCTACTAAGCTCTCATCATAGACTTTGGAAGAAGATCTGTGCTGCTCCTGAAAATATTGAGTTTCTAACCCTGCATTTCTGTGCTGAGCATGAAGTACACAGAGGCACATTGATTTTGTATTTATTTTTCATTTTCCTTGTTTTAACATTTCTGGAGCAACCGTTGCCATGTTTACCAACTCAGACAAGCTGCATCTTTTCCGTTGCTCTTATGGTCCATGAAAAAAATGGGATTGCATTTGGAAAAGTGTTTGAACATGGCGAAACATTTGAAATGGAGTTTACCCCTGGTTTAAAATGTGGTGCATATAAAGAGATGCGACCATTATCATATCCACATCTGGCACATTGTTCTCTTTTCCTGGACTGAAGGCTTTTATTCTTTTATAAGCATAACCTTCCTCACAGCATAGTAACAGCCCTGATGTAAACATACCAAGGGCTCTGAGCAGCATCTCCACACTGGTTGACAATAAAACAACATGAGTGCTGGGCTGTGTGCAGCTGAATAAAAGTACACTGAAAGTACCTAAATTAAGCCTTCAAAAAATAAAGATGATAATTGAATACATTCCCAGGTCTTAACAGTTCGTGTTAGGCTTCATATTTGTCAGTTCAGCCAATATGTATTGACGAAAGGAATAAATGTTAAAACCAATACCACTGAAATCATGTGAGTGAGAATGCAGTGAGATGGGTATATCATGTGTCTATCAGTTACACTAATATTTCAACACTTTTCTGTAAGACAATACAAGAAGAATAATCCCATGATATCCTTTGCTCTCATGTTGGACTCATGCTTCCATTTTCTGCCATTACAATTACTATACTGCATTGTTTACTGAATTTCCCAAAAGAAGCGTAGGCAAGCTACAGCTTACGCACAATACTACAGAAGAAAAAAGTTAAATAACTAAATATCATTTCTTAAGTTCAGACACTAACAGGACTCTGTTGGTTTACTCAAAAATGCATGACTTGTTCAATAGAGAACTCTATTGTTGTAATATAAACTTTCAAGTTGGCTTTTAACTTCTGAAAGAAGTTTCTCTCTGTGGTAAATTGACAGAATAACTAACAGCGGTGGTCTTCTTCTGCTTCTTCCTCTTCTCTGTCTCCCCCTTCTTCTCTTCCCTCCCTCCCTTTCTCTTTCTTTTTTCTTTCTTTCGTTCTTTCATTCTTTCTTTTTTTCAACCTCAAGGTAAAAATTTAAAGCTCTTTTGGAGCATGACAGCTCACTCTCCTTTCAGGTCAGACTTGAAAGTTTTTGCATTAGCAGAGCTGAGTGATGGAAGAAGTGTACTGCTCCCCTCAGCCTAGAAGAAAAGTCGATTTTCTACTTTAGCCTGTTAGAGAATACTTCATGGAGGAATGTGTCCAGATTTTTTTATCCCTTTGACAACAATAAGAAGCCAACCTGTATGGCAGTCAGCCATAACATTAAAACCAACTGCCTAATATTGTCTCCTTCTTGCCACCAGAACAGTTGTGACCTGTTGAGACATAGACTCCACCTTTGAAGGTGTGCTGTAGCAGGAGATCCTTTAAAGTCTTTTTAGTTGTAAGATGGGGCTTCTATGGATCTGGTTTGTTTGTCCAGCAAATCCCACAGATGCTCAATCTGATTGAGATCAGATTGATTTGGAGTCAACACTTTGAACTTCTTGTCAAGTTCCTTAAACCCTTCCTGAACAGGGCACATTATCCTGCTGCCATTTGATCCCACTGCCGTTAGAGAATGTTGCCTGTGAAGAGGTATACTTGGTCTGCAACACTAGCTCTTCTGTGGAATCAGACCAGACAAGCTATCCTTCGCTTCCCACGTATCAGTGAGGCTTGGGCACTCATGTCCCTGTTGCCGGTTCAACAGTTGTCCTCGCTTGCCTATTTTTCCTGCTTCCCACACATCAACTCTAAGGACTGACTGTTTACTTGCTGCCTAATATATCCCATCCTCTAACAGCTTCCACTGTAACGAGATTAATCAGTGTTCTTCAGTTCACCTATGAGTTGTAATATTATGGCTGATCTGTGTATGTCTGTTTAGCGGACAGAAAATTAGTTCTCGTTCCTTCTACATTTACTGAGCGGAGGACGAGCTGCTGTATGTTTTTTCTTTTGCTGTACGAGCTGTATGCCTGTGTTACTCTAACGTGTGGGCAGAAATCGACAGCTATCAAAACATACAACACTGCCAAAAGCAACAGTGAGGTTTCATTTTTGCTACTGTAGCAAAACCCTCAGCTTAGTGTGGCAATAAAGTGGTAATTCAAGACCTTGCCAGGCTTGTTTTTTGATCGTGTTGATATATTATGTCTGGCGTATATTTGTGTGTGTCTGTGCACGCTCCACAGGTTTTTGGCTGGGGATTGAGCTGGATAAGCCCAGTGGGAAGAATGATGGCTCTGTTGGAGGAGTGAAGTATTTCAGCTGCCCCCCTAAACATGGAGTATTCGCCCCTCCCTCCCGAGTACAACGGTAAGCAGGGATGCGCTCATGCTCATTTGATGTTCAGTATCTATGTCACTGTTAGGGCAAATCTTCCCTGTTTGACGTGCTTTCATGGCTGTGTACAAGAGTACTCGTCCCATTTTCTACACAAATGGAGGGGCAGTGTCATAGAAAATACAGTGATCCGTCCTTGAGTACTTTTAACTACAATTTTTCCTAAGAGTGCTTGTGAGAGTGAGAGTGATTCAGAATGATGTCAATGTTAATAGAGGAGGGGTTTGATTTATTGAAAAAGGATTTTTTGCCGAGCTTTTTGGCTAATGCAGCCTCAATTTCTTTTTCTGAAGGGTCAGAGAGCCATCCTTCATCTAGACATAGGCTTCGTCTTTTGATTGCATCTGTGACATTTAGAAAAGAGTGATTCAAGTCAAATGACCCAAATCAAGTGCTTAAAATAAGCTGTCGCAAGGAAAATAGAACTAATATGCAGTGAGTAAGGTTGATTTTATGCCGCTGAAATATCATTTCTCCTTTGGCCTCAGTGTTCATGTGCCGAGTATTATCTGGGGTGCCATCGTGAGCTGTATGATTAATTGAAAGGCAGTGGTGAATCATCCACTTTTAAACATACTTTAAAAGACAAGCTGTGATTGTATATGTATTGCTCATGTCCTTCTATGTAAAATAAGCTGCATCACCTGCTGAGTGGATAAGTCTTCACAGGACTACAGCAAACTATTTTCATCTCATTGACGTTTCCAACCGAATACTGATACAACTCTGGCAATTTGTGATGCATTGATTAACAAGTAATGACACCCTGCTAGTTTCAGATAAATCCAGGGTGAGAGCAGCTCAATAAACTAACGACTGTGTTCGCACGTCTGCTCCTCATATTTCACACTGATTTTTCAACTCAGCACGAAGTGGGCATCGCTATCGGGGGGCGGGAACATTGATGAACTGATTTACATACTGCAATGTGGCTTCAAACTGCCTGAGCTGCATCACGTGCGCCTGTAGAAGAGCTGAATCGTGGGAGGGGTGGGGTGGTCGGGGGGCTACAGATGCAGAACCAAAAAAAAGGTTGATCTTTCAGAAGTTATTTTTACAGTTTGAGGAAAAAGTGTTGAAATTTCAACAAGGCTGCTGTCATTTGTTATTACAAAACATACACTTCACTTTTTAATGCCATTAGGAGGCAGTTAAAAATGAGGAATGTGAGAGTCGGAGCACATGCACAGAGACACCAAGCCACTATTAACTTGCAATAATTCACTGTATCTGTATGAAACGTCCCACTCCATTTGATGTTAATGGCTTTGAAGACTGTACAGACAGCGCACTGCATACTCCTATCAATGCTTTTCCTTTGGAGGAGTTCTTCGTTTTAAGTAAGGCTGATTTGTTTTTCAGAGGGTCTGTTGGGGCGTTCAGAAGCTTTAAGCCCAAGCAGATGTAGCAGCGCATTTAAGTTGCCTTCCTGGTTCAGTGTTGCTCTGAAGGTTTCTGGCAGCACCACGCTGTACAATAAATTTTATTGCATGGAAATAGTCAATTCAGATAACATTGTTGCATCATCGTTTTGTAACAAATTTTGTAAAAAAAAAAAAAAAAAAGGTGAAAAACCAAGGTGAAAAACTTCTTTAATTTTTATACTCTCAACATGCCTTATCTCGATCCTACCCTCACCAAACTTTGTAGGGTGGAGGAGAAACATTTCCTAAATGCCTGAAGTATTAAAAGTCTGTTCTGTGTAACATTTTTGTTTTTATGAGGCCCTAGATTTAGAAAAAAGCACAGTGATTTTGAAAAAAGTGATACTGAGGGTACTTCAAACACATTATTTGCACCAATGTGGCCGATATGGGCTTTTATTAATTCTGTCCCAATTTTTGAAAAATCTACCCCCAGTAGATGTGAAGATATTATGCGTATTAAAAGCTATAATTAAATTTTCAATTAACCAAAATAGTAGGTGGTAACTTCAGTCATACTGAGAACAAGTTTGTCTGGCATCCTACAAAGTTTGGAGAGGCTAAGAATAGTGTATTTGTGATTGTGAAAAATAAAAAAATATTAAAAACCAAAAAAAACCCAAAATATTTTACAAACCTTATATTTGGGACCCAAACATAATATAGACAAACATATAGTAAAAAATCTGTGACAGTACTGCCTCCCCTTTCCTGGATTCGCTCTGATTTGAAATGGAATGACCCAATACTCAGTGAAAATGCATCATTTATACTCGGGTGGAAAAACCTGTCTAATAGCAGAGGTTCTCAGTCCTGCCCTGCACATTCTAGAGTTTCCTCTGCTCCCAACACACCTGACGCAACATATGAACTCATTTTCAAGCCCTTCCTGAAGTGAACTCTGGATAAAGACACGAGATCAGGCCAGGTACTCCAGGACCAGGTTTGAGAACCACTGGATTATAATGGCATCCAAAAAAGCAGCCTAAAGAAAAGTCTGATTCATTTCAAACCTAAACATCAAAAAAAGAAAGCTCAGCGTGTTGTTTTTATTGTCTATATTCCAGCACTGTGTCCAATACCGTGTAGATAACTTCTCCAGTCATGGTTTTTCAGAGTATTTTTTTTCTTTTTCTTTTTTTCCCCCAAAATAATCCACAATCGTATCAAAATACCAAGTCGAGATGGCAAAATTTGATGCACTGGGATTGGAGATTTAAATTCCTTGAAGTACCGTTCCCTGCCTCTCTGTTTCTTGTCTTCTTCAATTTTCCTTTCATGTTTGTCTCCACTTTTCTTTAATGGTGGCTACCTTCCAGCCTTCATGCCTCTTCAGTAGGCCGCCCTTATCTCTGTCCAGCTCCATCACTCGGCTTGTTTACGGTCCTCATCCTGCATGAAGGCTCCTTGTCTCCATGTAGCTCTCCATCCACGAAGCCTGATCTCCATTCAGGACCACTCTCTTGTTGTGGCGTGGCCGCCATGCTCCACCTGCGCCGCCGTAGGAGCCGTTCCCCTCAGCCCTGAGTGATAAGCACTGCATTGTCAGGAGCTCTGTGCTTTTTTCCTAATTAACCTTAAGGGCAGCCGGAGAGACGGAACAGCTAGCTAAGCACCGCTAAACTAATGGAAAGCTCCTATATTGTAAGCGAAAACGGAGATTGGGAAGGGAGCCACTTTCTTGCTCATTCACTGTTTTTCATCTTGTCAGTGACTGATCAGTACTCATTTAGCAACCTGGCTGGAGCCTTTTTTCTCTTCTCCTCCCGCTTTGCAAACAAGATGAGACAGATTTATTTTTTTCCACTCCTTTCCTGCTTTCTACTACAGCTGGCCCCTGATAGTTGATCAAACCAATTGACCAAAGAGTCAAGTTTTCAATGGTCGATTAGTCAGAAAAACTCAAACTCCACTCAGAAGCTATGTACTCAGTGCCGGCGTCAAGGGGGGCAATGCCTTCGAATGCAAGTCGCCACGCCCCCCCTACACACGCTCCAGCACCCATATGAATATATGGTATGTACTGTCATTGAAGAGTCCTAACTAACTTACTAACCTATGTCGGGCAGGAAATCACCCAAAGTGTGTGATCATTTTGAGCATGTAAAGGACAACCCCAAATAGGTGAAATAAAAACTCTACAGGCAAACCATTGCCTGTCAAAACAGGACTTAAATAAATTAACAAACTGTCTCTTTGCTGGTTGTTCTGACAGATGTTCAGAAACATTTTGCCATTTGCATTGGCGTTAACAGGTGGCTCAGTTTGTGTGTGCTGTTGCAAAATGTATATTTTAAGGGCTCATCATTACAGTTTTGTATTTCCCTGTAATGTAACACAACTTTATAATGTTGTCTATAACATTCTTACTCAGCCCTGGAAGTCTAAATATTTCTGATGCTCAAAGCCAACACCAACAGTCATTGCACGTTTATAATACTGTATATATATGATGTCGTATAGGTATATATTATAAACGTGCAACGAATATGTCGTTGGCTTAAACTAAAGGCCACTATTTGAATAGGAAAATCTTTCTTCGCCCTACTTTCTACAGTCATTAACCTCAGTGAGTCTTAGTGACTGTGGCTCCCATACAGCCAGGCAGCTCATTATGTGATACAGCTTCAATTTCGTCCTTGTGTTGCTGTTGAAAGATTTGTCCATTATTTCTGCGTAGTAAGTCTCTTGATCAGAGTAATTTTGTCCTACGTGTATGTGGCTATTTCTGAGAATGCGTAATCATATCAGTACCAGCAGACAGTTATTAAAAACTGTTTGTGTTTGACCGCTGTTTAGCAGGGACATGATGCATTATATGGGTAGTGTCTTAGATAAGACATGCGTGCGCAAATTGGGCAAACTTCACCGCAAAGTCGCTGAAGTGTATAGATCTTATCTGTCATTTTTCGAAGTTATGTTTAAATGTAATAACGAAAAAACAATATTGGCCTGGCTACTGGCAGGTGCAGACATTGCAATATTGATCGCGGGCGCTGGCCCAGAATTTTTATAGTAGTGCATCTCCAGATGTTGCACTTAAATGAGTACCTTAATTTCTGCCTGAGTTTATTGTATATACTGAGGGGGTAATAGCACACTATGGCGATATATTTATACTGTGCTGAAAATGATGGGTACTAATACTGCACATTCACTTCCCTCCCAGGATCCATGGATCTGTGGACTGCCTGTCGGAGCTAACTTCCTCCCGGCACAGTAACACCTTCACCGGTGAGCTGTTTTTGGTAGCCTGTGGTCTGAAGGATCATTTACAAAAATGACAGTAATTGCATGTAAGTGTGTGTTTGTGTGCATGTGTATGTTATCCAGGAATCCGCCGCAGTTTTAGCACCTCTTCAGCCATCGCCACACAGCGAGAGCCAAACCGGAAGAATCAAGTTAACCGGTAAGAGACAGAGGGCCACAACTACATCATAAATTATATTAAAATATGAGCCTGTGTTGCATATGTTGTACAGAAGTCTTGAGTGGACTTTTCCAGAGTTATGTAAACTACTAAGAATATAAAAATTGCATCACAAGCAAAGATAGATCATGATCAAACATGATCTAACATGCTAGAGTTTGGTGAAATTATAGTAAAAAACACCTCCATTCAAATGCACAGGTATGAATGGATGGATAAAGACAGGAAGAACATGTTCTGTTAAATACCTTTTATAGAAGTCCAGTCCTGGAGGACCGGTGTCCAGCACAGTTTCCCTGCTCAAACACACCTGATATAGCTCACCTGTTAATTTCCAGATTTAGTTTGCGTGTTTGAGGAGGAGAGCTACCTCCAGGACCTCCTACAGCACCCCTGCTATAAATCAAATGTGCTACATTATATTCATGAAATACCAAATACATTAAATGACAAATATAGATGTTTGAGAACAGTTCCTCTTGAACATAAATGTGTGTTTTAAATTTGTCAGACTTTTTGCTGCTCTAAATGTAAAATTGCCCATGTTATACAGTTGGTAACAAAAGTTTGGGCACCCCTAAGTAAAAAGAAAGAAATAAGACCTCTGCAGCAAGCTATTTTTTAAATAATATTTGCTATGATTATTAATACAAAGAATCACATAAAATGGTTATAGTGCTAGGAGTAAAAGTTTGGAACCCTACCAATTGTTAAGTCTCCAAAATTAATTACTTGTTTGGCCTTAATTGACTTGTTAAGAGTGGCAGGTCAAGAATTGTCATTAGGAACCAGCTGATGTAAGGTCCAGACTCATCAAACCTAGTGCTAACTCTCAGCAACCATGGGTTCCTCTAAGCCTCTGGCTGAGGATCTGAAAATGAAGCTGAGACCCACAAAGAAAAGAGGCTGATTTCTACAACAGGACTGTGATCCAAAAAGCCTCAAAATCCTTCCTTTATGAGTTACTTCAAGGACTGCAAGCTGAAGCTGTTCATTATGGCCCTCACTGTCCCCTTATGAGAGGCCCTACAGGACATTATCCATACTTGGTCTCACATACAGTACTATACTCTTTCACAAACACTACCATTCCCTCTTTCATGTGCAGTCATACTCTCCTTTATTTACTATTATACTCTCCTAC
>JBBPCZ010000001.1:46941656-46956198 GCA_037974445.1 Brycinus macrolepidotus | reverse complement strand
TAAATAAATAAATAAATAAATTAGAAGTATATTCGGCATGAACCACAGGCACTGCTGTATCCGTGGAAAGGAATATACCTGGAATAAACTTCATAAGCAAATGAAGCATAAAAGGAAAGAGATGAGCACTTACGGTCCGCTGGCGTGGGCAGCAGGGACAGGGCTCCAGAGCCTGCTGTGGTCGTCTTGATCGGACTGGTGGGTCTGAGCTTCTCTTCTGCACTAGTGGGAACCACTGGAGGAAATTCTCCGTTAGCTGTAGATAAAAGAAGGAATGTATTACATAATTACTTTTACATATCAGTGCTGGCATTGTGTGGTGTAAGTGCTGAAGTTCTTTTGCATTCAGCACCGTTTCCTTTCTGACCCATCAGTATATAAATGAGTCTGGGTGAAAGAAAAACTCTGTTCTATTGTTGAGTATTTGAAGGCCTAGGACCTCAGACGCTCCTGCTATGAAAGCATTTCTCAGGGACTTTGCAACTTCCTTTTGTGCCATTTCTGACATTTGTAAGCCAGGTCCTAAATTATTTGCGTAGCGCTAGCATATTCCCAGAGCCCATGCCAATCTCACGCTGAAGACTCTTAGACGTCAACAAAAGTACAGTGTAGTTTGAAGTGAATTATTTCTCACTCGTAGCTCACTAAAAAAAAAAAAAAAAAACACTGATTCTATTTTTTATGGTTTGATTTTGACAAGTTATTGTTGTGCCTACAGTGTTCACAAAGAAAAATGGCCCTGCACATTTTTTCCATGTTTTGTTCATTTTATATCCAAACGAATCAAAAACATGTCAGAAGTGCAAACTTAAAGCTGTTGATACAGAATGTAAATCGAAATAGTAATTTTGCAATTGAACAGAAAGTCAGTTTAATTTAAAAAGGCAAGTGATTGCATAGCTCTTCTCAAGTTAACAAATCTTGAGGTTCACTCAGACTTCTTCTAACTCTGGGGCTTTATCACACAACTCCACGAATCTGCTGATACTGGCGGTGCTTGGTTGGATGGTTGCACCACTTGGCAGCCTTTTAAGTTACTCAGATGTCAGTCCAAAATGTTTAATACGAAATATATTCACTTTAAGAAGTTTGATTTAACTCAAGAAATGCTATTTATCAGCTAACTTTTAAGTTGACATTAAGCTGACATTTTTTTCTATACATATGTGTGTGTGTGTGTGTGTGTGTGTGTGTATGTGTATACTTTATTCTTTATTATATATGTGTACACACACCCACACACACACACATATATATATATATATATATACATATATATATATATACATACATTCTTGTGTGGGGTGCTGGAATCTACACGACTGTGTTCTCTGGACTGTGGGAGGAAACCGGAGAACCTGCTGGAAAGCTCATACAGACACTGAAAGAACCCTCAGCTACGCCGGCTGAAAATCAAACCCAAGACCCAACAGTGCTACCCACTGCGCAACCACGATCTGCATATATGGTGAACTGAATAGATATTTACCCGAATGTATGTTAAATGTAAGATAAACATCTACAATGAGGCTGTCCACATAAGGTGTTAATAAAATGGTGTAGCAAAAAGGGTTAACCAGCTGTCACAGCTTTGCAGTTATCACAACCTAAGCCATAAAAAGGGCCAGATGTTACAGTACATATTTCTGACAGAAGGACCCAGATGCAATAGAGAGCAACACAGGTGGTCAGTTCTGAGCTCAGCCTCCAGTGAAGAAGTCAAGAAGCAACTGCATGTTTCTTTATTATGATGACAAGCCACATGAGCTCGAGCGTTGTTCCATTTGCCAGCACTCTGAGGAGACAGATCACCCCACTCTTCCAACAGTCCTAGAGACAATATGGGGACGGTGTGAAAAATGTTACCTCTCATCTCAATGTCTTTAATCATCTTCTAAAATAAATAAATAAATAAATAAATAAATAAATAAATAATAAAAAATTCACTCTCCTGAAAGCAACTCCCACACCACTCCAGGCCAAGCTGGCATCATCCATCACAGTCTAGACCTGCTCCCCAGTGCTACCAGCATTTCATGATTCACACTGTTGGCACAACTATTATCGCACCCCCTCCACCCCCCCCACCCTCCATTTGAGACTTCACTGGTGGAAAATGTGATCTGCTAAAGCATATTTTATATGTATACCTACTTTAAACAGGCCAGGATCCTATTCTATTTTTTTTTTCCTGGAATAATATCAAAATCAAAAAATATTTACCTACTACATTCTCATCAACACATTCACATTCCCTAACCCTAACCCTAACCCCTCATAAAGGGTTTATGAAAGGTTAAATGTTGGTTTATTAATAAATAAGCAATTATAAACTAAAAGGGCAACTGTAAGCTGTTACGTTGGCAGAAAATCCATATTTGATGAAACTGAAGTGTTTAATGCTGACTGACGAAGAAGACAAAGATCAGTAACTAGCAAGATCTGAGCTTTAACCACAATCTGTCATTGCCCTGTTACCATTTTAATTTATGTTTTGAAACGGTTTATTAATGTTTTAAAGTTTAATGCACTGATTAATAGTCATTAATAAACTAATTTTAAACTTTGTATAAGGGTAGACTTATTGTAAACTGGTGCCCAAATTCGAAATGCTGATCATTGACAGCCGACTGGTATTTTCTTCAAAATTTCATTCTCCATTGCCCTTTTCATTCTTTTTTTTTTTCCTTTTTCACATCAATTTCACAGTAGTCACAGAATGACAGAATGACAGGCGAGTTACAGGACACAAGGGCATCAGAGCACACCTCACGATGAAGGACAATCCCGGCTGGTGGTCTCAAATCAAAACCCTTTGAAAGTCCAACACTGGAGAAAATCATTTAGTCCTTTAACCCAGAGAGCTGGTGGAAAATACCACAGTGCAGCAATGTGCTTTCATTTCAGTACTGCCTGAGCTGTCTTGAGCTACTTCTTAACACATGGTGGGTTTTTTTTCTAGTGAAGTTACTGAGGGGTTATTATTTCAACCCAATTTCTAAGCACCTCATTAGTCTTCTATGGAGAATCTGAAAGTAAGTCTTCTAAAAAGAATGGAAGCTGCATTAAAAGGAGAGGGTGGACACACTAAATACTAAAAAAGATATTATGTTTAGTTGTTGAGGGTCCTGTGGAGATTATGGTCTTTTTCTACTATTGTATGGCCACTGTAAAATGAATGGCTTGTTCCTAATGACAGTTTTAATTGGAAATGAATTCCTACAAAGTTGATGTCTGACTTTTGCACAATATTGTACATACAGTAAATGTCGCAAAGTTTGCGGACACCTCTCCATGTAACATTCCTTCTGAAATCAAGGGTATTAATTGGGGGTTTGTGCCCATTTTGCTGTAGTAACATCTCTTCTGGGAAGGCTTTAGATGTTGGAAATGTTCCTGTCTGGTTTTAACATTCATCTCGGGCAATCTAATCACAAGTGGACCGTGAGGTGTACGGATGTTTACACGTGGTATTTCCATGGGTCATTCAAATGTACCTTCAGTAGTCACTTAAATGTCAGATTCCATGACTTGAGGAAGGAATTGGTCTTTCACTTTGTTTGTTGCCCGATACAAAAAAGCACTGAGAGTCCTTTGTTTGCACTGTTACAAGTGTGTAAACTGCACAGACTACCACAACTTGCAAAAACTTGGGAGAGGAGCGAAGGGACACAGTTCTGCAGCTGCTGTTATCATGCAGTTGATTAGGTGGCTCTTCATTGCTGTCAGAAACTCATCAGGATGCTTTAGCACTATGCACTCACGATTTGGTCACAATAAAACCAATGCTAATACCAGGTGAGAACGGGGTTATCGTGAGGTGAGGTACTGATATTGGATGATTAGTTCTGGATCACACACATCACTCCAACTCATCCCAGAGACATTGGATGGAGCTCCATCATTTCAGAAATTGCAGTTCAACTGCTCTACAGCCAAATACTGTTGGGCTTAATACCACTCTTAGCCAATGCCTGGCCCTGGCCATCATGACCTTAGGCTCATTTGCGGTGTCCAGTTCTATTAGCAATGCTTTTCTATGTAGATTATACTGGCTGTTGTTTATATTTTGCTATTAAAAACAAATATTCATACATAAGTGCACCAGAGGCATAGCAATAGTCACTGCTATTCTGCTATGCTAACCACGAAGCGGCCATTGTTAAACAGTGAGCTAAGCGTGTTAAAAAAAAAAAAAAACGTAAAGTCTAGGAGTAATTTATTTTTTTCAGAGCTCACCAGGAACTTCCACCAATTCTTTTACCTTTAACTGAGATATGTTGAGCTGCTGAATGACAATATGATAGGCGTTCAATTTAACAGGAATTTTCTCAATGCGGAGAACAGACCCACCTTTGCTGTGTGGCTAAATAATAACCTGCAAGGAATAAATGGCATGAGCTGTATGTGACCTTTTTTTCAGAGCCCGCAGACTTCAAATAATCTTGCAGACCTGGCTTTATATGGATTGAAACCTAAATTAGATATCAAGATATCATTCCTCGTGGAAATGTGACTTTAGTATTATTCTGAAACCCTGAACTTCTGAAACATTCTCACAATATTAAAACATCTTACCTGGTGTAGTGTCAGTGATGTATTCAGGGACCTTGTCTCCTCTACCTCATTAAAATCTGAAGTTAGTTAGTGTGTGCCCGTTTCAGCTTTAACCGGTTTTGAAATTTTTGCCATCTGAGAAGCATGGCCTGACCCAAACCGCATTATTAAGTTATGAGCCAAAACTAACCCGAGCTTGCTAAAACGTTATCTGACCCTGACTTGACTGACCCCAACCACATCATCAGATTTTGAGTCTGAAACTGACCCGAGCTTTAAAAAAAAAATCCGGTTCAATACAATGCAGGCCTATCATCACCCAGTGGACTAAATAAAACCTGACAGGGTAATGCTGGTTAAATCACCTCATAGCATGGATGGATAAAAGAAAAATAAAACAATAATAAATAATATCAAATAAAATGGCATAATCAGTTGTTCAAAATTCAATACATTTTGATTTAATGAGCTTATATGAAACAGTGCAACTGAACAATGCACTTTTTAGACAAAATAAGCTTTAAATAATAAGACGTGTTCACAGTGCAGTTCTGATATCTTATAGTAAGATGTCAGCCTTTGCCTGTTTAACTCTGTTTCCTTACATAGAACATGGTTTGGATAGCTAATCTAATTACAAAAGTCTTTTGGGGTGACCTATACTGTCCTCTCTTTAGAAACTGACTCCGTTTTTTTTCCCTGCACATCCATTTTCTCACATTTGCGCGCTCTGGTACTAAATTCTGTGGTAACACTTTATTTGAATAGTACACTTGAAATGTTTTGTAGATACTTAACTTACCTGAAAATTTAAATTAAATTCACCTTAAATTCATATTCCCTCAACATGCTTGCAAGAGAACACTAACCACCAATTCTGTTACATCAGCTATCAGACACCTGCGCTGGATGGCATCATGCTGAGTGATGAGGAGAGATGCCATCTATGCTACCTGCCCAGACAGAGTGAGGCCAATTGTGCTCTTTTGGATTCTGGCCATGGAAGGCTGTGGGACCACAGGGGATTAAACTCGCAATCTCCAAATGATAGGGCCAGGTCTCAGCCAGAGTGTGCACATTCAGAATGTAATTCAGATTGCTTATTATTGATTTGTGTCATCACTGTAGACTGAAGAGTGAAATATATTCTCGTTTGCTCAAAATAAAACAAAATAAAATAAATGTGCTTTTGGCTTTACATATCAATATACAGGTGACAACAGCATTAAAAGACAAGTCAAAGAAAAGAGTAGTTATTTATTTATTTTTTGCATTTTTTTGTAAGTTTTTTTCCCTGCATTTGTGTGGACAAATAATACAGATATTTAAACTTCTGATTAGAGTTACTTTGATCTGAATAAAATCTAAAGAATTTAGTGAGCTAGCAACGGAATTTACAATTCCAACTAGTGTCTATATTGCATGTGACTACAGAATTTCAGTATTTCCAAGAAAACAGCATCAGACTGTGTCAGGGATTGACACTGTAGTCACATTCAAGCCATGCTGATGGGCGCAATAGATGGCACTCGGTTCCAGGCCGTTCTTTAGGGAGATGGTACTCCACTGAAGCAGCTAAGAAGCTGGCACTGCTCTAAATGCAACAATGACTTAGCTTAGAAGGTTTGGAAAGTGTCTTTTTTGAACATTAAAGGCGAGAAAAAGAGTTCTGGCTTTTTTTCTGAATGTTTTTGTTATGTTTGCTGTCATTTACGGCTGGCACTTGAGCTTTCAATTCTCATTTCTTCTGTCTAGTCTTCTTATTGATATGGCTCCCCATCCAAACAATTATATGAGCACTACTAATAAAAACATCATAAAAAGAAAATCTGCTGCTAAGCGAAAAGTTGGGAAATAAAAGCAAACACCCACAGAGTGAAACCAAAGCCATCTGCTTGAGCTGGAGGACAATGGAAACAAAAAAGAGATGGTTTTGACAGAAAAGCACACAAGCACACGCACACCCACCCCAAAGTAATAGACATCTTTTCTCATCCCTAAACAAATTATTGCCCTGTTTGTGATTTCATCGTGGCTGGGTCTGTTCTGCTAATGGCGTGGACTGTTTACTTTTGCGAATGATGCACCATGCGAGGGCTGACAGCCTCGCCGCTGACTGACTAGTGATAAAATATGGTGTATGAGACTCTTTCATTCGAGGCACAACGTACACACAGACAGATTAAAAGGAACCATCTGGGCCTGCCCACAATGGATGGTGCCACGGCAATGCCATGTCAAATCAATGCACACTGGCAAATGGCATCAAGTACAAATTGCAGGGCAAATATTTCACAGAGAACATCAGCCATTTAACATCCATGCCCCGTTCTCTCCCAGAAATGGAGAGGGATGGTGATTGCCATAGTGTCGCTCTTAGATCTTTCTAAAGATTAATATCTTATCACGTCTGATGATATGCTGAAGTCATCAAACTGTGAAGTGGCAGGCGATGATCTGAAGTTTCTGAAATTCTGCTTGGAGCATCAGATCCTTTAATGTCAAATGCTTTATACGACCCCAAAAAGCACTTCACTAGAAGTGAAGGCCAGAAAAAATAGTTGCTCTACCACTGCATGTAATGCCTGTTGCATATCCTTAATATTTTTCCTTTTTCCTTTTTTTAAACACCATTTCCTTACACTATATGGAGAATGTACATTGTCATAACAGGACATTTTCTTGATACACAACATGCATCACAGCTTTTCTAAGGTTTTATAAGTTCCACCTAAGATAAAAGAACCAGTGGTTCCATATATTTAAAAAATCTACAATGACTTTTTTTTCCATTGCACACACCGCACTGCACTAAATCCACATAGAACAAATCATCCCCTGAAGTCACTTAGGTGGTACCCCAAGGGTACATTACCAGTACCTTTTGTTAAAGAATATAATTGCAGTTATGTATTTTTTTAAAAGTTGCATTGACTCCATACACCACTTTTGACTCTAGGGTTTTTGCATTTTCTTTATTTTTTTTAATAAAAACTATATTAAATTAATAACTAAATTATAAAAAAGGCACAGATATGACAGAATGAATGTAGCAGTCCTTTAAAACTATTTCAAGGAACACAACTCGATTTTGTTGTCCCTTTGAAGGTATATTTACATCATTTGTACCTGGATGAACAAAACTGGACCTGTACATTACCCCCTGTTCTGTCAGTGTAGGTTTACCTAATAAACTGGCCAGTGAAGGTATATAAAGAGCTTAATAATATAATCAGATGATTAAAAAAATGCAGTAAAACAAAGATGTATAAAATATTGTTATTGTAATTCTCTAATAAGGTCCTGATCTCTCACAGGTGAGAGATAAATTCCTCTAACATTGCTGCCAACACCTGCCAAGGATGATATGTTATTTAGTCGGTGCTGACCTCACACAGTCTGAAAATCAAATCAGTGAAATGATGAAGCAAAATCAGGAGCACTTAAGAAGATTTAGCTTAGAGAGGGCCCCCACAGTTCGCTCCAACTTCACAAGTAAATGGGCTTAGCTCCTTTAATCCAATCCGTCTGCATTAATGAGGAGCATTTCTGTTCCTCTCTCCCCTGCTATATTCAGGGCGAGAAGCCGCTTGAAAAGCCTGCTCGGTGTGTTTGTTATTCCACTCACAATCGCAAAAAGGAACACGCTTTTCTACTCAGTGCCCTCTCAGAGTCAGTGTAATGGTCTTATTGGACTTGTATCATAGGCATTATTGCTAAATTAGCCTGCAGTGCGTTCACGGCATATAAAACGAGTGGCTTTTATCTTTAGCAACACGCCATAGGAGATGTCTTACGCTGTCATGAATGGTCATGACAGACTTTGTTCATTAATATAACAGTGTCACGTTACTGCTACTGGTATCCAGCATATTAATGACCATGAGGCTGTAGCATTCCTGCTGCCACCCAAAATGAGCTATGTTAGGTTTAATAGAGCAGATATTGTGATATGTTCTGAAAACACACTGATAATGAATTTTATCCACACTACTCAGGACTAAATATGTGTCTTGAAGAGAATGCATTATGCAATATTTTTTGAATGACTGACCAAACCAGAACAAAGGACATTTTTTCTGATGAACAAATGGACCGATTGAATGTCCATTTCTCACCGACTCCTCAGTGTTACAAGAAACAGCTGATAAAACTATCTGAGCTTGGAAAAATGGAGTATAATTGCTCATTAAAGGAAATGAATGAGATTTGAAGTTGTAATAAATAAATAAATAAACGCTTTGTTTGGATTCAAATCCTGCTGCTGACATAATTACGAAAATGAAGCAAGATTTCCCAGTTTATCACAGTGACAAAACTCCACAACTAACATCAGAATTGCCTTAAGAATGATTATGGAGAGCTAACGGAAAAGAATACTCACTCGCAAGGAAGCAGTTCATGCTGAGAGTAAAATTATCCACAGCAAAGGTCACATCAGAGTCAGTAGGAACATCTGCAATGAACTGGAGATAGAACCTAGACAAATGGAGAGAAGCAGAGAGAGACAGATTGGGCTAACTAGCTCTTTAATGGTTCCTATATTTAGCAAGTGCATTTAATGACTGTAGAAGCAACAGTAGCATTGACAGTCACAGAACACACAACAAAGACGTTTTAAATTGGCTTGAACGGAAAAAGGTGACACTTACGGGAGGTAGACGGATAGAAAGATCATTTATTAATTGCAGAGTTACAGGTGTTAAAGTTTAATCCACAATACCCCTTAAAAGCACTATCAGTGGTGTAAGTCTACAAAGGAAGCACCGCTTTAAATAAAATGTCATTATAAAACAGCAATGAAATGGTTAACAATGTATCCACATCACTTGTGCCCATAATACAGTTTATTTACAGTTTATAATATAGAGTTTATTAAACTATACTGGCCACTCATAGTCACGCGTGAATAACATCACAGCAAAGCACACAGTGTGAACAGTGTGAAATTCTTCCTCTGCATTTAACCCATTCACCAAGCGAAGCAGGGGGCTGCCACCAACGAGGGGCACCCGGGGAGCAGAGTGTGGGGACGGTACCTAGCTCAAGGGTACCTTAGTGGTGCCACTTGCAGTTCTGGGATTTGAACCCATGACCGACTGATCACAGGGGTAACCACTAGGCCACCAGCTGCCCCACTTTTAGTGACTACAAAATGTTAAATATCTACAAAATTTCTTCTCTGTAAGACCAGCTGTGTTTGACAGACAGCAGAGTCTGCAATAAGGTGGAGCAAAGATCAGCTTACTAGACAACAATGTCATTTTCATGGTGAGTCCATGAGGCATAGCACTTTTTGGACTGCGGGCTTTAACAAATGGCACTTTTGTCCTGCTTGGAAGCTCAGCTTTTATATGTGGTGATTGATGGAGCTCTCAAAGGGCTGGATCTCAAAAGAAACTGCAAATACCAACAGTGTTATGTTCAAGATTGGCTTCGTTCTAAACCTAGTGTTAGTAATGCTGGCTCAATAAACCTCGCAGGTCTTTTTTTCATATTCTGTTTAGAGTTTGGTCATTTTCTTTTATTGGTAAGTTAATTATTAAGCACTGAAGTAGCTTTTGAAGGTGTGTAATGACCTATCCATTGCTATGGGCTGACTTGTTGAGTTTAAATGTCCATGTGGCATTTGATTACCTGCAAAATTTTGTAGCTCTTAAAAGGGCAGGAGTATTTAAAAATACTTTATTGTTCTGAAACAATGTTACCTTGTCTCTGTCGTACTCAAATACTATAAAATATACATAAGATGTTCAGTACAACCCATTAGGCCAGAAATATTTTAAATTACGAGCCTGTCTTCAGCTCCTGTAGTTCGAAATCAGCATTTGTAATACTCTGAACATTTCCTCACTTTGATTTCAACAGAGCAAATATCTAGTCTGGCTGGAGGCTCACCTGGGGGCTTCTTGAGTCATATGTTAAAGGGTCATGTTACTCTGTGAAACTGAAGTGTAGGATGATCAATAACAATCGAGAATAAAAGGAAAAAAAAAAGCAGAAGAAGGGAAAAGAAGGATAATAAGAAGAAGGCGGCCAAAAATGAAATTTTAATCACTCTCCGAGGACGAGCATTAGCAAAGCTGAAGCACTAAAGGAGGGAAGTCCAATCAAGCACACAGAGATGAAAAGGCCCTCTGTTTTTCTCTCCACTCCACGCAATCGCACAAGTCAAGTGCCTCTGCTAATTGGAGCGAAAGTGTGGTTGAATGCGGAGGCCCTCCGCATTGATTCCTTTTCTTCTCTCTCCTTCCTTTCTTTAGGAGCGAGTGATACGGTGAGCCAGGCCCAAAGCAGGGGCCCGGTCCCAGTGGGATTCATTAAGATTTCAGGGTGAATGTGGGATTTAGCACAAAACCCGAATGCAAATTATAAAAATAAATAAATAAATAAAATCTGTGTTCAGAAAGGCTGGAAAGCAGCTTCTTGTTAATCCATTTATGCAGCTTGTAGTGATTTTCACCTTTTACACATTCAGAATGAGCGGCACGCCTCATGATATGTGGTAATGAACTGTGTTTCGCTTGCAGTTTTGAAAAACAAGTGCCAAAATACACACTCTGGGGAGATACTGAAATTCCAAAAATATTTATAACTTACGAGTCAACCAGGCCAAACAGTGAGAATGTGACGAATCTCCAGCCTTTGTCCATCTTGGTCTCACTAGTAGAGTTCCACAGACTTCTTTGGCCCTCAGGTCCTGTACTGTTCTCCACAATCCACAGAGAAAGAGCATCTTTTGGATTCCCACACACCTGGAACTGTACCTGCAGGTCACATTGCACATGTGTCATTGTACAGAGCGTTTGAGATTTAGATTTTCCTCAAACTGAGCTTCTTAAAAGTTTCACTCATTGCTGTAACCTGCTTGATACTGCCCTTTATACATTATTATTGTAAATTACTAACAGGCTGGACATTAGGGGTGCATGATACATATCAGTGGCTGAATAATAGAAGATAGAACAGAATAGAAGTAATTATTATTATTATCAGCTTGGTACTGCAATTGCAGCTGAAATATTAAACTGATTACTTGGGGCCCCACTCTTGCTCACACTCAGGGTAAGACTCCGGATATTACATTAGGTTAAGTTGTATCCTGATATTGTATTAAGTTAACAGTTTAAGCTGAATACATAAATGTGTGGCAGTCTGCAGAAAGTGTCAGAGACTGTAACTGCATATTTTCTGTAGTTTCTAAAACATGATTCCTTATTTGTTAAAACTTGATATTAATGTTATAACTCAAGTTATTTTTTTTTCTTTCTAAGATGTAGGCGAGGTGAACTGCCAGTTATCAGGTTAGCCTTTAAGCCTCCACAGTACTGTCCTTTTTCACCTTACTCTAAAGAATAAGAATAAAGAGAAGTTATAAGACAGAAGTTATCAAATAAAACCATGTGGGAATAAAACAAGCTTTAAGATCAAGACCGGTGAACGTGCATTCGTGAGTGTGTGTGTGTGTGTGTGTGTGTGTGTGTGTCTGTGTGTCTGTGAATGTCGAGCTGACTCACCTCACAGCCTCACTAATAGTAATAATAGTAGTTTTACGAACACACTAATAGTAGTTTCTTAAAGTTCTTAAAATGTGCTATTTGTCTTTCCTGATAAAAAAAAAAACAGAACACTGATGGAAAACTGACTGAAAAGTAATATATTTGTGAGCTCAGAAAGTTAAATTTTTACCACATCAAAAGGCCACCACATAAATATTGAGAGTCACGTCTGCCAGCTATGGCCTCACTATGCAAACTGAATCAATAATCCATCTTCAGAGGTTTAATTTGTGTTTCTCAATATACTGTATGGATTTACTTGTTTTAACCTCTTACGTTCCTTTGTTTTTTAAATACCATGTATTATTTAGTAATTACACTGAAAACACTGCAATCCTAACACACAGGAGAGAGAAATGGAAACATTTAAGGGGCATTTAAAGAAGTTAAAATGCAAAAGAAGCTCCTGGCATTGGTGTCGGCCACAATACGGTATGAATGATCAAAAATTCACTGCACGTTTCGAAATTCCATACTGGTGCATCCCTAATGGCCACAAGTTAAGCCTATCTTTATCCGATCAGTGGTAATAATCTTTTGAAATCTTCCATTAGCTTAAAACTAAGCTTAACCTTGCTTTAAGAAACCGCCCTATGGCGTGCAGTAATTTAATGATGAAAGAGCTATTACCACTCCTCCTGCGCAGTGTGAGGCAGCATGCTGTGGAGCGTGACATAGCCAGCTGTTAGAGCAAGTGAACTTTCCCCAACTACAGTGCTCAGGCAGGGAGCACTGGCCAAGGAGAGAGGGATGAAAGTGCTAATCTAGAGTCGCCGCTCGTCTCTGGGCCTGCGCCAAGCTGCTGTCATGGCCTGCCGTGCTAGCACATCGCCCTGGGCTCCATACATACAACAGTGAAGGCTTCACCTCACGTCCATCGGACGCTGTCAGTCAGAACCTTCACAGAACACCGGCCAACTGTCTGCATCCCCCTCCATCTGTGTCTCCTTTCACTTATCCTCGTTCAGACCATCCTTTAATGCTTTAGTTCTTCTTCTTTTGTTGTTGCTTTTCCCACTTTCTATCCCTGCTCCATCTCTATCTGTCCTTATGGTCCTGTCTCCTCTCTCTCTCTCACTCTCACTCTCCCTCCCTCTGGTACTCCCTCTCTCCTGTAAGTCTTTTGTATTTGCTTGTGTACGCGTGTGTGCTGCAGATTGATGGGGTCGAGCTCCTTGCTTTCAGCATCGTGAATAACACGCTGTCTGTCGAAAGCCCTTGCAGCAGCCAGGAACCAGAGATTGCCTCCGCAAAGTTTTTTGGAGGGACATTAACATTTTACATTTTCTTGCCAGATTTCCTTTTAATTACATTGGAATTCCATTAAAACGAGAGTGTAACGATAACCTCATTAGACTTGATCAAACGCTGGCACTATTCAGTTAAGGGTAAATTTCCAATTCATCTTTCAAAAGAGATCCAATATAACCTCGGCCCTTGACACATGCTTGAATGCGGAATGTGCAAAATATGCCACTGGAGCAGGGATCTGTCTGGAAAAACTCTTGTGTAATACATGGAAATTATTGCCATAAAAAAGGCACAGCATTCAAGCGTATTAGGTGGAATCAATTAATCAACTCATTTCAATTAGAACAGACGTCCTAATGAGCCACTGCCACATTAATCACTCTCTTCTTGTCTTCGAGACCGGCCCCTCCCCGTATGTATCTTAAACGTTATATAACGAAAATCAGTAAAAAATCAGCATGCAGTGGCCCGCTAATGACCGTGTCTATTGTTGCCTGTATGCTTAAATGAGAGAGGAATATATTGGCCATCAATCTGAAATGAGGCCTGATGAAAAATGCTCTAAACATAATTTCCACAGAGATCCAGACAAAGCCCACAGCAGCGAGGCACAATGCACTGGCTGGGTTTGTGGGCAGAATGCAGAGTAATGCTGCTGTTCCCTTACCATGCATGGAGCATTCCGCAGTGGGTAGAGGAAGAGTGGACTCCGCACAACTACTGACCCTCTTTGACCTTTGGATTGACTTTCTATAGCCAAAACAGCTCCTGCCAGACAACATGACAGACGTACACAAAACACATCAAAACACATCCAAAGAAGTGAACTCAGGGCAGACACAGTAACATGGAAGCAAATGGACTATTAATGGCCATGCATTGAACTGAACCTGTATTGACTGTCCATCACAGAGCCACAGAGTTAGAGCTTCTCTTTTACTCTTGCATGCAAAAGTTTGATCACATGGTATAGTTTTTGATTTTCTAAATGGAAAGAAGTTAACATCATGTCTTCATGCAACTGATATCTGACATACACCAAATGAACAGAAGTATTGGGACACCTGACCATTACAACAACGGAAACTTTAATTGCATTGCATTCAAATACATAGACTTTAATATGGAGTCGGTCCCCCTTTGCAGCTATAACAGCTTCCACTCTTCTTGGAAGG
>JBBPCZ010000001.1:46896511-46917114 GCA_037974445.1 Brycinus macrolepidotus | reverse complement strand
TGCATTATTATTGTGCAAACCTCATCTAGCCTACAGCAACCTGGACATTACTGATCAACATCAGTAATTAAACCCTGGTCTATGACTCATTCAGTCATGCTTTTCAACCTGAATCATTTTGCTGTTTTTCCTTCTCTCCTCTCTCTCTCTCTCTCTCTCTTTCCCCCTCTCTCCCTCCCTCTCCCTCCCTCCCTCTCCCTCTCTCTCCCTCTCTCTCTCTCTCTCTCCCTCTCATTCTCCTTCTCCTTCTCCTTCTCTCTCTCTCCCCAGTGACATTTATTCTTCAATCTCTTTTTGGAAAAGAGTAACACTAAAACCAGAACAGGCTTTATGACACATGCAAGCTAGAAAGGACCTTGATGCGCGTGTTAATAAGCACTTAATGACTTTTTTCAGTGTTTCAGTGTAGGCTGGGAAGTATCAGGGGAAAAAAAACTATAAAGTCAAAAAATCAAGGATCACTTGATATGAGTCTGCTGTCGCCACTGGCGTGTGAACAATTATTCAACGAATACTGAGAGTGAAATCCTTCAAGTTCCATCAAGTCTTCAGCCTCCTCATTGACAGCAACTCATTTGGAGGACTGACAGATGGCACAGCATCTCCCACCAGTGAAAAACTCAACAATAACCATATGTCTGCTATGTGTCCCGTTACGGGCCTTCGTTTCTGAAAATAATGGAAGCTCCAAAGGTCCACAGAAGTCGAACTCTCTACTCGTGTTTTAGGGATTGTTCTCTAGGTCAATCGGAGCTCCGTGCAGGTGAAGTGTGAGCGTGTATTCGCGTACCTAAGACAGGGCAGAGTCTAGAAGCTCCAGCATCACCGAGGCTGAGCTGTAGAGCTCCTACTGAGAGCTCATTAAAAGAACACGCTCCACCTCAGCTATCTCCCACTTTACCTGATCTCCAGCTGCTGGCCCCACCACTCTTCATTATGAACCACTTATTCATAAGCTGCAACAACCCTAATTATAACCCCGATTCACTTTGCACCCATCTCCCACCCCTCCTCTTCTATGCTGTGCATGACCACAGATGTCAATAGGTTAGAATATGTTACTTTAACCCTTTTAACCCTAACATACTTTATGTTTCATAAACCACTCATTCATATTTTAGGCCATTTGCAATCCAGCAATTCAGTCTAATACAAACTGATCAAACTGTCCTAATGCCCTAAATCTAAACACCATGCAGTCTTAATGCCCCTATAAGGTAGATCATATTACGTTTTTACAGGTTTTTACAGGTTTTTACAGGTTGATGGCTGAGGCTTTGCCATTGTAAGGCAATTCTAAGTCAGTCTTTTTGTAGAGATTACAGTTTTACATCAAAACATTTTAGTACCACTTTACAATAAGACTACCCTTATAAAGGGTTTATAAACGATTGTTAATTAGGTTGTAGACAGTTTATAAATCATTAATAAGCAGTTATGAACAAGTTATAACAGTTGTCGTACATAGATGCAGGCTCACTATTTGGCAAAATCTGGTGTTTTCATGGTAGTAGCTTGTTAACAAAGACCTGATGAAGCTGACTGTTCAACATTCTGCCTAAGAAAGGGACGAGATGTATCAATGTATGACAACTGTTATAACTTGTTTATAACTGCTTATTAATGATTTATAGACTGTCTACAACCTAATTAACTACTCATTTATAGACCCTTTATATGGGTATTGTAAAGTGTTACCAACACTTTGTAAGACTTTGTTTACGTCTCAGTGATTGAATTTTGCCAAAATGTTATATTCCCCTCAATTTCCCTTCAAATGTGTGGGTGTTCAGCCATTCCACAGTACCTTGGGTTTTTAGTGACCCAACACTTACATCTAACCCAAATTCATCCACACAATGCCATGATGGCGTAAAACTGTAATTACAGGCATTTATGTTTTGAAATGCTGTGTGCCAATTATCTGAAATGAAAATGGACTAGGTTGAGGGTGGAAGGCAGGTGAAGGTATGTGCTTAAGGGTTAAAATACAACCTCCTGAGTGGAACACAAGTTGAGAGAACTTTTCTATGTCATATTTTTTGCACCACTAAAACAACATTTTTAATCAACAAATACACTTTGCCAAAGCCATGCAATAACACATAAAAATGATATAGTGTAGGGAAACGGCTGGTAGGGATGTTTTTAAATGATAATATTGTTCATTTTTATAACTGAATGCCTTGCAATTGGTGCCATAAATACGGAGCAAACATTTGAGCCAGCAACTAACTGAATGGAATGCTAAAAACACTAATAATTAAGACTGTGAACTTAATTTCCAATTAGTGGAAACAGCAGTTTGTGAATGAGAGGTTTGTTGGTGGGTTGGTGTGCATAGACCAAAAAGGAAAGGAAAGAGTAGGAAAATGATAATAATGACAAGAAGAAGAAAAAGGAACAAGAAGAAGAATAAGAACAAAGAATGGGAACAAGGAGAAAGAGAAGGAACAAAAGAGGGCACAAAGAAGAAAAACAACAAGAACAAAGGACACAAACAATAAATAAGTGAAGAAACAATGGAAAGCACAAAGAAGAAGAAGAAGAAGGAGGAGGAGAAGTAGAAGAAGAAGAAGAAGAAGAAGAAAAAGAAAACTACACAGAAGATATAGATGTAGAAGACAATGAAGATCAAGTCCCTGAATCATCACATACCTTTTAGAATCCATCAGACAAGAGAAGAAATGATAACTTACATGTAGAATTTAGGAGCTCTCTACTTTGACGGCATTATTCTGGTATTATTTTATTCAAAATCAGTCCTCTCTCAAAAAGGCATAATAGAATAGGCTCAAGAGCACACTGCTATTAAATAAATAGGAACATTTTGAATCTTTGATGCTACATGAACTTTACTTTTACTTGTAAGTGGAGGGCAGTATGCAACTGCTGCAACATCAAACCAGGAGCAGGTCGGTCTATCGGTTTTTTGCACAGCTTGATTTGTTTTTCACAGTTTCCAGACAGAGGGAATCTAATGGGAGCAGTTCTGGTGAAGTTTAGATCCGTAGAACGTGCATTCATAAATCACAGCGGCACAGTGTATTTCATTTCTGAACCCTGCTTGTGTTGCTTTTGTAGTCTGGTTTCAGAGCTTGCTATCAAAGATGCCTGAGCACATTTCCGTGGATAACGCAAAGCCAACAAAGCATTTGTTTGAGATATGGGCTGGTGGCGGCGGGGGGAGAGGGCTTTCTTGTGTATGCCGCCTGCAAATTAGATGGCAGACATGAAGTTCTTGCACAGAGTTGCGCCAAATATTAAGAGGATGGCAGTGTTGTATAGCCATTTTGCTAATTTCCGAGCCATTTGAAGTAGTTTAACTCTGGCCTTTGTCCTTTAGTCTTATTTGTTATACGTGAACAAACCACAGCACACAGCACAAAATTCTTTCTCTGCATTTAACCCTTTCACCAAGTGAAGCAGTGGGCAGCCAGGAACACAGCGTCCAGGGAGCAGTGTGAGGGGATGGTACCTTGCTCAAGGGTACCTCAGAGGTGCCACTAGCAGTCCTGGATTTGAACCCACGACCTTCTGGTCACAGGGCCAATAGACTTGCTACGTCTTGAAATGATCATTCCCAGCTTTGGGTGTCATATCCTTACATATATGAACGTTATTTAATGTTACATGTGCCTGGGAGAGGGTCAGCAAGGAACAGCAGCCAAGGTTACATGCGCAGCTCTACGTTGGCCGATTAGCATTTAGCAATGACACCGAGGACCTTGCCTGGAGGTGTAAACATTTCGGCCTGCTCGATCACCACCAGCGCCTGGCTATCCAAGATGCCTGCAGGGGAAGATTAACACTGCAGTCTCTGATCAGGCTCCAGTCCTGAGCCTTGTGCTTTCAATCAAGCGCTGGCATGGGACCAAACCATCCTAGATGGCTGCTGTCCCAATGCATATGTATGTGCAGGTTCAAACACAGCACCAAATATCAAGTCCACTTTTCTGCCCTGTCTCAGCATTCTTTAGATGTTGCACTCTATTGCAATGATCTCACTATGAAGTGAAGGCAGGTTGTTGCTTGCAATGCAGTGCATTTTTAACACAAATGTCCTTCAGGTTTTGAAGCTCCCGTGATTTTTTTTCTTTTCCCCCAAAATTTCTTCATAACTGAGTCGTTATGTGAAACGCTCTGTTCTAAAGAAACCTACAGGGTTTAACTTTACACAGTGGTGGTGATAGGAACCAGGTATCTGAAGTGTTTATTTGTCTCAAAAAGCTACCTCACAGAAAGTTATTACAAAAGTGATAGCGATCATTCGGTCATACGTGAACACACCACAGCACACAGTGTGAACAGCACGAAAATCTTCCTCTGCATTTAACCCATTCACCAAGTGAAGCAGCGGGCAGCCAGGAGCACGTCCTAAGACAGGACTGGTTCCTGGAGTCTTTAGCAATGAATTATAGTTCAGATGTGTTAGTAGGTCTTTGTATAAAAGTAACCCTCTACTTTAAGCCTGTCTTGTTTCTCATGAGCCTTTTAATATGATAAGTAACAACTTTAGTAAGAAAGAGGTAATTGGCTACATGGAGCAAAATCAGTGTTCAGAAGAAAGCCAAAACAGTTTGTTAGTCTATAGTCTGTAGTTTGTATTGCACATGGGCACGGGAAGCATTTTTAATATGGGGGGGACGCAGCACTACGTCTCGGCCACTGTCCGGGGGGTTGGAAGCTGGCACAGAGCTCTACGTCTCGCCCGTTGTCTGGAGTGGGGGTGCGCGCAGAGCTCTACGTCTCGCCCGTTGTCTGGAGTGGGGGTGCGCGCAGAGCTCTACGTCTCGCCCGTTGTCTGGAGTGGGGGTGCGCGCAGAGCTCTACGTCTCGGACACGTCTCCCCTGCTATAATGGTTCCGGCGCTCATGGTATTGCAGGTGTACTAACTGGCTGGTATAAATGCAATCCAGCTGAAGTTTCAGTTATCTGTAATTTACTAACACTTTAACTAGATTAGCTGACAACAGCAGTGCAGTAATGACTGCACATGACTGTAGCATTTAGCGCATTACTTGTTGGCCCTCATTTAGTCTTATTTGGTACTTATCATTTTTCATAAGCTTTTAGTCTTGAGTCGGGTTGAGTTGTGTGAATCAGTTAAGTGTGAGTCTAAGTCACGTGTCACAGGTGTGTCAAAATGCAACTTCAGTTTAAGTCAATGATTCAACTCCCCATCTGTGATTATTTTTTGCAACAGCTTTGTAGATTTTCTGCCTTTTTAAATTCATTCATGGCAGAGAGATACAAAATAATCCCCAAACTTTTTTTCCCCCCAATATTTTATCATCATCAACATTATAGGATGAAGTTTGGGTGCCAGTGGTCAAATAATATGTTGATTTTTGAAAATAAGGACACATCATATACAGAAACCACACTTTTGTGCATTTTAATGCACAATTATTGTCTTTTTTTCTTTTCCAGGTTGTTAAATTCAGCAAATCAATTAAAATTGTGCACTAAAATGTGCATAAAATACCAAATTTAAATGGTCTTCCCTGTAGAGGATGTGTTAACCTATTTTTATTTAGAAAAGCAATAAAATGTGAAAAAATGGTGAGGGAATTTAAACTTTTGCAGGTGAAAGGAGACATGAATGATTTCACTGGTCATTCTTGATAGTAAACTGAACAGACATTAAGACATTAATCTGAGTTGGTAAGTTTCTCTACAATGCACTACTTTACACTTTTCATTAATTTTTAAAACAAAATTAATGACAGCTTTCCAGCAATTGAAATATATAAGCATTTTAAAAATCTGTGGATTTTCCAGCCTAAGAGCTGTACAAGGCATTTTGGGAGTTTATATTTTGAAGGCTATAATCTACTAGGTCTAAAACATGGACTGCACGCTGAAAAAGAACCCTGCACCTCGTTCACTGTAGGAGTATCAGTATCATGTGAAAATGATATGTTGGTATCGCGAATTCTACTCCACTAAACAATATTTTTACTCACTATTCCACCCTCTACTTCTTCCTAACGTCATCCTCCTAACCCCCCCGCCCAAGGCTGTGGAAGGAGTCCTTCACAGCTGAGTGACCCCCATTACTGTCACCGTCCACTCTCCTGCTCTATCAGGCCCCAACATCTGCAGCTCGCTCTCTCCGCACTTTACCGAGAATTCTTTACTGCTGAACTTTCAGCTGTCATCCACACCCAGATCCGTACATCTCCCCACAGTCAATCACAGCCACGGCCTCTTCTGCTCGATAGTCCTCCCAGAGCCAGTGACAGTCTGTCCCTGACACAGTCAGAGCCCTTCCCACTGAAATGTTGTAAAGAGATAATCTGGTACCAAAAAAATAAAATAAAATCTAATTCATACATTTTTCTCTGTACGTTACATATAACTGATCCCCCAATACATTTGATATATATATCAAAATCATTTGAGGAAAGGGGAAAAAACATTATTTTTAGAATATTACAACCTCGAATAGGCTCAGGGTACCCGTGACCTTAGTGAGGATTAATCGGTTACAGAAAGTGAGTGAGTGAGTGTGTGAGTGAGTAGAATATAACATTGGTTTCAATATTAACATATTTAAGAAATTATTGACTTGTTGTTGTTAAATAACAGAGCCTTGGAAAAGACACACCACATGTATTAAACATACAATGTGTCCCAAATCTTCTACGTCAGCAGTTCTTGTTTATAAATTATTGACATAAAAGTAATTTCTGAAAAATGGTGAGAACTGAAAAGAGATCTACAGTGTTTCTCTCAGTGGATAAATGATGATTTTTTTTCTGCAGCATTTGAATATTAGCTTTTTAACAACTAACAAACTATTAGCAAGCAATTAAAAATGCCCTGCCACAAGTTTACAATTATCTGGATTATATCTGTCATTCTTGATTTAACATGCAACTGAAAGATTACATTTTTGAATTTAACACAGTTAATAACTAATTCACAAACATCATTTAAACACATTTAAAAGCATTTCTAAGCCTGTGTACTATGCTTTGTTTGCATTATTTATTGTATGCTATTAACTAAATGATTAACTGATAAAAGAAAGACACTTAAAGCCACTGTTAAATACTAACACAAAGCAGTTGTATTTTTTTTACCCACAGGTATTACTTGCAGGTAGCAGGTCAATAATGCCTACTGGCACAAAGGCAAAGCAGGACACTGTTTAATGGCATTCTCTAACAGGTTAAAGTCAGCCTCTCTCGTGACTGGGTCATTAATTTGGTGGAGCAGTAATTACGTTCTGTGTGAGAGTCATTAGCATAGATGCAAAAAGGCTTTGACTCTGACCCCCGAAAGCAGGCTCATGTCACAAGCATTTGGTGACTGCCAGGCACTTAGCTACCTAATTCTGCTAATTGCTGTCTCAGTAGATGAGATAAAACCACTTTCACAAGCCTTTGGCAGACCAGGTGTTTATAGGGAGGAAACTGAAACTGTTAAGTGATAGAAAGCCACACAAAGTCCAAAGCATGGAGCAAAGGCCAGCAGGGCCCTTAAAGTGATGAAAAAAGAACCCCTGCTACAGTGACTTCCATTACTCAGCTTGCATTAACGCTTTGAGCCCGAGGCACAAAAAATAGGAGCTACTTCTTCTGTCTAATCTATTCTTCCGTTAAGATCACATTTTCCAGCAAGGCTGAAATTTCATAGGATTTGAGCTTGAGCAAGAGTACACATGAATAAAAATATACATCACACTTCAGACACACTTTATTTTTAAGGCCTTTTGCACACATTTATTGTGATTGATTAATGGGATTGATTCAGGCATCAATCAGTAACTGCTGACATCCTGTGATCTTTCTGGATGTATAAAATGAGAAGACTGTGTTAGTACGTATATCTTTAAATAAATAAAATCGTAGCTGAATCATTTATAATTTCGTGTCCTTCATTTAGCAGCATGTTCAGTGTATAATTTTTTGATTAAATCTATCAGCATAAAGTGTTTCCATAGTGATGGAGCAGAAACTAACCAACAATAAAGGCAGCATGGAGCTTCTTCTATAGCGATAAGAAACACAGCAGCTCACAGAAGCGCCAATTCCACATGCTGACCCATTTTACCCTGCCATGCCTTGTGCATGTACTCTGATAGCAAGTTTTAATGAATTTCCTCCAAAGTGTGAACATATGACTGGAGAGACATTGGGTTTGACAGGATAAAAAGCAAGGCCTTGCTCCAGTGTTCACTGAATTGGCTGGCATCTTGCCCTGTTCATCTTCAAACCCGCCCTATCCAGACAGAGAAAAGGCAAATTATTTGCGGCGCGTTCAGACTGTCACAGCTCCTGGCATACATAATTTTCTGATTATGTCCCAAACTGAATTAATTTAGGATTTATCAAGAGTCGGTTTTGCAAGCAATTTTTTGGTTATGATGTGTCTTGGTACTGAGCGGCAAAAAAAAAAAAGTAATCTAATAGCATCCATTTGTGACTAATACTTTAGCAGACAAAACCACATTTATGGCAATTATTAGAGGGGATTATATATTTCCAGAAATTCATAATTAACTGTGCAACAAACAGCACAATAGGTCAGCTAGGTAGAATTATTGAGCCTCTTATGTCTGCACACTGAGCCCTAATCTGCTCTACGGTTATCAACAATTCCATTAGGCATTGTCTTATATCAGGGTAGAACTAATCCTCTATTCATTTATGGTGCTTCCCGGAACTCCCTCCTATGTAATGAGCAGTGACTGGATATTCAGGGCATGCATATTCATAAGCGCTCTAAAGCAGACCGCAGGCTATGTACATTGTGGAACAGACATTCAGCAAGGGTAGTCTAGAACTGGATACCACGGGCCTTATGGGTAAAGCCTGGCCTAGTACAACCCAAGGATCAATGCCCATCAGTACAACTGCTCCCAAAAAAGGATAAAGCACACAGTAATCCAGCACCTGGTTAAACCGCAGTAATTGCAGTTTTAAAGATAGCGAGTGCCATAAACACAGCAGTAACGTCAGCCCAAAAGAATTTGACTCAGCAGGTGGTGCTAGCGAGCAGACCCTAATCAGCGCTAATTAAACTCTCCGCTTTCGAAAGCCCTGCTGTGAGACCGCTGAATGTGTAACCCCACACATACACAAGTTCCATGCACCCATTTCCACACTGCAACACTCTTTCTCCCCAAGGGGCAGAAAAACTCTTTTCTGCCGGTTTAACTGGGATACCATTTGGTATGACACAAATCCCTAAACTCTCTTACTGCAGGTTTTGATCACCTTGCATCACCTTGAATGGCTACAGGCAGCCTCATCCTACTTTAAGAGAGTGTACTCTCTCTCAGCTTAAATATCAACTCACAATATTTAACCCTTACACTGCATTTACAGTGATGACCAAAATAAACTACATTGGTCAGCAACACAACGGCTCCCATTCATTTTCAATGGGATGTACTGGTTCTGTCAGGCTCATTAGATGTGAGAGACATGGGCCAAAACTTAAGCCGAGTTTAACTTTATGTAAATTAATCTAGCCCAAGCAATGTATTTTATTAACCAGGAGTCAGATGGTGTTTGCAGTGATCTGTGTCTGCAGGTCAATCGTTATGCATTTTAAACATTTTGGTACGACACAGAAAAACAGCTTTGCTTCCAAAATTCAAAGACGATTGATTGGGTGTTCATATGCTGAAATGACTGGTGTTGACTGCATGTCTCTGCCCACCAAACTTAATTCTGTTTGGAAAAATATTAGTTTAATGATGTATTCTGAACTGACGGTCTGATTATTAACAAACAAAGAAATAATTAATTACACAAATATTGCCTGAGTGAGAGAAAATGTCAATTGGATTTGTAGGAAGCGCCCTTGAATTACCGATATGCAGCCAGCTGGAGATATGGTATACTTTCATATCCACTGTCACATTGGAACAGTGTAAATGCAGCATTAGAAGTGACAATTATTAACAATAAGTATAATGTAATTCAGTTTAAGCTACTTCTCAGCTCAATGCAGAAAAATTATATTGAAAGCACATGTACTATCATTTGAATGTATACCACAATTGTGTTTGCAAAAAGATCATTATTTATAATCAGAATGAAACATAGTTGTGTGTACAAAAAGAAAACACCTTCTATAAGTATGTCAATAAGCACTGCAAACTGAATGTAAATGACTTTTTTGAACCTGTACACTGAGATACGGAAACTGGATCATTCTTCTCATATAAACTTCTTTTTCCACCCCAGCCATCACACAAGTTTTCAACATTTTTTACCTCATTATGCATTATTAGCTTTGTCAAGCTAACAAAATTTCTTTAACAATGCATTTGATATGTAATTACAGTATTACAACTGAATAGGATAGACAAACCAAAATGTTAACTCTCAAAAACTTCAGAATTTATACAAACTGTGTTATATTGTCTTTTTCACCAATTACATTTACAATTTTTTTATTTGACACCTTAAATAGAAGATGCAATCTTGTTGAGATGCAATAATACACATTCAAATCTTATAATAACCTTTGAACGTCCTAAGAACTGATTCAGCTAGACGTTTTGGTACTCCAACATCAACAATATACCAACTAAAACACAAAATAGTTTAGCCGTACTCTCTATAAGCAATCTGAAGGTGTGAATAAGTCCTGGTGGTATTTTCGCAACCTCTGCCTGGCCTCAAGGCACTGACAGTCTGACGCACTTTACTTACAATTATAGGCCGTATTAAAAGTGACAGTCATAGGACAAGCCTGAAGGTTAGTATTCTGAGTGCAGCTTCTGTGGCTTCTGTGCTCCTTCCTTTAAGAGCCACCTAGCTGTTATCCAGATGAAACGTCTCAAGATCCATTTGTAGGTGTGAATATTGCCAGCCACTCGGTGGTTACAGTGTGTGATCACGATCACAGTGATTAGCTCCCTTCCCACTGGAGACCTCTGTGCTCCTTTAAATGCCTCTGAGCCAGAGGTTCTCCATATCATCAGCAGATTGAGCGATTTGACAAATGTAATTAATGTCACCCTCCACAAATCTACCACATATGCTAAGCTGAAAGGCAGCCCTGTCTTTCCTGCCATCTGGCTTTCAGGTGCTATTTAAAGGAAGAAGCTGGGGTCTTAGGGGCTGATTTCACCAGCCTGCCAGTGTGGGTCTTATCACGACTGCATCTGTCTATGACAACTAGTATAACTGCATGTTGCAGTCCAGCTAATATAATCTGGCAGCATTTTTGGGCGAAACTCTCTCTACCTTGCTTGATTGTATGATGATATCAGGCGAGAGAAGCTATGACACAGGGCTGGAGGATTGAAAGGTAAGCCTTCGAGCTTCTGGCAACTTGACCTTATGAGCCAGGTGCTGCCGGAGCACGTTTTACCTCCATGCTCTGTGCTGGAGGCTATACCGCCTGAATACAAAGCAGCTGTGGAAAGGGCCGAGTAGAACTTCCATCAAGCAAGCAAAATCAATCTCCAGACCTCTCTATAACATACAGGGGTGACAGTCAGAATTTATTTTGACAGAATTTCCTTCTATGCTGACATTCGCATCGTAGAGGATGGCAAGTAACAAAAAAAACCCCTTAAATCTCTTGTTCTTCATATTAAGTGGAGTGAGGCATTGGAGGAATACCTGCCAGATGGCTTCCACCCTTCACCAGATGAGAATCCACCTCCAATTCCCAGAGTTAAATTATCTCTAATAAGCCCCACTTCAGAGGTTAGGGGGCATGGATGGTGCTGAAGGGATAGAGGCTGGTGCTGCTCCTTTACTGTAAGGCGTAATGACTGTAACAAGGGCGAGTCAGCTGACCCATGCTGAGAGGAGAATAAAAATCTGCCCTGTTATCTTACGGCAAAAACAAACCTCCCATACAGCAGCAGATCTGACTACCCTCTGCTGAGTCTTTCTGATCTTGTCAAACGGCAATAACAAACAGCATTTGTCACCGTCTTAATAACTTGTCATATATTTGCTGACACTTCATCAGCTCTAGAGAGAAGGGGGGATATGGGATTTCCCAACGAAACCTAACCAGAGCTCTGCAATGGCTTCACATAAACAAGAGGTGCCAGGTGTAGACCCAAATTGACAATAATGGGCCGATTTTGCCTGACGTCTTTGTCTACAACATTACGGAGGAGCCCCGGCGGGTCTAATCTTGTTGAAAGCAATAAAACAGGTGGTTTGACAGAACACAGGCCTTGGTAAAAGGGCCTTACCGCAACAGCCGTCATCTTTGGCTGATAATGCTAGGCAGACATCCATTTACCCGGCTCGAGGCAGCCCTCTCCTCTGATATCCTTAAGTCATGCTTTTCTCAGTAAAGTTAATCTCGGTCAGTCTCTAAGTATGGGTAGATCGGTTTGTGCTGCTGCAGCACGCAGAGGGAAAGCAGCTTAGTTGTGGGACGCTCCACAACTGTGATACTGATACATGCCTACAGGCATATGAGGGAGGCTGAAAGAAAACTGTTAACACAGGATTTCTAAAATTGTATTTTTTGATGTCCCAAGGTAAGCTAGACATGTCTCGTCCATTCCCTTGTCACATCCAAATAAAGCTTGTTTATCACCACAGGCTGTTCATATTCAGGGGGTCTGCTGATTTGGCCCCAGTAATCGCTGATCTTGTAAACTGTATTATCACGAAATATATATTTATATATATATATATATATATATACACACACACACACACACACACAATCTGATGTAATATTCTTTATCACTGCATATTATATTAACAAAAAAAAAAATTAAGTATTCCTGTTAACAGTTTTGACATTAAGTTTCATTAAGTTTAATCAGAACTTAAAACCAGCACCACTCTCAACATGTGCAGGATGGTGTAGGTCTGAAGTATATGCCCTACAGTAACGCCTTCTCAAATCTCTCAGACTTCTGACTAATTTAGTGTCGATGCTGTTCTCACTCCGGTTTCGTTCTGAGGAGTTTAAGAGCAGTGTTGAGGGACAGCTGTGATTGGCTGAGAGATGTGTCAATCATTATTTTGCAATTGATCATTGTTTTCCACCTCTTCTCCCTCTTCCCGTCAGGCAAAAAGGTTCCGCAGCATACAGGCCCCCACTGTCAGAAAGGGAAACAGTTTCTGCCCTCAGGCCATCAGACTCCTCAATGAGAACTGAAACATAAACTGAACGGCCCACACACACAAACACACCCCCCCACCCCAAACTTCCCCCTCCTCCACCCAACACAATACATACACATCGATCTTTTCTGCCTTAAACAAACAACTCAAACTACTCAGACTTTAACTGCCTCTGTAAATACCCCTCTATTTATTACACTGCACATTATCTGTCCTGCCACTGCTATATTTGCACAATTATACTTATTGATGTCTACATCTGTTCTGCATTTTTGCACACGTAAATCTCCACTGCTAGAATACAGTATCTGTCAAAATACTGTATTCATTCAAACTAGGACCGTAACTGTTTTGTCGCTCTTGTGTTTTTCTTGCACTCTCTTTCATCCTGTCTGCACTTGCAGTCTTGTGGTGTACTGTTTTTGTTCTTTGTGTTGCATCACAGTCCTGCAGGAACGTTGTTTGGTTTCACTGTGTACTGTGTGTATATGGCTGAAATGATGATAAATCTGCTTGTCTTGACTTAACTTGACCAGCAAGTTATTTGTTTAAAATAGGCTAGCAACACCATGGCCTACTACATCCATTTGTTGCCAGGAAAACATAATCCTTGCTCTCTCTGGGAGGGTAGGGTGGCATCGCCCCCTCCCCTCATCACTGACCCTGATAGTAGCCAGCATAGCCGACGTGATAGAATTGGCAGAGCTGTTCAATGGCACTGCTTTAGCAGCGGTTTGTAAAGATGCTGTGGTGCCCCACATGTCTCAGAGGACACACATGCTAGCTTTCAGTGTTAGTAGAATTATGTATTTGGGGGAGTGCAGGGGGTCCAAGCTAGCGGGTGGAATTTGTCTATGATTAAAATTGCAGAGAAAATGGAGAAAAAACAAAAACGTTTTATTAAAAAAACGCTTAACTTTTCATGGAATTTTTAAAATTTCGCACATGGCACCCCCAAAGCTATGGAAACTTGCTTCGAAATATATTGTGTATGAGACAGTACTGTATATACATTATTCAATGCAATAACCTTCCTGCGCCTGCTGTTTGTCAGAGGCAAAATATTTTGACCCAGAAGTTCCTATAGCTGATACGGATCTAGCCATCTCTCTCCCGCTTTCATTCTATAAACAGCTTCATATCTGCTTTTCTGCACCGCACGCCTCTTGTAAACATGATATTCAAGTTAACCTCCGCAGGCTTGTCCCTGACTTTGAACCACCTCACCTCGCCATGTAAGACCATGGTTCCCACCAGATCTCTCACCACGTGTCGGGGCTGAGGCAGGGCGGGCGGGCGGGCGGACTGTCATATATCCCTGATGCAGTGTGCTTCAACATTCACTGGGAGATTTATTTCAAACAAAGCCTTAACTTGTTATTCTGAACCATTTCTCTTTACTTTCTCTCACCCCCTCTTTCTCCACGCATGAAAGCTTCATTTGATTTCATGAACACACTTTTTTCCCTTTTTTTCCCTCTACTTTTTTATTCATAAATTCATTATGTCCTGTCTTCCCGAGCCTATTATCATTCATCTGTTTTTTGGCTCAGCAAGAAAAAAAGGAAGTACACATGGCAAGCTACATGAGCATCAAAAATACATGGAGTTCAGGGTCAAGAGAAAGCAGCTCATGAAGAAGATGCGAGGATTGTAGGTTAAAGAAAGAAAAACAAAAAAAGGAGCTTCAGGAAACTGTGCTGCAATTGTTTACAAGGGGCAGTGAATCTTCCTGCTGGATTTTATTCTTGCCTTAATGCAATGCACCTGCGTCTTCCATTCAGAGTCTCCTGCTATCATAATAAGGCAGGAGGAAGGAACATGGCTCAAAAGCCTGTGTGTCCTGTGGTGTGCCACAATAATCACAACCTAACCTTGGCTGCCAAGGAGAAGAATCTGGAATGGATAATATTTTTAGAGATCTCATAAAAAGAATGATCATATTATATTATTTTATTATTTAGCCTAAAAAAAGACTTTTTACAATTTAAGGAAGAGTACATTTTGTTGTAGCTATCTGAGTAAAAAAAAAAAAAAAAAAAGTAGTCTGAATGTATCTATTACTTTCAGTAATTCAGATTTTTTTTTTCTTTTTTGTGAATATGAACTCCAGTATGAAAATTCTATAGGTGAGTACACTCGCGTTTAAGTAACAGTGGTTGCTATGAAGTGTGTTCTCAGTAGAGCCGTGTTACCTAGTCCTGGAGGACCCCTGCTCTGCACATTGTAGAGTTTTCCCTGCTCCCAATACAGCTGATCCACCTAATCAGCTCATTAACAACTCCCACTGAGTTAAAGCAGGGTAAACACTAAAACGTGCAAGGCAGGGGGTCCCACGATCTAGGCCGGGAAACACTGAGAGGGTATGTACTCATTGTCACTTCATCAAGAACCAACAGGGGTGCCTAAATTTTCCCATACCACTGTGTAGCATATATACAGCCAAGAGTTCCTGATTCTCTGCAGCTGTAGGCTCTTGCTCTCGCTTTGATTCATGCAACCCATTCACTCTACAGTGGAGGCTCTCCAAGAGCATCCCACTTTTTATTGCTTTTGTCAGTCTGCTGCTCATTGATTCATCCATAAGTTTCCCAGGAACACTCCCTTCTAGTTTCTGAAATTGTCAGCATCAGTGGTTTACCTGTCTAAGAAGTTGTTATATAAATTGGAATTGCATTGTAAATATTATTATCTTCATTCTCTATGGGCTACCGAACTGGCATATCATCCCTGTCAGGACAAATCTCCAAAAAAGCAACTTTACAGGAGAAAGAAAAAAAAAATCAATTATAATGGAAACTTGTGTGAAAAGATTATACTCTTGCTAATATTGGACAATTTCTATGTGTCCATTCACCGTGAAATTTTGGCACAGTGTAAATGGCTCAAATTGAGTAGAAAAAAAGAAAAGAAATAAAGAACTGTCCTGCTGACAGTCAAAATATATGTGACTGATGCCACTGCACATGGGTGATGAGCATTTTTATTTTTGCATATTACTAATTTCAGTAATTATGTTTGTTATATATCTATTTCTATATTTTGGTATGGAACAACTGATCACTTGTCATAGGTGCACATATATCATTTGGTTGCAGTTGTCTAATCCTTTCCTCTTTATTTTTGAGCTGAGCGTTGAATGGCACTGATGGGCCCTGGGCGACTGGTGTTCCTCCATATCTTCTTCCTGTTCCAAACATGAACTCATCCACCCAGGGAGACTCATGGAGGGTTTGGTTGCTTTTCTGTATTTATGATAAGTTTTGAAGTATTATTTGTTTCCAAGGCTTTTCATTGACGCCAGTGTTTTATACTGCTTGGACCATCGCAACATATCATCGTTTAATGCATTTATGCAACCAAATTATTTTATGCATTTTATGCAACCATAAAATGTTTGAGAACTTTGATGCCAGACTTTCCCTTGAATTCCAGGGAATCCAAACTTTTCTGTTAGTGGCAGGATCACCTCAGCCACCTCTGCGAGTGTGTTTCAGATGAAGCTGGGGGAAGGAGACCTTACATTTGCTTGTATGATTTCAAAGACAATGACGAGATACGAGATGCAGAAGGTATCGGGTTAATGTAATCTGTTATTACAGTGCAGACGGAGCGAAACATCTTCGAAAAACACCAAAAAACATCAAAGCTGCCTCAATGTCCTCTGCCCTTGGAGTCCTCCAAATGACAGCCACCAGCCTCGGAGGCATCTTCGCCACTGTACATTACCATAAAAGCAGCCAGTGAAATAAATATCATACTATTTTTCAGCGTCTCGGCAATGCCTGTTGTGACAGGGGAATGATAGATTATTGACTTGCACAATCCAGGTGGTTAAAAAAAAGAGATGTGATCCAGACTAAAATGATTTTTTATTTTTTTTTTGCATTGCAAAAGCAAATGATTCTTATGCCACTCAAAACTACTTTACAGAAAAAAATAAAATAAACTACAAGTAAATAATATCCTGTGTTTTGTTTAAACAAATATGATACTGGCCCTCATCCAATAACTCTACAATCCCATGCCCTCTCAGCCTGCTAACACTTTGCATAACTTCTGCCTCTCTGTCGCACTTACCACCTCCGCATCTTAAGTGGAAGTCTTTCCATGATCACAGGACATTATAAACATTTTGAGCTTTGGAGACATCAAAGCAGCATTTGCGGTGGTATGTCAGGCTCTTGCATCAGGACCAGAGGAACCATGTCTTTGAATGATATTCCCAGGACCCACTCAGTTTCCATCGCAACCCCTCACTCCATCGTGTTCTCTCATCATGACCGGCAGTAAGGAAAAAACAAGGGCAAAAGACACGAGTGAAACAGTCTCTTAGACACTGGCCATCTTTCTGCGAGAGCCCCTCCCCCCCCCCCCCCCCATCATGGTTTGCTGACAGAAAAGAGACACACAGCCAAATAATGGGACAAGGAAAGTGAGACCAATCAGCGTTCCACAGGTAAGTGATGGTGGCTGTGAGATCTGACAGTTGACACCAATCCAATAGCTGTCAAGGCCGCATGACACTTCAGATAACAACAGTGTCATGGAACAAAGTTCTCCAGAGAACTGAATCATTTTCAGATCTTTTTTTTTTTCAGAAACTTTCAGGGCATCCTCTTTTGGCTTTATCTTATTCGAATCTATAGACAGAGAGGAGACAGGTTGGGATACAGCTTGCATCTGAGTAGGGGTTTAACGATTTGATAAGGATTTTATGACATTTTCAATCATTCATGTGATAACATATAGATCGACCAGTGACCTATTAAAAACAGGGCAGGTAAAATTGCAATGCTTTAAATTTATAAGGCTTTGTTCACACAGGCAGCTCAAATCTGATTTTTTGACATATCTGATGTATGCAGCACATATTTTCTGCAGTCAAACTAGAAAAAGTCACTTATAATTTGAACTTAAACTTATTTGTAGATGGTTGTAAATCTGATTTCAACACAGACATGTTTGACCAGTCAAATATTCAAAGTAGCTTCAATTCTAGCTTAAAGATGGAGAGCTCACACTTTTAACGGACATATAGAAGCACATTTTATTGTTCATGCCAGTTTTACAAGGATTTTCAGGAAAGATTTGAACGTCTAACCTGTCTCTGAGTATTACAGGTAGGTCCTGACTAGGTCATCCTACTCTCTTGTCATGTTCTGTCCATGTTCTTATTGCTAAAAAGGGCACGGTTGTTCTGCTGGTTAAAATAAGGAAAGGCGCACATCAAGATCTAGAGTTCCCTAGTTGGCATACTCACATGTGCGTGGTTACTATGGCAACTAGTGTGGATTTGCAAGCAAATGCCTGATCATACAGATTCGGTCACTTGTAAGCTCTGAATGCTCGAAAACAAAGTCGAAACATTGCTCTGCAGTGTGAACACAGTGATTCCAGGAGGAAAGGCCCATTTTTCTGAGTGTGTATAAGACCTTCTCCCCTTCCTTTACCCCTTTATCCTGATAGGATGCAGCCAGATGTTTATTGTTTATCGCTGGCAGTATTTTCCATAACATCCGGCAAATGAGAGACCATCTTAAAAGACAGAGGTGTATTAATGACTCTTTATCTGTTTCATGCAGAGTTGAAATGATTAAATCTTCACATTTAAAATAGTTGTAAAATGTAAAAAAAAAAATGAAGAAAGAGGAATAAAGCGAAATCGAATCAAATTAGCTAACGAAAATAAATGTGACAAAGTAATTCAAAGGGAGTGGGCTTCCGAGCTCATTACTCTTCTAAAATAAGCCAGAAACCATCAGCTAAAGACCCAATGAAGACAAATGATCTCCAGGCTAGCTGTGGCTGGTCTATCAGGGTCAGGTGCACAGTTGTAGATTCTTAATGATGGGACATAATTACAACAAATGACACACTTCTTTCTGAAATCGCCTAAACAAGTGTTTAATCAAGGAGCTAGTTTAAAAGTTCAATTAATAACAGCTTTATTTATTAAGAATCTTAAGGTGTCTCTTTGTTCACACACGCATTTCTCCCTCGCATTTCATTATCCGACAACACGCAGGATATCACTGTATGTGCAGGCTGACAAGGAAAAGTTGTTTGATTTTGAATGTAATACAATCCCCCTGGTCTTGGAGACAAAGTTAATTTCTATTCTGTCTACATATTGTTACGTATTCAAGGTGTGGGGATTATATCCTTTCAGCAGGTTGTTATTAAATCAAAACAGACTCCCCGGAAGGTTTTGATGCAAGGGACCTGTATCAATTACCATTTCCAATTAAATACTGCCTGGATCACCAGTGGCTCTTTGGGGATTATTTATTTCAAATTAGGCTCCTCCAGGAATTAGAACAATATTATTATTCTAGGAATGGTGGAAAGTGCAGCAAATAAAAAGGCAGAGTGCTTCAGACAGCAGCTATAAGAAGGCAGGCCAAGACATCCAGGGTTCAAGTGCTAAGTCCAAGCTGATATAATGAGTACACGATAATGATATGAAACAGAGCGATGTACAGTCAGCCAGTGAAAAGACTGCCAATAGAAAAAGAAGCAATACAGGGTAGGTCTGTGGTCAGAGAGGTTAATCCGACCAATAGAACTAATCCAGTGGAATGGAATCACAGCATTTATTTGTATGAGCAGAATTAGGCCTCAATGGTGACAGCAACATGCATCCAGTGCCCTTCAGAATTATAGGCCAAAAATTGACGTTTACTAATTGTTGTTTACTAATTACACTAAAATATGAGATTTTCTTTCTTAAAGTAAAATTATTTTTAAAAGAACCTTGCATCAACAATATATATATATATACAAGCAAAAAACAGACACACAGAGAAAAGAGCAATATAAAATATAAAGTCTAAATAAAATCCAATAAAAACTCAGTAAAAAATCCTCAATATAAAAAAAAATAAACTATGGTATATACACAATGCTGGGTATAAATTTTATAGATAAGTAACGTGCAGTTACTTACTAGTGAATTACGAGTAACACTAGAGGTGGTTAGGAATATATTATTGCACGTAATAGAGATCAGCTGTATATTAATAATTAGTAATATTAACGTAACTGGTGATATTTCACATAATGCACATAATGATAATGTTTTAGCTCCCGATCAGAAAAAAATTCCACATGGAATTGCACATGGTAGACTATTGCACATCATAATAATATAATAATGCACACAATGATAATGATTTAAACCAATTAGAAATTCCACATCTGCATAGCATCAGGTTATTACACAGTGTATTGTGTGAATGTGTGACAGTGGGAGGAGTTATAGAGTCTGATTGGAGTGGGAAGGAAGGAAGTACTTTTCAGTTCAGCCACTGGACCGCCATGAGCCACCAAAACAGCACCAACGTGCATTCGCATGCATTCTCCACTTCTCTGCAATTGTACTGCGGGAACCAATCTTCCAAAAGATATTCCCACAGTTGATGTTTTGATCAGAGTTCAGAAAGGAAATTTTACAAATAATTGATTTGCCCCAGGCAGAGCAACTATTTTAATGCTTCCAACCTAGAAAAATGCTCCTAAATA
>JBBPCZ010000001.1:46864670-46896411 GCA_037974445.1 Brycinus macrolepidotus | reverse complement strand
GAACAATATTTTTATTTGGAAATTAGGAGAAATATTGTCAATATTTTTATTTGGAAATTAGGAGAAATATTGTCAATATTTTTATTTGGAAATTAGGAGAAATATTGTCAGCAGTTCTTAAAAACTAAGCTGTTCAGTTCAATACTTGCATCTATAAAAGATAAAACCTAAGAAACTGAACATTATTTTTTTTTTTTCCGGAGCTCTATAATACACCTGCAATCACACACTGGTTTAACTAAAAATTTCAGCAACCGCTATGCAACCCACAAGCTACACAGAGAAAACAGCATTACAGAAACAGTACTTTTCATTTTCAAAGTTAGTTTGGTTTTTAGCCGTCATGAGATTTTTTCACAGAACCTTGATTTTTTTGGATGAAAAAGTGATTTTACTTTTTAATGCACTGAAACTTTTGCTCAGATGTGCTCTATTAAACACTTGTACAAAGGAGATGAAAGTAAGAAGAAATGGATTCATCAATTCAGCATTTTGTCTTAGTCTGTATGACTCAATCAGACACTGCTAAAAAAGACACCTGTTAAAAAAAAAAGAAAAAAAAAAAAAGTTCATCACTGACTCAGAACTGAAGCTCTGCAGTGGTGCTGTGTGGGTGTGGAGGCTCGGGTCAGGTGGCAGACCTCTTCCACTGTCTGTAGGACCTAGACCCACTTTCAACGTTACATGTACCCTAGCTCACATAACGTGTATTGCAATAACAAGTTATTGTTAAATATCGTTTTGTGAATCGCAGGTAAAATGTTTACTGGATTATTAATATGGCAGATAAAGATCAGGTTGAAAATTGCTTGAATATCCCTTTAAAAGAAAGTTCTTTAGGAAACCAAATGTGGTTCTTCTCTGACTTCCCACCAAATAACTGGTACCTTTATTTTTAAGAGTGTAGTTAAATCCAGCTGTAGCTTAAACCAAACCTTACTGAAATGAGCAGGAAAAAAACAATTACTGAAAGTAACTGAAGGCAAAACCCATTTGTCATTCCTGAATGTCGGAAGGCTACCCTAAAACAGGGTGGTAATCAAATTCAAAGAAAGTCTCTCAGAATGAACACGGGAGGGATCTGCCTTTTACCGGACCTTAATTTAATTTAACCCTTAAGTATGGAACAGTATTCTTAATTTGAATATTCAGCATGATCTCTGGTTCACTTTTTCAGCAGTTTTTTTTTTTTTGTCCTTGGTCATTCTTAGTCACCAAAATCCTCACACTACAAGAGCCGGCCTGAATGAAACACCATACACTTTCAGATTATTCTCATGAACAATAAGTCCCGATCAATAGATCTGATTCTCAAAACATTGTGGGCTTTCTTTAGAACTAATGTGATTTTAGATGTAAACAAACATGGCGGATGTGAGGGAGGCAAATTCTGTAAAGAAAAAGCCAAGAAAAAAAAAAAAATCATGCTGTTTCCACAGCTCAACAAGTCCATCTAGCTCTGGATTTAGACGCCATTTATAAAACTTCTTCCTTACAAATTTCCAGCTCGGCTCTCACAGACTGATGGTCTTTCATGCGTGACGTCAACATTGCGTTTCACCCCAGAGAATTGCCATTCACCCCACCCTACAGGACACCGAGTCATAAATATTGAACATGTTTAATATGTATGATTCACAATGGAGGTGGCTCCAACTGGAATGGGAGTAGTAAAGATTAGATTATAGACACCCAACAGCACAGGATGATTTGGAAAAAATCGTTTAAGGTCACCCTGATACTGGGAGGACTTTTGCAATTGTTGTGAGGTGAATCTCAGCCTCAAAATTGGTCCAATTTTCCTGCAATGTGGGCCAGGCATTATGGTAACTTAATAATTGGGTCCATCAATAATTTTCACCTGTGGTTGAGACAAAGCCTTGACTGACTCAAAATGCTTTGAATTTCAACCTTCTCAGACTGTATCCAGCTCTTTATTAAGAGTGGCACAGATTTGTCAGTGAGCTTTAGGACACAGGACTTGCTGTGAGCTATAGATATATACACAGCTTAATTATTATAGACAGTTAATAGACAACACCTAGAGAGGATTCCTACATATTTCTAAAGTAAAGTGGCCCCTCATACTCACGCATGAACACACCACAGCACAGCACACAGTGTGAACAGCGTTTCTCTGCATTTAACCCATTCACCAAGTGAAGCAGTGGGCTGCCAGCAATGCGGCCCCAGGGAGCAGTGTGTGGGGACGGTACCTTGCTCAAGGGTACCTCAGTGGTGCCACTAGCAGTCCTGGGATTCAAACCCACAGGCTTCTGATTGCAGGGGCAACTCCATACCCACAAGGCCACTAGTGGTTACAGCTGTTGCCACAAAATCTGATTCTAGATCAGCATTTCTACTCCTGAAGGCATTTGTGAAAGCAAACACTGTGTTCTAAAAAGGTTGGCCACAGTGTCTTGCCACAAAGTGAAAATTTGTTCATTTCTAAATCTCACAGTAAGTCGTGCTGTGTCCTGAACCACGCTGACAAGTCAGTGCCACCTTAATGAGGAGATGCAGTTTGAGTGGACTGAAATTCAAAATGCAAAATTCTGTGCCACCTTAATGAAGAGGTGGATGAGCCAACTGAGAGAGGTTTTGTGGATGAGAAAAAAAAAAAATAGGTGACTATAGACTTCTAGTGTTCATTTGAGAAATTAGATTTGTAGCTCCCATGCTTCCATAGCTATGGAAGAAAATTTGGACACCACATTTGGGGAAAATGATAAATGTGTACATTTTTTTTTTTGCCAAACTATTCCTTAGAACAGCTTTAGACCTAAAGAGCAACCTCTATACATGCGTTATCTTTCTACGAGTGATTTAAGTAGATCACATTCTTAAGTGTGATACTATCCCCTGTCAGTGGTGCATGCCAAAACAGAGGAAAACAATATTTCGAATGGAAAGTCCTGCTAAACTGTGAGTACTTATCTCCTCGTGAAGTATCGCACTGAAGGTAATGGCATGTGACAGGCTTCTATAGCTAGAGGAGTCTTATCTGCGGCTTGAAACACTGTAACCAAATGACTTTTAATACAATCTGCACTCTTTTCCTCCCGCCCTCCTCCCTACTCCGCCATCTTCTCCAGCACCGCATAGCAAGATATCAGATCGAAATAACCTCATAGGAATTGCCTTTTATCAAGGCAGCTGAGTTGCAAGGCCTTTTATTAATGAATGTCTTTGACTCTCTGACATGGTAGCTCAAGCAAACAAACACACTCTGATTTAATGTTACTCCCTCTCTCCATCTATCATTAACATCTCTTAGTCCAATGGTGCCATGCAGCACATCAACACCAGCCTCGTTCACTGATTGGACAGAAGAGAGTGTGAAAGCTATCTAGTCACTCTGAAATCATGGAAAGTGTCTTCAGAAATGCCAGTTAAGATCCTGAGTGGGCAATACATATAACAATCCAGTCTTGTGCTTAACCATGAGACAGGCACATTGATGCACAGGGAGGCTCTATTCATTTAGCATTAGCGTTATTCCTCAGCTAAGAGGATTTTCTTACACACAAGCACACACAAAAACACACACGCACACACACCTGTTTGAAAGCGATTGCCTGAGCTGTGTGAAGAGTTCAGTGGATGCCCCTCTGGACTCTCTTCCGCTTCTTCAAACTAAGAGTGGGCACTTCAGAAACCATTAGCCAGCCACCTGCTCTCAGTAGATTAACTAGACTGCAGGAAGTTATTAAGAGAAAGAGAATCAGACCCATCTGAAGGCTTGCTTTGCATAGCATGCAACATCTTGCCTTCTCTGGCTGACATGTATTTCTTTATTCATTTGTTTATTTATTGTAACAAACCTCATAGATCTGGAATGGCACATTTATTCAAAAACGAGAAAGTTGTTACTTTAATGTAAAAAGATATGATGCAGTCCTCCCTTGATATTGAGTGTTGTTAATAACTGTACAGTAACACTTCAATAATGCACTACAGTTTAACTAGTGTTGATATAGTCACTATTAAAGATGCATTATAGTAGTGCAACTTATTTAAATACACATGTTTTGTAATTAAATGTAAGTTTAAATGTTAATTTAGGACACACCTGGGTGAATACACGACTAAAAACACATACAAATGGAAGGTCATACACATGTATCATCACATACATACTATACTACTGTAATCTATCTACAACAGTGAAATTTACAGTTGTTGTAAATGAATTGTCAATGTATTGTTAATTTTTAACTACGCACAATTTGTGTGATGATCTCAGATTTCAATGTAAAACATAAGGGGCAGCTGGGAAGGTCAACTGGAATTTCAGTGTGAACAAAACACTGGATTGGATGAGGGAGGGATGGTTATCTAATCCAATCCTGCAACAGATCTGTCCTGAAATAGCACACACTCACACACTCGCCCTGTGTAATGTCATGTTGTTAGCTGTGTACTACTTCTTGAGTGGTAGTGGAGTGCATGAGTAGTTAGAGCATGATCGCCTTTTTTCAGACGCTCGTCTTAAGTGAAGTGATTCAATTTAAAATATCTTATTTTAAAGCTTAGTCCTCTTTCCGAAGTAGTATCAGATTGATTTCTGCTGGTTTTTGAAAATAAAAAAAAGTGATACGGTGCTATTTGTAACTATAATTTGAAGCATTAACTGCAAATCACATGCTCCTTCCTTACTTACATATATTTCTTAGTGAAACACAGAGGGTTTCTGAGGGAGGTAAAATACAAAACATGACTAATGTATTTTTTTTCCCACCCACTTGTGAAAGGTGATGTAATCAAATCTCTCATTACTACTGAATTCAGGTTCAGGTTGAATGGTTACAGATTCATGATCAGTATAAATCTATAGTTTGTGTATTTTCTTTTTCACTTTGTTTTTTTGTTGTTGTTGTTTTCAGTTCGACACTAATATACTCAGAGCAAATGATCCTTTATCACTGACTGAACATGAAGCTCTATTGTTAACAGCCATCCTGTTTGAACTGACCTCACAGTTGAAAGTGTACTAACAAAAAACAGACGTGGCTGTGAAACATTACATTGTTGATATTGCTGAGTAGGGTGCCCATCACATAATGCTGATATAAATATCTGGGCACACTTTAATCCTGCCTATCTGTGAGATTTTGGGGAAAATTCCAATTTTCCACAAAATTCCCCAAATTGGCCAATCAAATCCCTTACAGATTACATTACATTCCTCTAGTACAACAAGTAGAGGTCCAGTATTGAATTATAACAAACCTTAGGCCACTGTACTCCCGTTCTTTAGTTCACACCTCTTGTAATGCCTCAGGCAAACCCAGCTGGGGCCAGGGCAATGCCTGTTACTATTTTAGGCCATCCTCAACTCAAGAGGTCCTTCAAACTCCAAAGGTCATTCAATTAAAACCAGCTCCACTGCCCTGTGTGCCTGCATCTTCACCGGAGTTCGTGCAACACCAGATGAGTGCAGATAGAAGCAATGAAAATGGATGTCTCAGCATCAGCTTTGAACCAAAGAGCACATCAAGCAGAGGCCCACAACTCACAAGCTGCTTCGCTTTCATGTCTTGCACTCATTCTGCACCACACCGAGTGCTCCTCTCCTCCACGTTTTGACACAACTGATCGGCTCACCCTGGCTGGCTGTGAAAACAGAAACTAGGACAATGTTCTGACAGATATTCTTTCTCTCTCTCTCTCTCTCTCTTCCATTCCTCATTTGCTTGTTTTGAACTCAGCGGGGAGGGGCACGCAATGTCGTCAAAAATGCAATTAGAGATCGAGAAGATGAGAGAGAAGGGAGGGCAAGAGAGAGAGAGAGAGAGAGAGAGAGAGAGAGAGAGAGAGACAGAGACAGAGAGACAGAGAGAAAGAGAACAAGAAGGACAAATAAAAGTCTGGCTTTATGTAAGAGAGTTTGCATAGGAAGGAAAAGACTTCGCTCTATCAGACACACTTAAATAATCCGTGAAGCGCATGCGGAGAGCAGCTCCATATACACTATTGTAATCCATCAGCAGAGCGCTGGCTTGCTTATTCGCATGCACACACACTCGTTTCTCTAACCTTCATGCATAAATAAAAGAAGCTGCATCATTTTTACAGACAGTTAGCAGAAAATAATGCCCCAGCAAGACAGTTCAGTGGTCTTCCGACAAGAGCAAGGAAGATGGAGAGCAAAGAGACAAAGACAATGAAGAGCAAGCGGATGAAGAGCCAGTCAAGACCTTCTGATGTATGATTTAGAGGGTTTAGCTGTTCTGTTACAGATGTGTCTTTTAAAATTAATCCCAAATCCATAAGATGGTCTATAGGAAACAGCAGGGTATGTTCTATCAAGTCAGTAGCCTGTAGATCCTATCAGATGATGGGTTCCTATCAGATGATGGGAATTTCAGCTATATTCTAAACACAGTACATTAACAGTTGACTTTCAAGAGCTGGTCAAAAAGCGCAGGAAGAAAAGAACACTTTAATAATTTCTCTCTCTGTACCACTGCTAGGTCCTTTATATTTTAAGTACAGCCTCAGCTCCAGCTCTGCTGGCTATCTGCACATTTTATTTCCTTTTTCTCCCCAATTTTCTTCAAAGCAAAGCTAGAGAGAATGTAGATTAGCATATAGACATCCGTCCGCATTCAAAAATGTATGACATTTGAAAGGGTTGAGTCAGAATGCAATTATTAATGACTGAAAATATTTGCTCTGAACCCATTTTTTTCTTGCTTATCCTGTTTTACATCTTTCCCACTGTGTGTCTTTACATGCACCAGTCAAGGCTGCAATGTAAAGGAGGCATTTGGCTGACGCTCTCATTCAGAGTGACTTACAATCATTAGTTACAGGGACAGTCCCCCTGGAGCAACTGAGGGTTAAGTTTTGCCATTATTCGTTTCAAAATCAAGCTGTAATGAAAAAAAGAATTAGAGCATGCCTACTGCTGACAGCCTAGTGAAAATACCACCATGGCTGATGAGGGGGGACCTTGAATCAGGGAGAAGTGCGCTCCATTCTTAACTGAGATCATTTGTGGATTTAAAATTTCACAGTGCATTATGGCATAAGCGGGAGTTCCATGGGTGCACACGCCTTGAGCTCTTCTCACCTCCGTCAGCCTATTTTAAACAACTTTTCTGCTTAAACCTGTGTAGGTGGGCATCTTTGTGTATTTCTGTCTACGTTACAGAGGCCACGGGTTGGCACTGCTGGATTTAGAAATGCAGCGCAGTATCTTCCAAATATGTGATGGACGAGGTCTTGCTGAATGATGAATGCCTCAGCTCAGGAGAAAAGTTGAGGCAGTACTAGTTGAGGAGCTATCGCATCAAGATATTCCCTTTCTATCGAATACAGAAACACCTTCTATTAAATGTGATATTGCTCTGAAACCGTGTCACGTAAGATCCCCCCCCCAAAATATATAAAACTCTCAACATTCACTTCAGGATTCATTCGCTTATTCATTTGTCACTCTTACAGGACCATCTTGCATTGCTGGAGAGGATGGCGTTCCTTACAGAGGTCCTGCAGCAGGTCTCGACTTCCTTCAGTAACCAAGAGCATCAACCTATTAACACCAAAATGTGAAGCTTCAGATGAGCTGTCTGCAGAGCTTCAATATCAGAAGGGCAATGGGAGAAATGAACAAGCTATACTGATGTCTATGGAGACATTAAACGTAGCCTCCAGTGGAACAGTGGTGGAACAGTGATGTCTGATGTGTGCTTTTAGTTTGACTTAACAGTGGCCTTTACTGCAGAGAAGAAAAAGAGAAACTCCTCACCTTGCATCATCAAATGCTTTGGGGTTCCATCTTGGAGTCTGCTGTTCATACAGGAGCAACAAGTGGCAAGCCACCACACTGAAATCAGTGATCCATTTACTTATGAATAATTTTACAATGAATAAAATATATCAACATGTTTTGTATTTTTTTCAGTTTACTCACTATGCTGCTCACAACAATATGCTGCTGTAATTTTTTGGTGTAATGTATTTCAATCATGAAATTATGTACAAATATAATGAAAGACTTTAATGCAGTACAGAAACATTTGTAAAGTTTTAAAACATACCATTCAATCATCAGTCAGTAAAGTCCACATATGAAAATCCATCTAAATACATTTACCTACTAAGCCTACGGTAGATTAGCCCCGCCTATTTACGCTGAAGTTATAAGGAGTGTTTCAGTCCAGACAGTTTTAAATGATGCATAATGCAGGGCAGCCAATCAGAACACAGAAATGAGCTTCAGCCTGTGCATGTTCATACTGGCCTTAGTATCGATGTGGAATGTAGAAGCTTCTGGAATGAGGAGAAATGTAGATAATGAGAAATGAAGCTTTCTGCATGCCAAGAGTTTTCTATCTCTATATAAAAGACATCCAAGGTTTCCTTTATCACTGACTGAGCTGTGATTTTTTTTTTTTTTTAGAGAGCAAGAGTTCCTTAGAGGATACCGTTCAGATCTGTTAGTGTTAAAAGATTATTTAAAAATGACCTATTTAGGTTCGCTCCTTGTAAGTAATGTGTTAATTTAGTTTTCACCTAGAAAGTGAACAAAACATGGCATTTGACTGGGGGTGTTCAAACTATTTTCATTTTCATATTTTCTTCAGTTTATAAGAGTTTATGAAAGATTCCAATTTAAAATATATACATTTTTGGCTTTGTTAGATCACACAGTTTACATATAAAAAAGCAACAGCAGCAATGAAAAACCAGGTAATTAGCAGAGAAGATTAAACAGACTGTATCAGCTTTAAATGGTTATTGCCAGGTTTGGTGGGTGTGTTTGAAAGGGGGGAACATAGGTGCTGGATATCAGCCCTCCAATACCAGAACTGAACGGCCCTACGTTACAGAATGTGAGCTGGAGAGAACAATTAAAATAGGAATTTAATACGGGGATATATCTGATATATCTCACTCTCATAAGCTTAAAAGAAAGTGAGATACACAACACTTATTGACTGTGGCAGAACTGACAGAACAGGATGCAGCCCCTAAAGCAAGTCTCATCAGTCTTACACTTGACTGATTGCTTTGTTTCTTCATTACATAAGCCTACATGCCAGCGCACTCCTTTCATACAACTCCTATTTTCTCTCCAGGGCTGCGTTTAATAATCACTTTCAACAAGGACTGTCAAAGTTAATGCATTAATAATATGTTCACGTGGTAAATTATTAATATCGCTCATTTTTAAATGCTGCTAGCGCATTCTCCTAACATGACCCTGCTATCAGGCTGAAGTCCAGCTGCTCTTGACTGTGCGTTGCTACAATAGAATAGCAAATTGTAGACCTTCACTGATTTTCTGTTACCGCTTAATCCCCACAAGGGTCGCGGGTACCCGGAGCCTGTCCCTGGGTCTAGGGGTGCGAGGCAGGGACTCACCCTGGGCGGGGTGCCAGACCACCGCAGGGCACACATACCCACACCTACAGTCAATTTAGAATCCCCAATTCACCTGACGCGCATGTCTTTGGACTGTGGTAGAAACCGGAGGCACAGAACTATCCACTGCGCCACCATTGGGCCAAGTTGTAGACCTCCCATTCAAATACAGCTAATGGAAGTGCTCGTCAATAAAGCACCATCATGATTAACACAATATAATGCAATTATTCATTCATTCATTCATTCATTTTCTGTCACCGCTTAATCCTTACTAGGGTCACGGGTACCCGGAGCCTCTCCCGGGGTCCACCGGCGCAAAGCAGGGACTCACCCTGAGCAGGGCGCCAGCCCACTGCAGGGTATAATGCAATTAATTATGATTTATTATTGTAATTGACACTTTAAACAATGCTTTACCTACTTTTCCTGAAACTGAGGTCCAAACACCACAGATAGCAAATATGAAGCAAACACAGCAGATCTAAATAATAAAAATAAAACAAAAACTATACAAAAACAACAGCAAAAAAAGAAACATACTGAAAGCTATGTCAATGCCCCAGAACAAAACACAGAGTCAATGGTTTCTTAATCTAATTGCTTAGATAAAAAGTATGTGTTCCTCTAGGATTAGCAGATGTCAGCTTCATCTTCTCATCTTCTCCAGGCCTCTGAGTTCCTTTTCCTTTGAGAAGTCTTAACATACATTTCTAATGGGGGAGATGTTTTTAAAAGCCTTTAATTTTTTTAACACCTCACCTTCTAAAGGCCTGAAGAAAACAGCGTTCCTTCCTGAAAACTACACACTTTATACCATCACGGTTATCGTTTGTGTGTATTGTTTAAGATCTTAATTCATATTAAGATGCATAAGCTGCATGCGTCACAGTATAGATCCACAAAAGAATCAGCTTGAAACACATTGCTGCAATTACTTAACACCATATACAGTACCTAACAGCTCTAATCAAATTTGGCAGTTTGATGTAGATTTACTGCTCCTTACATAGACTAATTAAGCCTTATAAATGTCAAACAGTGTCTCTGATCACCCTGGAAGTGTGGCTGTAAGCACAGTCCTAACATTTTAGACTCTTTTTCTCAAACAAGCTCTGTATCATGGCAAATTTGCCCTCACGCTAGTTGTTAATTATTTTCTCCAGACAAGCGCTTTCAGCGTGGACTCCTGTCACAGTAGAAATACTCAAGCATCCTTCATCGCCTCATGTCATGGTAAATCTGGCTTTTACACTTCTGCACTGGGATTCTACATCAACACTGATTACTTTCTTGTAATGCGCCTTATTGCACACTTCATAACTGAGGGTCTGAGTGCAATTTTCAATTATAGTTTGTTTAGTGAATGGTCATTTTTCTGAAAAACAAACAAACAAACCAAAAAAAAAAAATGGGCAAGAATATCTTTACTTAGAGAAGCAACAAAACAGCATTAACCCAAGGTTTAGCAACTTTAAAGGTACCTAATTTAACTTTCATTTTTATAAGTTAAAAATGCAAATCAGTTTTAGTGTGTTGCAATATGCAAGAAATTATTTTTCACTCATAGAGGCATTCTGTCAGAAGTGGGAATTCTAAGCTTTCAATCCATAACACATTGATTTTTCCTATACATTAATAAGTATTAGAGAAGATACTTTATGAAAACAGTTATTACAGTTGATGCGGTCTTGTTTTGAGCTTGACAACACATAAAAAAAAAAAAAACATGCAGTTTGAATTCCCTGAATGTATTCATCCTCTAGCTGGTGTGTGTAGGCACCAGTTTCTCCCTCCTGTCTCTTAAGAATAACTCTGCTTCCCTTGCTTTCCATGTAGTTACTGAATAATACACCTTAGCATATAATAAGCCTGAGATTGTATGGTGTTAAATATGCAATTACAGAACCGCATTAGAACAACGCAGCAAAATGAAAGAGAGAACACCATCTTCTAAGGCTTAATGTACATTTTCAGCTGTTGGGGTGAAGGTTAGTGTGAATGGAATACTGGTTCCAGTGCAGTCGCCTGGGTTTTGCCTTCTTTATCTCCAGTCTCCCATGCGCCTGTAACTGGAAGCACGCAGCAGGGACAGAATGAGGACAAGTGCTGTGAGTAACAGAACACAAACAAGCACGTCCAACACTGTGTGAGACCGTCGTTTCATGGTGTCACAAATGTTTCAGCGCGCTCATAGCAGCGTGCGACAGTGTGTGTGAAGTGCCCGTTCCCTAGAGTACACGACTTAAGGGCCTTGTGGGGGCTCTCGATGGAAAATGAGGGATATATTTGCAAGCAGTGCACCTTTCAGCTCCTCCAGTGGCCGACACAACAGCAGTAGTGGCAGTGATGGTGGTGGTATGGATGCAGAGGGGAGGCAGATTTGCATTTGAAACAGCAGGATGCAGATGATGGCTTGTGGGAGCCCAGCCCTCACTGCCCGGGGCTAGAGGGAGGGGAAGAGAGCGGGAATTCTGAGGTGAGTGGGGGGAGCTGCTGGAATGCACATACAGTGAGGTGGGGATATTTACACTTCAAACTGCATCGACTCAAGACAAAGAAGGGATGGGGTGGGGGGGATTCTCTCAGATTGTGAGCCACCAGTCCCTGACAAAACACCCAAATTGAGTACAACTTTTTCTTTAGCTGCTTGGCAGTGGCTATGGTTTACCCCTGCTCACCTAGTTCTCTGTCTCTCAAAGCAGATGGTGGTTTGTCACAACTTGTTTGAGAAAATGGACCCATTATGCCACCCCAGAGAAGCCTGTGAAGGAACAGTGAGGCACATTTTGGATTATTGCTGCAATCTTCGACACTAGAACGAGCTATATAAAGCCCATAAGGACCGCATGAGAGAAACAGAGCTAAAAAAAGAACAAAGGGCAGTTGAAATGTAATACTTTAATAATTTTTCAACACTCCAAATTGAATGGACTTTCAGTTTTAAAGAAAAGATTTAAAGGATGATAAATGTGTGTCTAAGACAAAAAGTGTTGGTGCAGTTGTTGGTGCTGGTCCATCATAATATGGTCACTATTGTTACACAGCACAGTTTTCTCCTGATGTGCAAAATGTCAGCAGTGAAGTGGAAAGCAGTGTTTGGATCTCTGTGATCCTGCACGATACGAATGAATATGAAGCTTCTGGCTCTTTTCCCAGAATTTGGCAGGCCGGGTCGTCCCCAGCTCATCAGCCTTGCTTTCGGTGCCTCTGGTTCAACAGTGAGAGGTCAAGTCTGGCAGATGCTAAACGGGGAACTGAGGAAAAACGTCACAAGGCCAGCAACAAACAAAGCCCCATGAAACGTGATGACAGCCAAGCAGGGCCGCTAGCTCGTCACTGAAAAGCAGTAATTAATTTCCATGCATTCTCAAATGGCATAAAGGGTCAGCTACAGTGCTCAGAAATTCACTGCAAATCCTCTTGAATGTATCGAGTCATGCAAATCCACTTCAGACACAGGAACGTAGCAAAGAACCGGAATGGCAGTGAGCCAGTTTGCGTGAAATGATTAACGGCGTAAATTATGCTTAGGCGAATGTTAATACATGAAAATCTTTATAAAAATGGTGGAAGGGAAGCAGGAGGCTATTCATTCCCTCAAACACATTCGAAGCGCCGTGTTAATGCTTCCGTGGATCATCTCGTTCTGTCTGCTGCCACATGAAACATCTAAAACGCTGTCCATGGCATGATGGCCGATTCCCTTAGTGGATGACAAGCCCATATTGATTTTCATGTTTTTCACAGGTGTATTTATGGGTCTTGTTGTCTCTAGTTAATGGACCCCAGCTGGAGTAATGGCCATATTGGGCTTCTAAAGGCCAGGATGGAGGGAGAGAACAGGGAGTGGTGAAAGGTGTGAGGATAAGCATGTGAAACAGGCAAAGACAAGAATGCTCTGCTTAGAGAGAAAAATGATGAAAGCTATGCACTGAGCTGAATATAGAGCATAAAGAGAAGGAATAGTCCATGTAATAAGAAGTGAAGGGGTAATGTGTGGTGTCAACCCCGTGGGCCTCTGCTTGCTTGGTTACTATCTGTAACAGGGACCTTTGAGCTAAAAAGTCTCTGTTTGGCCATTAGTTCCTAAACGCTTCTTCATACCGGTAAAAATGTCTATAGAAGCGTGGGAGGCATGAGTTGTCACTGAAAGGTTTATAGAAGTAAATTATTGAGTTTAAAAGTCGACAGCAATCATATGGGGATTGTGGTGAGAAGACTCCAGTCTATTAACCTGCAGGCCAGACTGCTGGCAGCACTTCTTCTCTAGCCTCAAAGGCCTGGACTCGTTCCATTCAAGCTGTCGGTGTGCTACATCATAATGAAGTGATATCCAGTGAGTGGATCAATCAGAAACCTGGGAGCGATATCTTTCTGAGAGTTAAGCAAGAGAGAAATAACAGCAGGAGCATTTATCCAGCCTTGAGAAATTACGCCATGTTCTCTTACCTCATCACTATAGCCTGTATCTACAAAATACCTTGACAAAGGATTATTGTTTGTGATTATTATTTGATTCTCTCAAATTACCCTTTTAAGTGAAAATGTTGTGTGCTTTACTCATTTGATGTTTTGAGTAAATCAGTTTACTCAACAGCTACAACCTAAGGCTTATTATTGAGGTAAAAAAAAAAAAAGGAGAGTAACAGAAACTGACTGAGCTTTTTTTTTTTATTAAGTTTTCGGATTTTCACTCAAATTTCTCTCCAAACTGCCAATTCCACCAACTAGCTTGGTCTTAGTGCCTTCCCCTATTACACAGTGCGTTCAAGCTGGGGTGGTGAGGGCTTGCATGTGCTTCTACCATGTCATGGGAAGTGCCACTACCACTCACACAGTGTCACTGGACAGCTCAAAGCGCTCGGAGGAGAACACTAATTGCCGTTTAGGTCAGCTAACAGATTTGGATACAATCACAAGTTATGAGAAGAGTAAGAGCAATCCAGAGACAGCATTGTCAATTATGCTTTCTTGAGCTTCCATTCATGGAAGGTTGTGGCTTTGCTTGGGATCAAACTCATCATCTCCCAAAGATATGGTTTAGACGGTTGCTCCTCTTGTGAAGCCCTGTCTGGGTTATAAGAGTGAGAAATAGAAAAAAAAATGAAAATAAGAGATGCCCTATGTATTTAAAGGGCAATTATATACTTTCAGTTAATCATTGCATGTGTGTTCACACAAAACAGCTACATGTACATTTTGTCTCTCGTGTGGATTAAACATTATAACTATTATGAGGCAAGTCAGAGCTGAAACATCTTCTGTCAACACAAAATGGCTTCTTTGAATCCCTCTCCTGATTTGCCACAACAAGGTCAGCAATGACCATCACAACAGAAGAGGAGACCATGTTATGGTTTAATTTGGCAGAAACAGATGGCAGCTGGGGCTGTTGTCATGTTGTTTTTCAGTCTGCTGTTTATATCATGTTACATTGTGGTATACTGCCTCCCATGAATGTTAGCACTGCATCTCATAGATGTGCTGTGTTAATTTTAGTGGATGTCACAACCTAGACTTCAAATTAACACATAATATGCAAGGGAGTCGCTAAGTTAATAACTTAAACTGTATATATGTAAGACACTGACCTAAGGGGTTAAAATGTCCTTTACTCTGCAAACATTAACTGCAGATAAAGTGAATCAAGACAATGGTAGTTCATTTGCATGAGAGAAAAGTAAATTTTGCATTCTTATACACATACACACACTCAGACACACACACGCACGCACGCACGCACGCACACTTTGGCCCGCCAGTGCATTAGCTCTCATTAACCGATGAAAACAGGTGTTGATCTAGAGCAAATAAGAAGCAGCCGAGCCCAACTGAAACGTGCAACAATACAGTCGAGACCAATTAGTCAAATCAAAAGGATGCAGCCAATAATTGGATCTCATCTAGGCAGATACTCTCAACAATCTGGTGACTGATAAAGCAATGCAATTAAAACTATTTTAGAATGTACTTAGCATATGTATTTACACTGTACTTCACAGAGTCCCAATGCAAAGTGTATGAGACAGCGGCAGTCTGTCTGTGAGTAAACTCTGGGGGCAACATGCTAACTTTGTAAATCACCTCAGGCTTAAGTAAGCCTATTCTTAAGCCCTTATTGCTTCACAGATATATTATAAAGGCCTAAAAGCACCTTAGAGCCATTAATTCCGTCTACTTGGCTAAGCAAATGATCCAATACTGAGATAATCTGAACTATGAAGAAGTAGATTCAGACAACTCCAATAAATCCACATCTAATAATCCAAATCTGCTTACAGGAGTCCTACAGCGTAGACAGGCTCACGCTGGTGTGCACACGCTCACAGAAAACTGTTTACTAAAGTTCTGAAAGTTTAATCTGCTTCTCCTTCAGGGCGTGCTCTCTCCCACGGGGAATGCCATGGGGCTTCAGAGCTGATGGGCGATTCTGCTCATGTCAGGGTATCGTGTGCTCCCTGTTTTGACCTTTGACAGTGCTCAGTGGGATTCGAGAGGCTCCCTGTTTGAGTGCTAGTGTGTCTGTGCATTAGCCACTGGGAACGATTAATGAATACGAAGCTAATCTTGTGACACAGAACTTTGGAAAGTGCATGGGGGTGCAGGGAGCTCCTGTCTTCACCACGGAGGTGTGCTGCACTTTGTGGAGCGCGTAATCCCCCCAGGCGAGAACAATCTGCAGGGGATTTGACTGTTTTCATTTACATACACATTTAATTTTGCCTTCTGACACACTTTTCTTTCTCCAAAATCGGTGAGTCACCCACGAGTAGAGAGCGGCAGAAAGTAGAGTTTGAGTTGACCTCATAAAAGGCTTCCCCTGCTTCATGAAACTTCACAGCTCAGTTCTTAGTTGGAGTGTAATGCTACACATTCTTTCTGGTTCAGCTCACATTTTGAGGTCTATATTAGGGATGAGTCAGAATTTTTGAGTAGTTATGAAAGTCTAAAATAAAAAAAAAATCAAGTGGTAGGAGTGGGCAATATGTTAATATTGTGGTAAATTAGGTCACATTATAATATATTTTTTTGACATTCTTAAGAATTAAGGTGCCAAAAAGATTTCTTTTAACATCATCATAAAAGAACCAATTTGAATTGATATTTTATGTTCTCAAGCTAGTTCTCCTTACATTTTATTCTAATAACACGCAAGGACAAAGCAAAATGTGGACAGTCTGGAGGTCCCTGAGGACAAAGAACCCACCTGGTTGCACCTTCTTCATCTAGAAGTGTGAGCGTATCATGGATATTGTGAGTACTTGTGCACGGATCAACTGCATGTTTCAAAGACAGCATAGTTAGTCCTGTTTAGAGGAAATGCTGTTATGTTATATATTATTCATAAACTTTCAACACAATTTACTGATAACTTTTAATATCAGCTAGCAGACTCTTTACAAACTCACTGTTTTCAAGCTAAAACATGAGAAGAGAAATAAGTAATGTTGTTTCTAGGCTAGTAAAGTCAACTGTGTTAACGATTGACAAGCATTTGTCTGTTTATCCTAAAGCCTTTAGACTGGCTGCCTAACTTCCAAGCTACTTATGAGTTTGTTTTGGACTAGTTGTTGATTTGTCTGAATGCAGTAAAAGTAATGCTGAGTTTAGAGATATTCAGTCTAGTGTGCAGTAGACAGAAGACCAACGTGAAATGTCTATTCATTAATTAATTAATTGATTAATTACTTCATTAATTAATGTATTTATTGGGGGGGGGTGTTATTAGGGTGAGCAGGATTGTTTTGGTTCAAATAGTGCCTTTAAAATGAATCTAACTATCAAATTTTAATGAAATGCCAAACCCTAGTCAAGATTTGGCATTTTGTTGAGTTATAAATACCATTTTTGTTTCCAAACAAAATATTGCAAAGCAGTGATCTAATAATACAAAGCAACTGAGATCCGAAATGCCTGAAATACCTCATGTAAAACCTTATATAGCATGGCCTCAGCCTCCCAGTATGTAAATGTCAACATCAGTATACGCAAAATGGAAAGTCCCACACTAAGCATGAACTAGAACTAGTTATTGTTTCAATTTTAAATTCAAATTAAGTTGAGTGTCATGCCTGGGCTACAGTTCAATTTCAACATACTGTTGTGAACTTTCATTGTTTCACCATTTCATTACTGTATCAAAATCATTACACCATTTGTTCTTATAGATGCAACTCTGAGAAGCAAGCAAAAGTGGCTTCATCCAAATTTGGCAAGTCTGACCTGGGAAAAAATACCAAAAGCATGCTTTTGCACCACAAACCACTCCGAGCTTCTACAGTGCAATATGACCAAAATATTGCTTCACCCAAAGTCAGTCCTATCACTACATGCAGACAGATGACAGCCCACTGCCACTCAACTGGGCTATTTTTGCTCACTTTGCCAGTGTGTTTTTCACTGGGTGCTTCTGTACTGTGTGTAGCGAGGCATGTTGCTCTATGGGGGTTGTGGGGGGTCTAGTGCAGAGGGATGTGTAGTGGGAGGGCAACTGCAGCTGACTACAAATGAGCGCATCAACCTTCGCTCTGATCCCATCAGTGACACACTACAAACACTGTTCCCAAGACGGAGAGTTAAACGTGTAATATATGCATGCAATATGTCAACCATTAATAATAAAGAATGTCACACACATGAAAAGATCACATCTTGAAGGAATGTTTCTACATTTTTACACACTTTCCCACTTACTTCAAATGTAGCCACGGACTTTGACATGTTTGGTCTTTTTTTAGTTCGTTTTTTCAGCACTTGAGCTATAAGGCTCATTTAGCAAGCAACCACAATTAGCATACAAACTGCACATCTAAACCACGGCAGTCGTCATCTCATGTCTCAGACTGCATGAAGTCTGAAGTCTGAAGTCAGTATATCGCCAGACATGATTAGAGTGGTATGTGTTGGAAAAGTCTCGTTTACTGTTTAGTGACAGGAAATAGCTGAATAATGTTTAATTAAATTTAATTTTAAATTAACAAGTGATGCTGAGTGGCTCCCAAGTGAGGCAACTGCCTAAGTGTTCTCCCTATCACTGGGAGACTGCGATTTCAATCCCTCGTGATGTTATAGCCACACCCATTCCTGGCTGCGTGTCAGAAAAGAACAAATTATTACAATTTAATTCATGTTTTGCTCTAATTGGGTGGGTAAGATGAAGAAATGCATCAACTCACAATGATTTCTGTGCAAGTTCTGCTGCCAAAGACTTTTGTGTTCACTCGATGGCTTGTACTACTGTTTGACTACATGATGCATGTTTTTCCTCACTTCTATAGATTACAGTATGTCTTACAATGTACGAAACCACATAAACAAGTCAATGTACACCACTAATTAGCTTCTGTTGGTAGCTAAATTAGCCTAATAGGTCCTGCTACAAACAAAAACAAAGTTCAGGCGCCAAACATGTCTTGGCTGGTTGAGTTTATTTTGAGTAAGAGGAGAACTGTGTACATTATTTTTTTTACTGAACTATTTCTGTGCAAAAGTACAAATTATTTAGACTAAAACATTAATTTGCACCAAATAAAGTATCTCAGACTCCAGAAGTTTACTATAACGTTATGTTAATAAGTCAGGCAGCAATGCATCCAAGTGTTCAGTAATGCCAATGGTTTGCTACAGTATGCAAAATCAGCCTGATTAATTCTGGAATACATGTGTATGGAATATAGTATGCAATGCTCACACTCTTGTCTTGTTTACTGGATGTTTTGCTCTAAGTGCAAGCAGTTGCCAGTAGAACCACGTGATAGAGGGTAAAGATGTGGGCAGAAGTGCACAGAGATATGAAGACTGGTTGACTGATCAGAAATAATGACCCCAAGAGGACTGCAGTAATGACTCGGAACACTTCTCCCTATTGGTCTTCCGCATGCATGGCTGAACACACACACACATGCTGGTTCCTTGGAGGACACACAGTTCCTTAGCAGAGGCAAACCCAACAAACAAGAATAAAAAAAGGCAGAGAAAGCAAAACGGCCTCGAGGACACAAAATTATGCATAACTACATTTGTGCTGTGAACACTTCAGTTTTAAGGTGCACATTTCAGAATCTCACAAAATTTCTGTGACAATCGCTACAAGATATTTGGGTAGATGCTATTAGTAGCTAACAATTTACTAGATAACACAAAAACCATTTACATGATGTATATTACAGCTCGCTTTACTTGCTACCAAAAACCATGCGTCGTAGTGTGTGAGCACTAATGGGCATGGTGACTCATGGATCATGATTAAAATTTAATTAGAGGCCGCTTGGATCTACAAAGGATTTAAAAGGCAGTTGTTGGTAATCAGAATAAACATTTATTCAAGCTCTAAGTGTTTTTGTTAAACTATTATTGTTGTTATACTGTAGTTTATAACTATGGGGACTCGAGTGCTTAGGAACATTTCTCCATATACAAAGCATTCAATTTGCCTTAAAATAAAGGATTTCTGCAGTACACTCTAACTCAGGCTTCATCCAGTTTTGTCCCACTGGGGATGTCACAAATCTACAAAGCTCTTCATACTGCAATCTGAGCTAAATGTCATGGATTATTGTTGAGGGACATGACATTTGACAGTCAGTGTTTGTGGAGACTAAGGGACAGTCTGAAGTCTTAGTGATTATGGGACAGTCTTGGTGAATATGAATAGATGGATGGATGGATGGATGGATAGACAGAGATCTATAGATGGATAAACGGATGAGTGATTGGATGGATTTTTGTTCAGATACATATGATACATACAAAGCTAGAAAACTCTATAATAATTTAAAATTATAATTTAATCTCATAATGCTGATCTCATGAGACTTCAACAACACTACAGGCTTGTAATTTGAGTTTGAATGCCAGTCAATCAATAACATAAGTTACTAGTGGAATGAATTATGTAAATGAAGTTATGATTGCAGATATTTTAGCGATGTTTTGTGGTATGGCCAAGAAGTCTTATCAAATAAGGTACAGTCTGATTTCATAAAGGTTTTTATCTTAATGTTTATGGCTTTACTTGACATCCTCATGATATTTGGCGATGTTTCAGTGTTACACCTGTAGTGTTTGGTGATTATGTATAAGTAGTAAGTAGGGATGCACCTGAATTTGAATATTTTATCCAGGAAGGCACAAACAATGAAATAGAAACAGATATTTTTTTCTACCTGAAGTTGCTGTCATTATTCCAGGAAAAAAGAAAGCCAAGATTGATGTCTATGTGTCGGCCACAAGACAAAAATGCACATTCTTTTAGCATCATAGGACTTTGATTTCACCAACCAGATGTTTCATTTTCTACACATAATTGAAAAGTGAAAAGCTATATTTGGTCCATAAAACTTAATTTACTCAAAAATGGGAAGAAGAAAAGTACAGTATGAAGGTGTGAAAATATATTAATTGATTAATTAAATCAATTGCTTTGGATGCTTTGGAGGCTCGAAAATTGCTACAGAACCAGATAATACTGTTGACAACAGTTTCAGACACAGATAATGATGTTTCTTTACTCTTACTTTAATTTTTTGTGATTATGGCACTTTAAAAAAGTACTTGGGCTGTGCCAGAGGATGGTTTATTTTTCCCTAACTGTATAGACACTGACCTTTAGATACAATTAGACGATTAGTGAAACCTGCACAACTTGCTGCAGCTCGCTAATCTGAATGTCTTTCACTGCGAAACCTGAACCACATTCTTCCATTTTAAAGTTCTAGCCATGCTCTTGAAGAGCGAGGATTTAGTGTCCTCCACAGATGCTAGTAGCAAAGCTAGTTATCTGAGCAGGGCACAGTTAAGTGAGCAGGGTCAAAGCAAACAACACTAACACTGTTCAGGAAAAGAAAACATTGAAAACTAATTACATGAGGTATTGAAAGAAAGTTTCACTTAGAGGGGAGTCTCCAGGGCCCTCCAGGCCTTTAGAGAATGATTAATGATTTTTGAGAACTACAAGTGTCTGTAGTTTTTAATTCATTTTTAATTCATTGTATTTGAACTCAGTGAGTGGTGCAGTACTGTACTTCTTTCATTTTTGGTTGGAAGCAAGAGGGCTAAACTCTTCAAACTACTCTCTGTTATGTCTAGGTAGCTAGCTCTTTCCATTTGGATCTGCCTTCAGCTACTGGACCAAAGGCCTAACTTGTCATGTTAAACACCAGCATAATTAGGTGGAAGCAACACTGGAATCAAACCAATCAAATTTTATGCGTAGGACCCCACGAGGTAAATGAGCTAAAACCTCACAATGTCAACTCTGCAGTCATAGTGATTACGGCACAGTAAGATGTCCAGGGCGTAGTCAGAGTTAAAGTGTGGCTTTCTGGAAAACCTACCCTGTGATGTGAGGAGGTTCGGTAGTGAGCAGAGCCAGTGGCGGTTTGTCTCTCTCGATGAGCCACACTGTGTAGCGTCCTTTCTGCCTGGGGTGCAGGAACACTGTCACATCCAATTCACAGGGCTGATAGAGCGCACGCAGCCACGGACTCAGAACCCACGGCCCTTCCAGAGCTGAGCCGTTCACCGACAGAAATCGCCCTGAAAAGGAGAGCAAAAGAGGTCATACGTATGCAAAACGCTGAACGAATGCCTCCATAACTAATATTTCCTTCATAACCCATTTCATTTGTGAGGATTTAGACGTCTCTCGGCGCCCAAGGCCTCTATATGGAGAAGGCGCCGACATGGACCGTGGGCGAGCCACAATATCAAACTCACAGACCTGGAGCTCCAGCATCAAAACGTGAACATAGACAGAGTCAAGGAGATAAATAATTAAATAAATAATGAAAGAGATGAGAGAAATCAAAGCTCTGTCTGTGGGCTTTGATTTGCAGTCCCCTCTCTCAACAGCCCTTTTCAGCTTCTTCAATCAGCAAGTTTTGCAGAGGGCGGGGGAAGAAGAAAGACGAAACAGCACAGAGTTCTTCTTTTGAAAGGAGAGGAATGGAGCAAATGTGGAAAATAGAACAAAAAAAATCAGAGTTCAGACAGTATCTCTACTGAGGATGCATCAATATAGAAACTGGGGGCCAATGTTCTTAATGTACATATCAAATGAAGCCGATAAACATTTAAGCCAAATAGAAATTCAGACTAAATTCACTATATGGCCAAAAGTGTGTGCTTACCCCTCCTAATTACTGTGTTCAGTTGTTTCAGCCACAGCTATTATTAACAGGTATATAAAACTGAGCACATAGGCATGCAGTCTCCATAGGTGAACATTGGAATTAGCATGGCTCACCTTGAGAAATTTCTGCCCTGTTAGCTCTGCCCAGGCAGCTGTAAGTGTTATTATTGTGAAACAGAAGCATCTAGGAGCAACAACAGCTCAGCTATGAAGCAATGCACACTCACAAAGCAGAGTTGTCAAGTGCTGAATCACATATGGACGTAAAAATCGTTTGTGAGTGTTGCATCATTCAGTACAGAGTTTCTATGGAAGCAACACCAGCTTAAGAACTGTGCATCGAGAGCTTCCCTTGGCTGAACAGCTGCACATAAGATCACTAAGTGTTAACTGGAGTGGTAAAGCATGCTGATACTGGACTCTAGAACAGTGGAAATTGGTTCTCTGTGGTGTTAAATCATGCTATCTGGCAACCTGGTGGATGAATCTGGGTTTGGTAGATGCCAGAAGATGCTACCTACTAGAATACCTAGGGCCAATGGGCTGGAGATGTTTGTCAGGGTCAAGTTCCTTAATACCAGTGAAGGGTAATATCTATACTACAGCATAAAAAACACACTGTTATGCTTCCAACTTTGTTGCAACAGTTTGGGAAAGACCCTTTATTGTTCCAGAATGACTGTGCCTCTGTGCACAAAGCAAGGTCCCTAAAGGCTTGATGAGTTGTAAAGGAACTGCAGGTGGTCTGCACAGAGCCCTGACCTCAACACTTCTGGGATGAATTGGAACCTTGATTGTGAGCCAGGCCTTCTCATCCAGCATCAATGCCTGGCCTCACAAATGCTCTTTTAACTGAACTGGCAAACATTTCCACATACACCACTCCAAAGTCTTAGAGAAGAGGGGCAACGCCACATTAATACAAGTGGTTTGGGAAAAGGATATCCAACAAGCTCTTGTGTGTGTGATGGTCAAGTGCCCACATATTTTTGGCCATATAGTGTATGTGCTGATACTGATATTCCAGTATCATCCCTAATTTGTATCCTTCAGACTTTTTTTTCCAACAGGAGCTAGATCATTCCACACCTATCGCTGTCTCTTTGACAAAGATGTTTACCATAACCCCAAAACAGCCACAAAATCATTCTTCACTCTGATTAAGAGAATATTAGTCTTTGCATAGATCTACACTAACGGGAAAATGCAGAACAAACTTTTATTGGAATGTGAAATAATGGATGCCGGTCTATTTACTGTACGTAAGTGTAATTTCCAGAATCCTTTTGGGTAACATACGCAATCATAAATGAAAACTTGCAGATATTTATAAAAATGTGCCCACACAGACATTTTACACATATTTGTTCCGCTCAGATTCCATAAACGAGGCCTATTGTTTCTGAGTTCGCTTGCGGCATTGAGTAACAAAACCAGATGCTGTAAAACCCATGTAACAATTTAAATGTACACCCTGAGAATCTTTTTTACTACGACATTGTGGGATTCCCAATTTGGACGGTTTAACAGAACGAAGCAAAATGAAAAGATAATGAAATAAATCCGGGGGGAAGACAATGGCTGAATGAAAATGCTGTTGGAATGTGGCCTGGGGAACTGGGGAAAAGAAGCAATTTGTCTCTGTTCTGTGGCCCCAGTTGTACCTTGTTCAAAAAAAGGTGGGGGGGTGTTCATTGTGCTCTCTTCAAGTTGGCCCTCCTGTCCAGCAGATGCCATGGGATGTGGGAATGGGCTTTTTAAAGCCTCTTGAACAGAAGCAGTTTAGGTAGAGCTCATTATAGGCCTTGGTCCCATTTGCATGATCCACAATGTACTCCAGACAGTCTGGGAGCCGGAGCAGGAGCGCTTCCAGCAAGTTTCTCCCAGAGTGTCCCGTACCCCACACAATCTCACATCTGCTCTGGCTACAGCAAAGCAGCTCTGGCGTTAAACAGGAGAAACTCATTAAAGTCCATGGTAGAAAAATGTCCTCTGATCACACTGAACAACGTGATGAAATAACCACTAACAATAACCGACAATTACAAACAATTACCAGCAAGTCCCAATCTCAGCATGAGTAAAACTCACATAGCGAGTTGAAATGATAAGACCACAGCCAGATTTACAACGTATCATGTAAAACTCACTGTACCAGCTTAAATTATCAGACGCAGATGGATTTGTTTATAATGATCTGTTGTTTAGACAATGTCACATGCAAATTGGGGCAGCTGGTGGCCTATTGGTTAGGGTGTTGCCACTGCAATCAGAAGGTTGTGGGTTTGAATCCCAACTGCAAGTGTAATGACTGAGGTACCCTTGAGCAAAGTACTGTCCCCACACACTGCTCCCTGGGTGCCCCTCATGGTGGCAGCCCACTGCTTCACTTGGTGAATGGATTAAATGGAGAGAAAGAATTTCACACTGTGTCCTGTGGTGTGTGCATGTGTGACTATAAGGGACCACTTTACTTTAAATATTAAAACAAAACAACTCGCCGCATTTCAAATTTCATGAGGAACAAACATAAATTACCAATTATTATTCTTTAAAGATTAAAACATAATTTAAAACATGCCTAAAATACATATTAACATATTTGCATAGTCTCCTCCCCCATTTATGCACCTCAGCAGTGACATTCCTTAAAAATGGTAGGACATTTTGACCTTAAAATGGTGTAAATACCATACATACTATGTTAAACATGTTTTACTATGTTTTATTAGTAGAACCTTTACTATAACTCACAAACTATTCATTATAAAGATTTAATTCTAATCAGTATTATCCTAATCATAGGTCATTTTGTTATGATCTGGGTTGAGTGGCTCAAGTCAAATGGTTGTACTAGAATCAACCTTTTACTGTTGAGTGAGAATTGGTTCACTTAATATATCTACTGTTCAGCCTCCTCAGTTTGAGCCAGAACAACCATTATACATTAAAAAATACTGATGTCTGTCATTTGATTCAGTCAAATGAATAAAACTTCTGAACGAGAACAGCAGTAGCATGACACATTGTATAGCAGAATATACACTATAAAAACATCTATCATCATTTTTGCTAAAACTGACTCATGTACATCAGTGTTACCCTATGCGTTTTTATGTGCTAAACTTACTGTAGGATTTTACCATTCATTGAGTTCTACAGGTATCACTTATTGGGGTTCCTTTCAAAATACATATTCATGGGGTCAGACACGAACCCCTTTTGAGGCAGTGACACCCCTTACTTTACTAAGAAGGCTTTATGCTAGGATATAACATTGTTGTGAGGATTTGACTGCATTCAACCATAGCAGCATTAGTGAGGTATGGTAATAAGGATGGATGATCAGTTTTGGATCACAAACACCACTCCAACAGAAGGAGCTCCACCACGTCTTCACAGTCTAATGCTGGAGGGCTTTTACACCCCTCTAGCTGATGCTTGGCAGAAGGCATGGTGATCTTCTGGGTCATATGTGGCTGCTCAAGAGCATCCTGCTCTTCTGGCAATGCTTTACTGTGATATGACTATACAAGTTGTGTCTGTGTGTGTGTGAACACGTCAGAAGTGAGGGAGATTTAAAGTAGCTGAATTCCCTGGTTGAAAGGGGAGGGGGGGGTCTGGATATCTTTGATCAGAAGGTATAGTCTACCTGTAAAGCACCACCATCTGAATTCTGACGGTGGTCCTCACAGCTGGTTCATGGATCTTATGCTCTTTTGAAACACATCCAAGTTTATCATATCTCAGCAAGTACAGTGCTTATACGCTATCATGTGCCAGTTTAAATCAGGACAAACTTTACATGACAGAATACCAAAATGGTGCTAGTGTTATCAAGCTTGCCATTCTACAGAGGTAATGTAATCCTGCCTTAAATCTTAAATACAATGTTTTTCTCCATTTGAATTAGAGGCATTTTTTGCTTTCCATGGATTGCAACATTTTTTTTTTCTGGCGCAAATTAAAGTGTACTATCAAAGCAAGCTACATTGCTTAAAAACGCCCCAGAACATGTACTGACCCCAGAAAAATAAGCTGCTGACTATGCTGTTGTACTTTTTATTTTTTATTTTTTTTTTACTTTTGTCAGTAATTTGGGAAATAACAGGGAGCGGAAAATGGAGCCCAAGTCAGAGGGATGACTAAAAAAACAAGCATTTACACAAAATGCTACCAACGCCCTGTACTGGAAATTAACTGTTCGAGTGTATCCTACAGCATGGAGTTCATTTGCAAGTGAAACCACAAACAAAATGCATTTGCATTTAGAAATGTATTGAAGCTTCTTTGTTACTGACTTGAAAAATGGGCAGAACACTTAGGCAAGACAAAATAAAGCACGGCTTTTGACAAAGCCTTCATTCAAGCATGCAATTTTTTCCACAGTTAAAGCCATGGTAAGGTTTGACAGCACTATTTGCAAATGGTTGACACTGAAGATTTAGATCTTTTGAAATACAACTGATATAAATACATAGATATTGCATGGCCTGTTGTTCTCAGTTGCGTCTGCACGTCCACCATATGGTCAAGATATACTTGTAAAAACGTATTAAGATATGAAGAGTTCTCGTGAATAAGATGGCTTTAACTTGGTTATTACCTGTTGCTGATTATTTACATGTAAAGTTCAAACGGCACTACATTTGTTAACTTCTTGATCACCAACAGCTATACATAAATGTGAAAACTGAAATATAGAAGCTGATAAGAGCCATAAGGAATGAAAGAGTGAAATCAGTACTTACATTTACCTTGATTACACATCAAATAAATGATAGGATCCCTCTTAATTGCTAGGATATGACAATCAACATGTTTATGATCTAGATAAAAAAGTTTCTAAACATTAAAGTTAAACTACTTGTCATAAAAATCATGTTATCAATGTAACAGCCTGTTATTAATATAAATTCAAGTGTAAAATTAAGAAGACTAAGTCTGATGGTAGAGCTCAGTCTAAGTGTGTTGCAGAAAATAATCACAACGTGCTAAACAGACTTCTTTTATTTTGACTGTCCCTTTACACCTTTGTACAAATGTAGTGCTAAAATCATTTAATGATTTCAAACCTATTCCTCCTTTAACACTTGTTTTAGCAGAGTCCCAATAGTGTCACACACACATCAGCAAACCCACGTGTGAATCCCTTCATGCAAATAAAGAAAACACAGTGAGAAGCTTGCTATTTAATGTGATATTAAAGAAATGGATGAAGGCATGGCTGGAGTGACAATGCATATTTACTTAATACTAAAAATAAGTCTCATTAAAACAGGATACCTATATCCCAGCTCTGTATAGGTTATAAAATTACATCAGCTTAATACAAACCAGACAGAAAACTACTGAACAAATGGGCGCAATGTGCTTCACCAGCCACGTGGCCATATCTATACATAAATATTGCACCAATCTGAGTGACAGTCACAGTGTCCTCCCTTTATAAAATCTTATTCAACCTCTGGAGTGTCTTTAAAAGCTCTTTAAATGGTGTACTTTCAGACAGACCTGCCGGACTATAATTGTGCAGAATGCAGCCTGGTGAGGGGTAATGACTGCACCAAGATGGTGGCACTGTTAACATGTCTGGCTGAAACAAACGTCTATGTGTGTATATCTATGCAAAATCCTGTTAATGCTTGTTCAGAGTAAAGTAAAGTGAAGGGGCCCCAATGTGAAATTCTTTCTCTGCATTTAACCCACTCACCAAGCGCAGCAGTGGGCAGCCACCGGCCCAGGGAGCAGTGTGTGGGGGACGGTACCTTGTTCAGGGATACCTCAGTGGCAGTCCTGAGATTTGAATCCATGCCCTTCTGAATGCAGGAGCAACTCCATAACCACCAGGCCACCAGCTGCCCACGCAACACTCAAACTATGGAAGCAGGGGAATCTCTTACTTTGTCACATGTAGGGGGCAGTGTGGTACACGTGTCTCTAATTTTTGAAATGGAAACTTAAACAGAATGGATCAATAAACTTTTGCATGCGTAGCCAGAGCGTCCATATAAGTGAAGTAGGAAGGCTGTCCCATTCACTTTCAAACTAGTCTTTTATAACATCTAGGACAAACCACTACCAAATAAACCAGTGAAAACTAACACAGAAAACATCCAACTAGCAAAATTGTTTTGTTAACTCACTGAATTTACATCATGTGAATGTAAATCCAGTCAGTCTGCCCTCACTGTCCCCATCAAGATTGTCAGATTAAACCCACGAAATATTAGTGGAAGCTCCAAAAGGAAAGGGAGAATTTTGACAGCTCTGTGACTATTTGTTAGCAAGAAAACACTGGAAATATTTCACGAGATGTACTGATAATGCACACTAACTGTTATCCATGACGTACAGGAACAGTGCTGCTCTTTTATTAATCTTTTTTGTTCATCACATCTACATGAATCACCATTGGAAGAGGACTCACATCTGTATGCAGCTTCAGTCTTTCTATACTTTAGTGCCAATAGGTTGCCAAGAGACAGTATTACATTCCTCCATATCCATAGCGACGGGTAAGTGCAGACAATTTTCACAGGGTATTTGGTTCTGGTATTAAGTAATGTATTTGCAATCAGGTTATTGGAATGATTATGCCAAGACTCATTTGGAGTTTGCACTGCAAGATTATCAGTAATGCAAGACTCTGTAGTAAGAAATGGAATAACTTACCCTGTCTAAGGATGTAGCAGCCTGTAGGAGCGGTGTCCATGAAGCTCGTTGTAATGAACAACAGTGTGAACTCAAATTTAATGATTTTCCTACCAACAAGGTTAACTTGCTTTTATAAGGAAAACGTTGCATGTATGTTTCATGGAACAGCATTTTTTTTCTTTTTTCATTATGTGAAATAAGCTATTCTCTACAGGCAGGTACAACCTATTGATTTATGAATGATCAATGACAATCTGCAGAACTACAACACTAGTTTTGAGTTCTGATTTGACATTTGTGTTAATATGGATGCTTTAAAAAAGCGTACACTTTCTTGATCAACAGAATTTGGACATTGAATTTTTAAAAAGCCTTAAAGCCAGAGACACAGAATACTTGTGTCCTGTCTGCACTTGTGATGTTGCTCTGTTCTGTTCTGCTCTGTGTTGCACCATGGTCCTGGAGGCACGATATCTCATTTCACTGTATACTGTGTGTGTATGGTTGAAATGACAATAAAACCAACTTGACTAGACTTGACTTGAATATCTGTAATTTTAGATAATATTTCTCAGTTTTTACAAATGTATTTATTATCCCAGTCCTAAATACAAGTTTTTAAATGTAATAGAGTTTCCACTATTTATCAGTGTAATATCTCCAGGATGCTGCTTAAAGTTCAAAAGTGATGAATATTTCAAGAGTAACTATATTACTGTCACGATTCAGATGAGAAATGAAACTGAAACCTCGGTTAGACCAGTGTAGCGTGGTGGATGAACCCAATCGCAGACAGAGGTGAAGTGAGTTGGTAGACCACGCGCTTTATTCTGCGTTCTCACTCACACACACAGAAAAGGGTAGAAGAGAGAAGAATAGGAGAACCCGGGTACTCACGACACCGTAGAGTGATTTGAGTTGGCCAGGAAACACGACTCAATGACTGAGCGGTTAGACACTACCGCCATTCCGTTTAAATACCCTGTGACGTGCGTCAACTTCCGGAATCCCGTGCACGTCATGGTCTGGTGCGTGTGACAATTACCTCTGTACCACTGGACTATGTTTAATATGAATGTTCTCTATATGATATTGATGCTGGTTTCAGTGAAAATAAAAATAGTCTTCGCTTGAATTTAAGAAAAGGTAACATGTTGGTAAGAAGATATCTGTCAGGGACATGAAGAATTACCCTACCCTAGGTAGCCGGTCAATAGGAATATTGATCCCGCAGATGAAGAACACAGAGCTAATTTGAAGCCAGGAATGTGAGCATACCCATGCTCACATACCCACTGCATGTGCTTTCGGCAGTAGACAGGGGTCAGCATGGGCACTTTATAGCCCCATATGCCGCAAACTGAGATGCACTGTGTGTTCTGACACCTTTCCATCACAGCCAGCATTTACTTTTTCAGCAGTTTGTGCTACAGTAGCTCTTCTGTGGAAGCAGACCAGCCTTCGCTCCCCATGCACATCAATGAGCCTTGATTATCTTGTTACAATGCCATCTGTCATTTGGGGTGGGATATATTAGGCAGAAATTGAACAGTGAGTTCTTGTTGGTGTGTCGGAAGCAGAAAAAAATGGGCAAGCATATGGATCTGAGCAACTTTGACAAGGGTCAAACTGTGATGGCTGTGGTTCAGAGCATCTCCAAAACAGCAGGTCTTGAGTGCGTTTCCATGCAGTGGTCAGTTCCAACCAAAAGTAGTTCAAGGAAGGATCTTGGAAAAGACTCCAAGTGCGGTTTCTTTTAAAATATGATTAAATGAGTTTCTCTTGATAAGAGTGTCTGCAATATGCTAAGGGTTGTTATAATTCACATTAATGTAGCCCTGTCTTCCCTTGAATCACTGAACCACAGAATGTCTATGTATGGGCCTGCTTTTATCATTTACACAGAAGAAAAGAAGCTGCAAGAGCTCATGGACAACTTTGATATTGCTACAGTTTATGCCCCAAAACACAGAATTCTGCATGTCTTTTAGGTTCTGAAGGTAAGTCATTTAAGAAATGAGGCCATGTCTCATAAGAAGCGATGCCATGTGGTCATGCTCATTAGACTGATCAGACACTACTGTTTCATCTTTGCTCAGCCACGTCCACAGCACCTGTTTGTTTGATTCTTATTTGTTGGCTCTTTTTTTTTTTCTTTTTCAAAATCTCTTTCCTGACACCAGAAACCTTTGATGTCTGCTCGGCTCTGTGATGCCCAAAACAAAAGGCCATGTCAAGGAGAACAAAGCACAGTGGAGGCACAGTGGCAAAAACAAGCGCCAAAAGAAGACATACTACCCGGCTCAAGAGCTGAGATAAAAAGTCATGTAGTATCAATGCAGACAACTAACAGAATGCCAATGGGACAGCATCTTCAAGGTCCTTCTCTTTCTAATGCTCCTTAACACAACACCAGGAACAGAGGCACTGTGTTGAGCCTTCCTCGGGAGTAAGTGCGAGACAATTATTCACTGACGTTTACGTTTACGTTTACGTTATTTAGCAGACGCTCTTATCCAGAGCGACGTACATCAGTGCTTTAGTAATCCACATCTGTTCTTCAAACCTGTAAAG
>JBBPCZ010000001.1:46834607-46847691 GCA_037974445.1 Brycinus macrolepidotus | reverse complement strand
GAGAGAGAGAGAGAGAGAGAGAGAGAGAGAGAGAGAGAGACAGAGAGAGAGAGTTGGGGGGATCTGACCTAAATAAGAATAGACCCAGTTTTAGACAGACCCCCTTTTTGGATGATTAATTATTCATTCCCATAACAGAAAACTGACATTATGAATGATAGGGTGGGCTAAAAAGGATCATGGTCTCAATCATTCACAAAAAAATACATTAGTGGATGTTTTTTGATGAACTTTGTTATAACTTTGTAAAGTATGGATGATTTATTTCATACAGTCTGTCCACACATGTATTAATTCAACCTATGCATCCTTCTCACCATCCATCCACCCACTCATCTGCATTTTAAACTTCTGCTGTGTGACAATAAAAGCTAGATCGGCAAAAGCCAAGAACATTGTGTTTGTTGTCTACACCTGGGGTGTCTAAAGGGTTTGAAACCTGAGTGTCGGATGATAGTGGTTTGACCCATTTGATTTGACACATCTTGCCCATCTCAGGTTTGAGTTGGGCCCAGTCAACATCAGAGCCAGTGTCAATTCTGTCATTAGAGCCAGTGTCAATGTCCTCAATCATTTTTGGCCAGCTGGTCGAACGGTAGATCTTGAATATTCACAAAAAATGGACGTGGCTTTCTGTTTTCCATGCAAGATATTTGAAGGGAACAGTTCTGTTTTCTCCAGGACTGTTTACAATTGGAAATGTGCTACTGATAAGCCAAAGGATTTTGTAGGCAATGTAATTACTACTACTACCTCAATCCTTGCAGTTTTTGCATACTTAATGACTGCTGCTAGAGCAAAGTATCTGTCATAATCTGTTCATTCACACTAGCACTGTTACTGCTTTTGTTGACTGCACTGTATGTTGTCCTGCAAAATTGTATTGTTTGGTCTTGTGTTGCCATCTCTTGTTTTCGCACTCTGTGTAGTCCTGTCCTGCCCACACTTGTCTTATAGTCTTGTGTTGATTCTCTTTTTGCACTTTATGTTGCATCATGGCCTTAGAGGAATGTTGTTTTGTTTCACAGTGTACTGTGTATGTGGTTGAAGTGATAATAAACCTTCTTGACTACTTGACTTGACTAATGGAAAGGAGCATCAGATGTGTATTTGAGAGTGGCTGAATTCATTGGCATTAAACACTCACAAACTTCCTGAGGAGCCTGAAGAGTGGATCAGCTAATTGTTTGATGCACTTGCGCAGGTACTGACAGAACTTGAAACTAGCACAACTGTTTCTGATGTGAAAATCAACACAACCTGACTATGCAGCTAAAGAATTACAGCTTCAAACCTCCAATTTATTGCCAGTATGGTCGTCCAAAAGACTGCTGCGGGCCAAACAAACTGATTTAATCACTACACTTCAGTTCATTTAAGCTGTATCTGTGTTTGGAGATGGCACTGTGATGCTGAATTCGAAAAACTGTGGGCAAACTGAAAAGGCATGGACGCTCCAAAATGAAGGCACATCTACAAAAATATGTGTTTGAAGGGATGCTCAGTCAGCATGAAGGTAACGCTGAGCAAGAGTATCAAAAAGCTGTTCTTTAGCACTAAAGGGAACTGGCCATGAACTTTTCATGAACAAAACATGTGCATTCAGTCAGTGAAAACATTTTGGTCGATGAAAAAGTCATTACGACAGTCCTCCATACTAAACACTAAAACTGTATATCCCTGCACTGTGCAATTCAGACGAACCCATTCTGGCAAAGCATAGGAAATATTTAACCAGAAGATCTGTCCCGGCTCCAACTGACCCGGGAAAAATGTTTTTTCAGTGTTTTGAAAGCAATGACTTCTGTTCTGACCACTTTCACATTCATACACACTGACATTTGGGAAGTCTATGACGATGTGCAAGAACTTTTCTATGCTGAAGAAAGTATTCTTGTATTCAGCTTATTCAGTTGGCCTTTCAAAGAGATTTCTCCAACCAAAAAAAAAATAAAACTGCTGAGAAGATTTAAGAGGACCGAAGTTTTATTGCTAAAGAATTCAACGACGAAAATGATTTGAATGGCTTTAAAATGAACTCAATGGCAACAATGGCTTGAAAACAATGATTTGTTCTCAGAGTTGGCTAATTGGGTTTGACTTGGGTTGTCAATGCAGTGTTGTATTGTGTTGAAGACCCTTTTTTAAATTTTTTTTGCATTTATCTTGTGGCATAATTGAAAATTGCTCTGTTGGTAGGCATGGAGGATGGCTGTGTGCTTGGTAAAGTTATTACGTTTGCTTTTAGTGCATATCTATGTGATAATGCTGAAACAGTCTATTGATATTACCTGCATTTTTGCTCCAGTTCTGCATTTTGTAGCACCAATCACATTGCAATTCACTAAGGTTTGCTGCAAAATATGTTTAGGCTGAATTATCGCTGTCCCCTCTAATGATTCTGCCCCAGCACTGGCCCTGGTGAGAGGATGCATTTACAGCAGATTACTGAAGATTATAGTATTATTTGTAGTTTGTGTCTCATTCTCATATGCTATGGCAACCAAAAGCATAAAGCTTTGTTTCCTCTGAGAGCTGCCTTGAGGATCTCTCCTATTCTAGAAAGACAAGAGTGGTGTCCTCCATGTTGAACACAATTACACCTCTTGAGCATAAGCCAGGGCAGTCTCTTCTCTCCATGGAGACAGAGGTCAGCACAAATCACTCAATTCAACCAGATAATGATGTCAGCAGCCAGTGTATTAGCAGTAGTCGAACAGCCACTACCAGAAGATAAATTAAACAAGGCTCTAAAATGCTAATCTTATTCACCAAATGGAATATTTTAGAACATTTATATTCATTTGTGTGTGTACGGTATGTACATATGCAAATTATCAGTTGGGTTCAATATAATATCAAAACATTGGAACCCAATTTGGTGATATACAGTACCATTTTTCCATTATAGAGAAACTTTCGGATGTCATTGTTCTATATATAGTTTCTCTATCATCATGCAGAAAAATTTAACTGTGCAAAAACCAATTAAACTTCTTAAAGAACCAATTAAACAATTAAATTCGTCTTGTTTCAAAACATTTTGCAGATAATGTGGCAAATAAAAAACAAGACAAATCATCTGCCACGCAATAAAATATTTTTATTAAGAACAAGTAGATGTGAGAAAATCAGTTGAATGGAAAAATCCCAAAATGAGAACTGTTATATAAACTATAAGATGACTATACATAAGATTTACATATGATATATGATGATCTACCATTCTGGAACATAATTTTGTGCAGTGCAAGCGAATATGCATCACATAAGGTCACATGACTCAAAGCATAAGAACTTTATCTTTTCAACTTCCAAACTTCTTACAGCAACTTGCGGTTTATGCGACTCTCGCGAGCTCAGGACCACTACAATCCTGTCATGGTTTTGCATACATATTGTATCATATTTCTCTCGGTCTCTCACCGTCTTCCATCTTCTCTCAGACCACATTTGTGTCAGTGTCATCCCCCGCTCTTATTGTTTACTGTCTCCTCCCCATTTCCCATTCAATATTTTCTCTGTCATTACTACCAGATCACACACACCATATATTGTTATACTTGGATTCGCACATGGATTCTCTCTCTCTCTCTCACTCACTCACTCACTCTCTCACTCAGGAGAGAGAGGAGCATCTCCAGGCAGCGTGCTGTGGCCGTCACTGTCACTGTGCCTTTTGAAGGGGCTTAAAAAAACAGCTTTCACTGATATCTCCCAGATTTCTTTCTTCTCACGTCAAGAGCAGCACTCGGCACCGGCGCCTGGGCCCATATTATTTCAAAGTCTGTAGCAGCGCATTCATAAGATGCAAAAGGGAAGAAGTAGCTTGGAATGACAATTTATCAGACACACACACACACACACACACACACACACACACACACAGTATAATTATTGTTCAAACACAAAAGCAAACATATTGACATCTAGGTAAGAGCCAACATACAAAAATATTTTTAAGCACCAGACTTGCTGAATGAAAAATGGGCTTGGAGTGACAGTTCATTGTATTCCTTGTCAATAAACTGTCTAACACGCTTTACAAATAGCACGTGGTGGAATGCGTACTGATCACGAAAACCTCTTTTTTTTCTCATGAATGGTTCTTTCAGTATAAAGCAATGATAAGAGCAATGAAAACAACAATTGATGAACTTTAGAAACTTTGTTTTAAACTCTATCAGTAGCCCAGCACACACAATAAGTACTCAATAACTACAAAGATCTATGTTTACAATGTAGTAGCTTCCATTTTTGGTACACAGAAGAAATCTGAATCAGAATCATTGATCCTGGAGGAAATGTTATGACTGCTCAGACACACAGAGACAAGAACAATATAAAATACAAAGTCTAAATAATTTCAATAAATACTCAATATGACATACGATAGCTTACAGTTAAAAGAATTACTAGAAACATAACTGGTGGTTAGGAGCCTGTTACTACACGTAAATTAGACCTGATCTAATTAGAAGAGTTCTAAAATCAGTCCCTGCAATCTACTCTTTATACCTTTGAATAAGACACCAAGCTGTGACGAGAAGGTGATATGGCATGGAAGCCAACATCTCTTTTGCACTGTCAGACGTCTGGCTCTTACTCAGTCTGACTTTTCACTCCCTAAGAAGTTCTATACCAAAAAGGCAACCAAGGACACATATTACTCTTTTACTGCAGCCGATTCTGCCCACTTACCCAAACCAGACAGATTTGCCATCCAGAAGAAATGTCTGTATTGAACTGTCCTTTGGTCTGACCTCCCTTAGGCTGTCTAATAACACCATCCTCTATTCATTTTGTCCTTCCCTCCTCAAGAGAGGTTCTTCATAAACATCTGACAAAGCTCAGAAATTCTGCACTCAATCTGATCATATGGGATATAAAAACTTTACAATAGTTACCAATGGGAGTTACCAGTATTAAAAATAGTTTCAATCAGTAAATATACCATTATGACACTGAAGTGTAAAGAGTTTTACATGATGCCCATAATGTGGATGACACAGATTTGATTCCTGGAACACTGGATGGAAGGTCTGGGGAAAAAAAAAAACATGATAATTAATAAAAAAGTGAATCAGATACAGCACAGTGTGAGATGCCCCCATAATGTTGAATACTATAACTATTAATTGTGTTGATAATGGTCTTAAGCATTCTTACAAATGGCTTCTACTGCTCGCCTTGTTCACAAGCCAGTGCCTAGTGGTCAGCACTACTGAGCTTCTTTGAGGGATGTAGTGGTGCATTTGCGAGTGATGAACAGCTTTGGTGTTGTTTTTTATTATTATTTCTGTCTGTGCATTACCTACACTGTGAATGAAACATCTCTAGAGATGATACATCTCTACAGATCCACCAGATGATACATCTCCAAAGATCCACCTCTATGAGGTGCCAGATTCAATAACACAAGTTCCAAATCTAATCAGCAAGGTGCCGGTTTCGGATCTGGCTTGTTCTGGTGCATATTAAGAATACCATACATCCCGCGAGCTTATGAGGACTACTGTTGATATCCATAAAGAAATCTGATGAAAAGTCACTATCTGTAATCAGTTAAGAAAGCGATGTGGTAGATCTATGTCATCTGGCACCTGCTAGCTAAATAGCAGTTTTTGAAACAGCTATTTCGGTTTCCTTTTCCAGAAAATAGGTCGAACGCATTCTGGGGCTTCATGAGTGAGATCACATTGCAAGAGATGCAGCCCTTACAAGAGGAACACAACAGAAGCAGAAAGCATCAACTTTTGACCCAAATTCGCTCTGCTCCACCCGAGCTGCAGTGGGGGATGTTCGGGGCCGTGTGGGGAGACACTGGCTGTGTAATTACTGCCTCAGTCGAATCCTTCAGTGCACTGCTCCCTTCCCACCCATCATCAAAGCCCTTGACTCAATTAGACAGCATAAGCGGATCTCCTAAAGAGGGAAATATGTCCACGAGCCACCTTTGAAGTGCAAAATCAAGCAAAGCAGGTAGCTCTCCCCCAGCCGGATTTGTTGGGCTTAGCAACAAGCGTGCAATAGGGAGCACCTGCTCGCTCTACACAAAGCAGAATCTCAAACCACCACAAATCGACTACTGGCACCGAAGGGGTATGAAAGGACAACTCAGTATAGATGCTGAAGATGGGGTGCCTTTGATTTTCAGGTATAACACTGAAAACATGCTTTTTTTCTACTAAGGATTTTAGTCAATTGCTTAACTTTTTTAACCTCACCTGAGGTAAGGATGGTGCATAGTATAATCTATATCTGCAGAGTGCCGGTAGGAACAGATGGGCTCTCGTCTCACTTTAGCCCCAGCTCAGTGTGGAGGATGCATATCTAGATAAGTCACGCTAATTATGGCAGGGATTGCCTAGAGACAATCACCAGAAATTAAGTCAGATAGGGTTTTCTTCCCAGTGGCCCCAAGAACTTAGAATCTGTCTACTATCTGCCAGACACAGACCCTGAGTGACTGTTCCCACATCTATATTCACAACCACCCCCCCCTCCCCCCCACACACACTTCATCAAGTTGAAACAACATTCTCCACAGTCCTTTCAAAGATATCTAAAAGTAAAACTGAAACTATAGAAGTTGAAAGGTATTTTCATTGTTGCTATGCTATTAAAATGTAATTATACAATTAGGTTTAATTACACAGCTGTGTACATTAAATTTACGTTCAGTATCATCAGCTTTGAGTCTGCACTTTAGACCGCTCTCCATTTGTTTCAATTTCAAGCAAAAGAAAGGCAAATAAGTGAACAACCTTACCCTGTAACACTATTTACTTATGAACACAAATGTCCTATTCATACCAAAAAAACTGACACATCAAACAGAATGTATGTTATTCATCTCAAAGATCTTTAGATTAATGATTAAATGGTTGAAATTTGTTTCATACACAAATAGAATCATGAAGCTGATCTATCTATGAATTTTACTATGCATTCTATGAACTGCATAGAATGGCCAACTGGTAACTGTACAGATTGGCCGACATGCCCATTTGCTAACCAGTAAATCCACTATCTGACACTGTGGGCTGCAGACTAACGCACAAAATGGCGTCCCCAACAATAAAGAATATTTTTTAAAAAGTGGATACCAGTCAGCAGCTTCATTAATATCTAAGACTTCACCAAATTTGAGGAATAGCTTCTTTAGTAGGCTTTGCTTGCTACTAGCCTTTAACAATCATTGATCTTCCATTGACCCAGGCTGGATAGCCAGATCCGGATTTCGACAGAATCAATAGAATTGCTGCACTTGTTTCAGTGAAGTGTGTCCATACTCTGTTTTTATGATAACTCAGATTCCTGAGTTAAATCTCAATATCATAAAAAGTATGAGAATTTCTCTTATTCTCAGTTTCAGGTTACTCTCATCTTTGGGAATCAAGGCTAAATCAGGGCTAAGTAATCAAAAAAAAAAAATTCTAACAGGCCTTGAGTCTCCCTTGCATTTAGAAAAAAAGTTCAATAATGTCAAGTTAATTTAAGTCCCCAGACTTTTTCAGGCACCCCAAATAAACCAGGGAAGATAAATCGATTTCATCAAAAGCTCACACTGTGTACTTTTTATATTCAATTTCAAACACAGATCCAAAACCATTACCTCAAGTAATACAGGTAGTCATCTGCTAGCAATGATAGACAGACATAAAAAAAGCTAAAGCACACAAAACATAAACACTGAATAAACAATATTTCTATTTCTGTGTGTGATGAATGATCTCTGAGGTTTGTTAAACACTATATCCTTATATTTTGCACCTGTCTGATCACTTGTGGATATCACACACAGCTGGGTAGCATCGTACCTTTCATTTTTCTTCCTTTCTGTAGCAAAAGACTACAAAATAACCCACCATACAGAAATACACACTCTCTGGGGGTCCTGTGGGGATAGATGTTCCGCGCTGTAGCAGCGCACTTCTGTCCCATAAGAGAAGCATTGCGAGCTAAATGTGAGGAGTGTGCTCTCGCAGCCATTTCTCTCTCTGTGATCCACGTTGTCATTTCTGCACTGCTGCCACTGTCTCAGTGCAGAACAAAAGGAGCGAGTTCTCCTGAGGGGCTGACTATTCGGTACCGCAGGGGTGTTGCTCTTTGTGCTCACTTGTTGAAAATCTGGTTGCATGTAATTGAACCCACATCTCTTAAGGCTGAGAGAGAATGAAAAAGCCCCGAAGACAAGGTGAGCGAACAGCCTCATCAGGTTTTTGCATTCGTGCCACACATGAACAGAATTAGTGAAGGCTTTCTGAACTTAAGGGCCTGTAATTTCAATTCAGCTTTCATGCACAGATAAGAACAAGTCACCTAATGTTAAGGAATGTGTTTTTGGTAAGTAAATTGCTAAGTAACTCCTTAAGTAATTATGGACGAGTTACCTCAGTGAAGCATGTGCATACATTCTCATGTATTTTGCATTTCTCTATTGTCATCATTTTTTTGTTACCTTTTTTTAACCCTTAAGAATAAAAACCAAGAGATGTACAAAGAAATACCTCTATTTCTCCTCTATACAACACACACGTGCACACACACGCACGCGCACACACACACACACACACACATACAGGTATATGTGTGTGTGTGTGTGTGTGTGTGTCTGTGTGTGTGTGTTGTATAGAGGAGAGGTATTTCTTTGCACATCCCTGATGAATAAGCCCAACTTTGAGGACATTTTGTTCTGCTTGAAAATGAACTGAAAACAAGGCAACCTGCTGTGAGACCCTACCAGCACCTGAACTTCACAGTTAGTAAACAAAGATTTTTTTTGCTCTTAATTAAGCAATTGTTACCCCATGCTTGAAAAAAAGGAAATGCCTATCTGTTAAATTAACAAAACATCTGAATTTTGAATTATAGCCATTTCTTTAGAATGTCACTCAACAAGTAGTTTTCAGCAGCCAGTAAAGACTCAGCAAATATCAACAATACAAACTCACGAGGCGTGAAAAAGTCTACAAAACCATCCAGGTTCAGAACTCCCCCTCAGCGGTGTTCTAGGGGCATCATCCCTCAGGAGAAAAATGGCAATTTTTGCATGAAAAGTAATCACTGTTTTAGTGTGACATTAAAGGAAAACACAAAGGTCAGAAAAATGATACCAAGAAGAGTTTGTGAAAAATCCTTTCAAAAGGACTCAAAATCCTTCAGAAGTAACCGTTATAAATGGAGGTCTTTCTGGTTGTGAGTAATATATAGTATATTAAGCTTTTGACTATACAAAGAAATCCAAACTACGAATATGAAACTAACTATACCGTTTAGTTTATACCATGTAATGTATTAGCCAGCATGGATGATAGTTCATTTCAGCAATAAGTTGATTCAACAAGATAATGATGCTACACTGAACTACTGGATATTATGGAGCAACAAAAGTAAATAGAAAGGCTTACTTACAAATCAATTTATGGTTGTAGCATCTTATGAAAACTGGGGTAAATGAGATCCTGCTTGGCTCGTAAAAGTAAAATACTACATGAACTGGCAGGATAATAACTACGATCTGCTGCTGTACTCTGTTTGGGCAAGGACTCCTACTTCAATATAAGACAGCTGTAAAACACATGTAAGTTATCTAAGTAAGATATGTAAAATATCAGACTTATAAGGACCATATGCATTATTTATAGGGCTTTGCTTTTACTCTAAAATGTGGAAAACATCACGAAAAATGAGCGAAACCCCATTTACCAGTAGGTGCATCCTAACTCTTGACAGGCACTTTGGTAACTTTGGTAGTCAAGTTAGGCCTTACAAACTTTAAGAACAGCCTAATAGAAGCAGCCATTCAGTCCACTGCAATCTGGCCTCTCTTTCTTAAAATAAAATGCCCAAAGTCCTATTGAATTATAATTGTTGTGCTTCCTTAATTTAACTTTTATTTATTAAAGCTCTTCACCGTCTCCTCTCTCTCTTTCTTTCTCTATCTCTCTCTCTCTCTCTCTCTCTCCCTGCCTCCCTCTCTGTCCTTCTCCATCTCCCCCTCACTCTCTCACGCCTGCACACATGGCCAGCTCACGCTGTGTGATCTCAAGCAGAGGATGACTGATAGTTAGTGCTAATCAACTGAGCATCTGCCTCTATCTGCTCATTTGAGGCTAATGCTATTAGGAGAGATGCATAGCAATGCCAGCTGATGAAATTATCCCTGCTGCTGTGAGCTAAAGCAGCACCTCTTTAAACGAACACAACCAGATTACCACGCACAACTCCAGACTGACAGCGTCATCAGTACACATCAGTACCTACCGGATAGCCCACTGAGACAAACACCATGCTACCCCTCAGAGTATATGAGTGTGTGTGTGTGTGTGTGTGTGTGTGTGTGTGTGTAAGAGAGGCATTGTGCATTAATATATGTATTTTGGATGCATTTTAACATATTAAAAAAATGTCCCAAACTATTGATAAGAAATGTACATGGATAAACATGATCATTAATTCATTAAAAATACATGGATTTATAATATGTGTATGCTTTCTGCTTGTGTGTATGTTTGGGTTTATTGTATTAACATTCATACTTGCCATTTACATTGCCTATTCAAAGTTTGGGACATTTCAGGTGAGTTTGCTGTTAAGCCCTTTTTTTATAGTGGTATAAAATGCAATTTCTGGCTGTTCTGGAGGACCCTTTATAATATTGATGGAATACATTTAATTGATGTTTAATGTGTTACAAAATTAGAACCATTGATATCTATATATATTGGGGTAGAGCCTGCAGCTGTGTTGTCTATTTTATCTTGTCATGGTTATCTTTCTGAACAGGTGCTAATAGTTTTTACAGCAAGGGGTTCTCAACTCATTGCTCATTAGCAGCTCAACACAGCATTTCACACAGGGATGTATTAGTTAATCTGACAATAGAGTTATGAGTAAAATATTTTATTTGAATACATTATTAAAAACACTGAAATCAAGAGGCAATTCAAAGCCTGTCTTGGAACCGTATACTTTCTCTGTGGGAATACTGGCCATAAACAACAACCTTAGCCACCTGACCTCCTGGAGGCTTAAACTGGGTAGGAGAAGGAAATAAGCTGGTGTTCTCTCCAGGTTGAGGAAGCATCCATACCAGCACTGCTGTTATCTAATGTCAGATCTCTTTTAGAAATAAATTTGACAAACTCCTCCTTCTTATCCATTTCAACAAGGATTACAAGGACTGCTCAGCCACCTGCCTGACCGAGACTTAATTAGACCAGTCTGTGCCAGATCAAGTGGCAACTCCACCTGGATTCTCACTCCAACCACGCTAACAGGTCAGCCAAGCTCTCCATGAAAATAAAATCTTATGGTATCTTCTTATGGCTCATGAGTGCTGGTGTGCCAGTACTACAGTGTTAACCCTCCTATTACGTTTGGGTCAAATTAATGTGAGAACCACTGATAGCTCACGTGACACAGAAGAGAGAAAACACACTGTCCACGTAAACTTTGATATTTCCTGCATCATGGAGGCATTACATTTATGTTTTATTCAAACCACTATTTAGTCAACAAAGAAACAAAGTACATGACAAATAGATTTGGGTAGCAATTTTAATTTCAACCATTTTCTGGAGGTTTAAATTGCTGGGATCAAATTGACCCCAATCATAAAGGATGTTAGTAAATTTGAATATAAAGTGAAGGTTAATTAACTTCTGCTCCCCTTCTCTAGAATATATCAGTGTTAAAGGCAGACCATCTTACATTCCCTCAGTGGCTAATGCAATCCTCTCCTTTGTGGAAAACCTTGATGGAGCAGTCATTCTCCTTAGTGACTTTAACCACACTTACTTGTCTACTGAACTCCTCAACTATAACCGACAGGTGTCATGCTCCAGCAGATTTCACACACTTGACCACTGCTAGTTTACAATTAGTAAAGTTTATTGTCCGTTCCCAAGGGCTCCACCAGGAAAGTTTGGCCCTGCAATGCTGATCCTCATTCTGAAATACAGACAGATACTCAAGCCCACCAATTCAGCATCCAAATTCAGCCCTGGACTACAGAAGCCATTGAAACTCTTAGAAGGTGTTTTGAATATTCAGTATAAATTAAAATCACGGTCACCAAGATGTCATACATCTATTTTTGTGTTGAACTATGCAGCTCCACCAAAATAGCGACGGCAAAAATAAGCCATAGTTCATCAAAGACATTAAACTTCCCTGCAAGACAAAGAACTCACCAACTGAGACAAGGAACAACACACTATTGTTAGGAGCTATGGTCTACCATCATTAAAGCTGTGCCATTAAATTGGAACAAGAGATTGCATCTAATTACACAAGAACTATCTAGAAACATCCAAAGGAGATGATCATTTAAAATCCCCTCTACCCGTCCATTCAGGAATGGATGCCACATTCAAGCAAATTCAATTCATTTGAACGTTAGTTCAATTTTGTTTATTTAGTGCTTTTTACAACTGATTTTTTTCATAAAGCAGCTTTACAGAATCCAGGCTTGAGCCCCTACTGAGCAAACCAAGGTCAACAGGAGCAAAAAAAAAACCTCCCTGAAGCTGGAGGAAGAATCCTCTGAGAGAACCCAGGCTCAAAAGGGGAACCCACCCTCCTTTGGTGAGGGAGAATAAAAGGATGAACAGGAGAAAAGCAGCAGGCCCAGGCAGGATCAGTCCAGCTGGACTCACCACTGTGCAGCTCAACAGGCTCCAATGTTAACCAACATCTTCAACACCACCCTCCTTCAATTTCACAAAACTTCGCTTCAAGAACTCAACCATAATCCTGTTCTAGAATGAACCAATACAATTCAGTTCAATTTTATTTGTTTAGCACTTTTTACAACCAATGTTGTCCCAAAGCAGCTTTACAGAATCCAAGTCTGAGTCCCTAGTGAGCAAGCCAAGGGCGACAGAGACGGGGAAAAACTCCTTAAAGCTGTAGTCTTGGGAGGAACCAAGACTCAAAAGGGGGAGCCATCCTCCTCCAGTCGACTCAGTGAGAGAAAACAATGAATAAAGACTCTCGTTCCTAAAGACTCTCGTTCCTTTCTCTCCGGGTCGACCTGAGGAGGATGGGTTCCCCTTTTGAGTCTTGGTTCCTCCCG
>JBBPCZ010000001.1:46811866-46823253 GCA_037974445.1 Brycinus macrolepidotus | reverse complement strand
TCGGCAGTTCACGTACGAATACGAGTATGAGTATTTTAACGAAGTATCGGCCCGATACCCGATACTGGTATCGGTATATCCCTAATATTTAATGATTTTCAATTTTTTTTCAAAGTTTCAAAGTTTTTTTTTTAATAACAATTCATGCTGTCAAACCAACAGAAAGTGTTCAGAATGACTTAGTATAACATCTTGCTCTACTAACTTACATTAAAAATTAAGATTTTTCCCCAATTTTGGAGTTTCTAAGTTTTATTTTGACAGTGATACGTAATAATAATAATAATAATAATAATAATAATAATAATAATAAATAAAAGTAAAAAAAAAACTTGTCTCTCCAAATGGGAACTTTTTAGAAAAAGGAAAAAAAAGTTCCAAGAGCTCAATCAACACAACAGAATGAATTTCCTTGAGTACACAAAAGAGTAAATGCAACTCACATCTGTCATTATAGTGTCTAACTAGTTTCACTAAAAGTAAAAAAATTACTTTCAATTCACTTAAATTTCAATAAACATATGCTTTGTCTTCTAATCTGCAAACAAGAAAATGGCATAGGATGTCCAGTAAAGTATGAAAGAGGTTAACAGAGGGGTAATAAATGATGGCACATTTCCTAGGGTGGAGAACAATCTGCTCTCTATTACGGAAGGACTGGAGAAAAAATCTGTTGCACTGATTTGTAATCATGAGAGAATTCTTCCCTCAACTTTAGAGACAATACCTCAGAAATTATAATTAAACTAATCACTAACTCTCATTCAAGAAAAGCCCACTTTAATATCATACCAATTATGGAAACAAGAAATGTTCTCATGAATGTGATATCAATTATGGGAAGATGCAATGAAGTATTTCATTAATTAATGCATTTCATTAATTTCCATGCTTTTTGACAAGTCAGCCAAAGTGATCTTTGTTCTTTTGACAAACATGTTCATGTTTGCTGGGGTGTGTGAAATCCAGCTTCCTCTCCATGAATTCGAGAAACTTTTATTGACTGGACTGCGTTGGTTAACATCTAGATGTGACTGGCAAAGCAAAAGTGGCCAGTCGTTCTTACACACCCCCACATTTTACACTGCTGGGCTCAGAGGCTGATTACTGCTTGCTCACTTGAGCCAATCATCGCGCCCTTCCGGTGTAGTGACTCTGTACTACCCCCTATATAAAGAAATGAGGGATGAACATTGGAACGTCTCTAGGAAAAAACAAGATGAAGTCAAAATAGATCATGAAAGAAGCAATGCAGAAGAAAAAAAAGGATAGCGAGCCACAAGTACAAATCTAGTGCAAGGAAAACTAACATTGTCTTCAGTTCAGCAGAATAAGCATTCTAAGTGCTGAGGCCATCCTAATGCAATATAATTTTAGAACAGTACACTGGCCCAGGGTGAGCATACCTAATTCAGCTCACGAAATCTATGGACTGATTTTAACAAGGACACATAAATATTCTATTATTGAACTTCCATTAGGAGTAAAATATTAATTCTGCAAGTCTCTAGGCCATAAAAAGCATTAGTTTACAGACACAGGAAATAGAAGCTGATCTATAATATTGTGACCTCCTGCCATTTTGTGCAGAGAATAATTTTTTTTCTTGACTCAGTCTTATTTCCGTCCAAAACAAGTTGGTCTCCCTGAGCATGCTCAGTCCCATCAGATGGAGGAGAATTCTGGGCTTTAGATCCAACAGGCCTTTGCCCTGCATAAATAATATAAATTCTTATTGCTCCAAGTGTCCTGATAGCATGCAGTCACAGCTGGGCTACCTGTTTAGTATGGAAGCATGAATAAGTAAGAATCTTTCTCTCTCTTCTGTTATGTTTTATTTTGGAATGAACTATTCACTGAATGGTACTGACTGTTGGCTATGGCCATCTTTAAAAAACCCATACTGCATAGTTTGGGACTACAGTTAGAACAGGATAAGAAGGTAAATATATGTTTAACCCTTCTAACTCTAGCTTGACACAGCTTTAAAAAAAAATAAAATATGAAATTAGACAGCTGCAAAATATTTACTTGAGGCAATGCCATACAGTGTCATTTTCAGGAGACCCAAGGCTATTCAGATGTGTCACCATTTAGTCATTGGAATAGTATTTTGACGTCTTTATGAATTTGGCCACTTTTGTGTGTACACCTTAACTATATTTTTTTGCTCTCAAAACAAACTGTTTCACTACATTTTTATCAACTGAGACATCAGTAATTGGTTTTCATTTTCAATTCTGCAACAATAATTACTATCTGCAGTGATGGTTGCTATAGCTGTAGCCTCTGTGGCACTTAATTAATTGATTTATCTTGGGTCACTTCTCAACAATATCAATATATTCTTCTGTCTGCCCGAGCCATTAGATATGATAAAAGCGTGACATGGGCCAATCAGAGGCATCATCAGCCCAGACTCGGCACTCATCTGCTCATAATCACACACTCCATCATTTTATTAGTCGCCACCATGATATTTACAGTGCACTCGCTTGGTTCAGGCCAGAGCTCTCCTTCACACTGCGCTTCGGATCCCCCTGTTAAAACGATGCTATTATCCTTTAAGCACCAGAGCACCGTGGAGACTGGCTGGGAGTGAGTCCAGACTTTTCATCCCCACATAGGCCAAGGCCTGAGTTTCATACCCCTAAAACTAGGTCTAATGTGGAACATACACTCTTCTCATTTCTTCATGATCCAACAGTAAACCCCTCCGCCGGAGATTAGCACTGTCATCTCCCAAGGCATCTCCCAGCTCCACGGTCTTAAACATGCACTGCACATCTACAGGGAGCAAAACTCAACAGGGATTACAGCACTCTTCAAATGCAGGCTTCTAAAATAGAACAACCCATGCAAAAAATAGCTTGAATAGAACACAAAGACAATTCATTTTGTTCTGGGAATGGCAACAAGTTGTGCAGGAATAGTACATAATCCTGGAGAGACAGGGAAAAGGCTTAAGGGCTACAGCCACTTCTGATCTGACGTCTAAATCTTTGATTCGCCTCAACATAGAAGAGGAAAGTTGGGAGCTGCAGAAAGGGTGTGCAATGTGAATAGGCTTAAAAACACAAGTTGCTTTGAAGCAAGCGAGTTCAAAGATATTTGTGGGTGAGTGAGGCCCACAAAGAAACAAGCTGACTCTCAGTATCCTGCTCTTAAGCAACTCTAGGTCAGTCTTGAAACCCACTAAACGTCTAAATACACACACGGGCATTTGTCTTTTATATTCGAGAAGCTTGGAAATGAGCAATTAAAAACTGCAATAAAAATGCACCTGTATCTCAAGGTTAAATCTTTAAAACCACAATGTTTTAAATACTACAAGTAATGGACAGAAAACCTTTACTATGAAGCATGATAGCACTAATCTATACAAACCTATTCAGCATTATGTGATGGTTTAAGGTTATCTTATGATATTGTAAGTAATACATCATGGGGGACACTAGCTGAATGTCAGCTGGCAGACTGGCAGATAGACAGACAAATACACGGATAGATGGACCAAGAGATAGATCTGTGTCACTCTATACAACCCAAATAGATCTGTTCCAACCAGAAAGTACAAGGGGAAACCTTGCCCCTTCGGTATTTTATTTAGGAAGAAATAACCAATTGTGGTAAAAACAACTTAAAAGACATGTTGCTGTCCCTGCCTTTGAAAAGGACATAGCCAGTTATGCAGATTAAAATTCTGAACCTAGAAACCAGCCAGTAGAAACTGTTCTGGAACTGCACTGCTCAAATCTGCAAATATTTAAAATCAGCTTTCGCCGGGAGCTCACCCCTTGCAGATGATTCAGTGATTGTCAGATTCCCTACAGGACCATGAGGCGGGCCTGAGACTGCTTTTCATGAGAAAGTTGAAGGGTTTTAACATTGACAGAGCACTCTCGAAAATGTTTTATTCATCTTTTATGGAGTCAATTTTAACTTTTCCAATGATGTGTTGGTTTGGCAACCTCAGCATGGCGAACAGAAATAGGCTGGGGAAGAGAGTAAACCTTGCCAGAAGACCACTGGCACTGACTTGAATAATCTTGGCCCGTATTTATCAAGTTAGAGCCACTTTGAGGGCAAAGGCCACTCTGGCAGACACTCAACACCCTCTTCATGCAGAGTTTTGTCTGCCATCGGGGGGGGTGGGGGGGGGGGGGGGGGGTGGTTGGGTCACCTTTTTCCCTAGGACGGCCAAATCAAACAGACTTCTGAGATCATTCGTGCCGTCGCTGTTGGGTTTTTAAACAAGCTGCAGGTCTGCTTGCTATTGTACACACATTTAAACAAATGACTAATGACTTATGGACTCTTAGTGTGAGTATATCTCATTGCACTTTTAATATGAGGGCATATGAAGTATGTTTTATGTATATTTTTATGTATATTGGTTGTGTTGACTACTGTTTGTGAACGAAATTGCCTGTTGAAGACAATAAAGACTATCCAACCAAATCCAAAAACCCATCAAATTGGGTATATATATACACACACACACACACACACACACACACACACACACACACATATACATATATATATATATACAGAGAGAGAGAGAGAGAGAGGTAATTAATGTTTTAAATGTATAAATTAAAATTAATATTCACATAATTCTTCATAATGAAGGAGGGAAGATGAGGGAGGAGAGAGAGAGAGAGAGAGAGAGAGAGAGAGAGACAGAGCAAGGGCAAACACTATTTGCTCTCTCAGCCAGGCTTATACATCATTTAGTCATACTGTAACCTTTGTTATAAAACAACATGACAGCTGACCAATCACTGACCAGTCACAAGAGACCACATGCTAAGACCACCACATGCTACGTTCCCAAACATGAAACACTAGTACCAGCAGGTATCATCCAAACTGCAGGAGCTTTCACCTGGTAGAACAGGCCTTTAAGCACATGGTGATAAAAAATGGTCCATCCTCTGACCTTCCCCAGAGACAGGGTGAGAAAATCTGACACATAAACACCAAACCCTGTGCAGAAAATATGGATCCAGAGATGGTTATACTGTAAGAAGACTTACTTATAGGGCTTCACTATATATCATATTTATTTTAGTGAGATGTAAGTTAATTCCCCCCACATGCACTGCATTTGCTCCTTAAATGACAGAGCGCAGACGTGTTTTCATCACATCAGAGTGAACAACAGGCAAAACGATGAGGAGTTTTTTTTTCTCCTCTTTGATAGGTGCGCTATGGCTGCAATTAGGGCTTATTGCAGTGTTTATCTTTTTTGCTGGGATGAGTGCTTACAGCGCTTCTGCTCAGAGCCAGTCTTGTTTCTCAGTCTGCTCATGCTAGTTATGCTGCCCTGGCAAGAAAAACACAGGCTTAACGTTGAGACAACGTCCTCCTCTGGAGATAGACAGAAGTGCAGATGTCCAGATCAGACAGTAAAATTAATTTCTCCCCTCATATAGGACGAACTATACCAAATTACATGGAAACATATCATCATATTATTATCATAAAGTTTGGAATTCCTGTTTTAATTAATAGATAGATAGACAGACAGACTGTTGCAGGTAGATAAATAAAACAATCCTATTATGATGCTACAACTTCAGAATTTTACAACAGATTTCAGCTCGTTTGCAGAAAGCATTAAAAATGAAAAAAAAGTTTTAGATGTTTCCACTATTTTGAAAAGAATCATGGTTTCCTAATAATTGAGGAATTTATATTACATTTAGAATACAACTATAATACAAATGCCTCATATTTGAAATGTGGTGATCAAATTTCAGACAGATAACTCAAGAAATGACTACACATACAAATTGTCAGTTTTCAAAAACTTGGAATATTGAACATCTTATGTCTTTATATACACAGTGATTCCAAACTAGATAATAGATGATGATCAAGCTTAGTGTTGTCTTAACTTACATCATAGTTATTTCAAAATTAAATGTTTTTGGGAAATCCTTTGAAAGATGAAGACCTGAAATACTTGTTGTACCAAAGCAAAACGCAAAATATAAACTGCCAAAAAACCCTCATTTGTAGGCAACTATTCAAATAACTTTGGAAACTTTTTTGCAAGTTCATTGCTGAAGCACCTGTTAACTTATTTTTATTCCGAGTGCATTCATATTCAGGTACAGTATCCATTCCCAGTGGCGGTGTTGTGCGACTGCGCTGTGAATAATTAAGACTCAGTACACAGCTCCGAGGGTGATATGTTTAGAGAAACATCCTGTGTGCCCATAAAACGTGATGAGTTTTGTGTTGCCTCGTCTTGGCCCAACAACCCTGGCTTTATTGCACGGCTCAGTTCATTAACTGAGCTGTAGAATGATTTGTTGTCACGTCAGTAATTTGAAGTAGCTCCATAGTGGAAAGACTGTGTCTGCTGTGGCAAATGGGCAGAGATGCACATGCAATTTATTTAAACCATACTGCCCACTGGAGACTCACCGTTTAGAAATGTCCCTTTTGGGATGGAAACCTACTTAAAACAGTTTTATTTCTGGTTTACTGAATACATGCAGAAAAGCGTTTGGGACTATAGCTTCACAATTCACTAATCATCTTGAAAATCCAAGTCAGGTCAGTGGGATTATTAAAGCAATGGTTCTGTAAAATGAAAATTTAAGATGGGTAAAAATTAATAATAATAATGTACTTCCACGAGAAAATGCAAAGTGTGATTGCATGGTTGTGATGAAACCAGTGTTTGGTTTTGAGGGAAAAAAAAAAGTTTGCATTAAAAAAAAAAAAAAAAAAAAAAAAAAAAGTCTTCTCCCCCCAGAGATTTAAATACTGATCTTCTGATTCAAAGTCCAGCGCTTTAGTGTTGTGCCACTGAGGGGTGGGGGAGGTCACCAGCTCTTACCAAGGCATTTATGATTAAGGACGGCCGAATGCATAGCATAATTCACGGGCTGATTATTTTAACAAACAGTGACAAACGTCTTTTTTATAACCTGAGCTTTAGTGTCTTGAAGTCTGTTTAAGAGTGCGCTGTGTGTTTTGCTCCTCATTTGTTTCTTCGCATTTCAGTTTTACGGCTTTTTGCCTATTTCCAGCCCCCTTAGCCATGACGTCACAGACTCTCTCTCTGACCCGCATTATAAAGGTGACTCGACCATTCTCTCTCTCTCCCCATGTATTACAGGGTTCTCTTTACTATTTGTGAAATGATCACAAATTTATAAACAAGAGCACGGATATTAATGGACATTTTGACATTGGAACCATTCCAAAATTCCGCACACTCGGACGAGAAGCCGTGCTTTTTTCAGCAATAAAAAGAATAATAAAAATAAAACTTAAGAAGAACATTTGTGTGAATGCTGATGCAATCATTCTAATAATGATGATACTGTTATGGAGGATTAAGTAAACCACATTGTGTAGGTTTGTTCTAGCTGATGTGTCCATTCACTTTGTGACTAAAGTAAATCTAACATATTTTACTGAACAAAACATTAACAGATGTCAATATTACCTTCAGTGCCAACTCTAACGAGACAAAAGCGAGTACGCATTAGCATGCAGCAACACATCTGAGTCCAGAAAAAGCTGCTGGAAAATGTTTCATGTCTGAATTTGCCTGGTCATTCCTCTCATACATCCATCCAAGACACACATTCTTCCATCTGTGACCATCAGACACTGTTGCCACTCACTATATAAGAGTGACTTTATGCAGCCGATGCAGCAGGGATGGCTAGGGTGGCCAAAAATGTATTAATTGAGAAGATAAACCGTCCCTGAGACCGCAGCGTTGTCTGATACCGAGTGAGATGGCACCACAGGAGGTACAAGATGAAACAAAAAACTCTTAAAGCAAGAAAACAACTGCTTTCTTTTACACACTTCTACTTACTCAACCATATACTGGACCTCAAACTGTGGTTCTTTTCACTGGCACAGCAGGAGGTGGGGGACTGCTACGCTTTCTGACTTAAGGTTAGCTAAACGGGCCAACCTTAGCATGTTTTGCGTTGTTGCTTTATCTGCACTTATTGGTGGCTGCTGGTATAAAATTGTGACAAAACTCTTTAGAAGAAACACAACTAGTATCTCGTGTTAACTGCTACTGCTAAGAAATAATGGAAACCTCTGCCTTTGTGTGGCCATGCAGTTTGAACGTTAGTCTCATTTGCATGGTGAAATGATCATACACATTTAACTCCATGGCAAGTAATTTTGTAATCTATGGACAAAAGATGGACGTTTGATGATTCTTTGCATGTTGTACTCTAACTGGTCCTACCTTTGCCAAATAGAGACTCTACTGCTCATCAGGTATTAGTCTGTACACTAAGGCCTTTTTGTCACTTTCATAATTTTGACCAGAGGAGGGTTCCCCTTGTGAGTCTTGGTTCCTCCTGAGGTTTCTTCCTTCAGCTTCAGAGAGTCATCCCGCTTCTACATTCTTCTCTTGTTCTGTCCACTTTGCTGTTGTAACAACGAAAATTTCCCACCCGTGGGACTAATAAAGGGTTATCTTATCTCATCGTCTATGTGGCATCAGTAAAAAGCTCTACATAAATAAATTTGACTTTGGCTAACAGTAGATGTCATTTGATATCACAAACCCCTAAAGCAAGTCTTGAAATTTGAAATTGCAGTTTGAGGCAATTACAAGTGGCTTGTCATTTTCATGAAGCGAATTAGTGGGTATAAGCTTCATTACCCTCACAGCTCTGGCGCAAAACTAAATAAGCAAACGTCAGACACCTTATCTGTTCTGAATCTGCACAAATGGGGAAAGTTGTATACATTTTTTGACGGAACTATTCCTTTAAACAGAGATAGGCTCATGTGGTTCCTTTGTTGAGCACTTAATTACTTTGCACGGTGTCCAGTGTGGAAGAACACTGGATCGCTGCCATTGATCCTACCAGTGTCATTTTGAACAGTGGCTGTGCTCCTGAGGGTCATTTGAGCTTTCAGTACATCCAGTCTTCCAAATTACATGGTCCCAAAACTGCAGGCTGTGGGGATGAATAGAGCAACGCTTGGCTAAAGGCACATGTATTCCGGCTTGGCACCTCACTGCCGTAAGACCAACCTGTGCTACAAATCACAGCTCAGCACGCAAGTTATTTACAGCTGCTTCAACAGCAGAAATATGAAACTCCCAGCAATGGCTTTCCTCACCAGTGTGTGGAGTGAGGCAATGTTTCCATGGATACGACAATTAGAAGAGACTGTGTGTGCCCTGTCTTCCAGCAGTTTCTAACGGCATCTCTCTGTGCCTGCTCTATCCAGCAGAGAGAGAGAGAGAGAAAGTGCATATAGACCTTCTCTGCAATATCAGAGCAGCTATAGGCTGCCACAAACAGGAGCAAATTACCGCTGCCACGTCTAATGCTTCTTAATCACTTTTGCAAATAGCTGCGATTCAGAGATGTGGCAGTGCCCGCCTCCCCCCATTTTCTAAAGAAACATTGACTCAAAAGACCTTAAGCACAGAAACCCTTAGCCATGGTAATTTAAATGCTGTCCTCCATTTGCCCAGCATTTGTCACGTTCGCGTTTTATATATTTATTTATTTTTTTAATGTAGGCATTATATGCCACGCACATCATGCTCTTTCACTGAAAGGTACGTGTGTACTTACGAGACCTCTCATGAATATGTCAGAACAAGCTGTCAAAGCATAGCCTCCACTGATGTCTAAAAGCTGCCCTTTGGTCTGAAATGTCAACGCATTTTAGCTTGATTAGTCACAACTACTCTTCAAGGGAAGTCAATGATTGCCAGAGTGAGCCGACTTGTTTAGGGCTTCAACAGATGTCCTCACTGAGCTCGGTTTTTAACGCCGCTAGTTATGTAGCCACAACACTGCAAACACAGCGAGCTCAGAACTTTAATTACTCACAATTACACTCATTAATTCAGTGTCACAATATACACTAACGTTGCGTTTCTTGACTGAACTAAGCACAAGAAACGGCTCATTACGATCAGAAATGGCTCATTTTAAAGCTTTTTAAAGAAAAACTAGTAGATTGGTAGACACAACAAAAATAAACATGACTGTATATCTGTGTTTCTACATCTTTGAACTAACATACAGTCAGACTGTGTGTGGTTCTTTGTGACAAAGCTCGAAACACAGATATACAGAGTTGTGCTTTACTAATCAAACCTCACCTCCAGCTGACTGTCTACAGACAGACTGCTTAATCCCTCCTAGCTGCCCACGGCATGCTGAGGTCTCCACAGGTGGAGAGGTTGCTTGGTTTCAGCAGAGGGAGCCAGATCCTTGGCCACTGTCTGCTGCTCACTGATCCATTATAATTCCTCACATGAGTTAGTAAGCGAACAAATAGATGAATAAATAAACACTTTTTGCTCGAAACCTCAATTAGACACTTGTTTGACATAGGCTGCTGCCGTTCAGAATTTCTCCAGAACCGAAAGGCAAAGGGGGGGTTGGGGGGATTCACTCCCGAGGCCTATTATACAAGGTAATGAAACATGCACAGAAGTTTGCACAAGTTGTGTGTTGACTTTCAATGAAGTCAGCATAGAGATTTGCCAGAAACTGAGGATTTACGTGTTTGCCACTAGTTGAAGCCGTGCAGAATAGTAGGCTAAGGTGTTTTGCCCTAGACTCTGATAAGCCTTGCCTTTGCATTTGAATGTAATTGCTTTGCTGAAGCTATGCATTTTTTTCCCCATTCACAGGTAAAATGCATGCCATTCTTGCATATAAATATGCAATTAGTCAAAGGGATCATGTGAGTCTTGCAAACTGATAAAGAATGTAGTACGTTTGTATCGTTTAGTCACATAGATTCTGACATCTCGTCTTTAGTTCTGAGGGCAAGTTTCTAAAGGAGCACTGTAACCCTGGCCACACTGACCCGAAGCTTAATTGCTGGTGGATGTACTATGTGGCCCCTTCTGCTCTTAGTTTGAGGTCTGTCCATCAGATAGGACCCCCAAAGGAAGAAAACAATCATTAGTTTTACCCGCACATGTCCATCACATTACTCTACACAGGGCAAGGTGGGCTCTCTATGTGAACCCTATTAAAAAGCAACACGTATGCCCACCCTGGCAAATACAAACACCAGCAAACTCCCTCATCCCCTAGAGCGGGGTTGGACATGGCTAGAAGCAGAAAAGCAGCCAGCTTGGACCATGGCAGCCCGAGCTAACGAATCAGTGGAGCTTGCGAACAACAGCGACAGTGGACGCTTCACCTTCTCAAGCTTTTTTCATGCTTTTTTATCAACCAGCTGCTGCCTTCTGGACTGTGCACGCATGATCGAAAATCAATGTGCAATCATATTCAGCCTAATCCCCATATGAGTGGCCTCAAACTAGCCACACGCAAGCGATGTGGCCTCTGACAAGGGACACGGAGGGGGGGGGGGTGTTAACTCACTGACTCTTA
>JBBPCZ010000001.1:46764576-46805823 GCA_037974445.1 Brycinus macrolepidotus | reverse complement strand
GACTGGCCCACACAGAGCCCTGACCTCAACCCCATCCAACACCTTTGGGATGAACTGCAATGGAGATTGCGAGCCAGGCCTTCTCATTCAGCATCAGTGCTTGACCTCATGAATGCTCTACAGAATGGGGGGGGGGCACTCCATATTAAAGTCTATGTATTTGAATGCAATGTCATTAAAGTTCCTGTTGGTATAATGGTCAGGCATCCCAATACTTTTGTCCATATAATGTATGTCAGGATATATGGTCAAAATTAATTAGAATATAGCCAAGCTAAGTCAAGTTTATTTATATAACACAGAGGTCATTCCATGATCTTCACAGGAATAGAATTAAAATATTAAGCATAAAAATAATAGGAAGTAAAAAAAAAAGAATAAAAGAAATAAAAGAATACACAGAAAATTAATGAAAGGAGATTAAAAGTGCAATGGATGTTTAGAAGAAGGTGGAAGAGAGTAGTCCAGTTTTTAGCAGTTTTTTAAAGCTACATTTGGTGCAGATCTGATACTGATGGACAGTTGGTTGGACATCATAGTGGATAAACACCATTTCACCATGTTTAGTTTCAGTTCTTTTCACTACTGGCTGAGCAGCTCTTGCAGATCTAAGACATCTACCAAGATTAAATCTAACACTTTACTAAAGGGCAATGTTCATAAGGCTTCAGGGCACCCACATCTACATAAACATTTACACTGCCATATTTAAGTTGGTTCTGGATGACGTACTAATGTAAAATAAGCATACTGATGTAAAAAATAAACAAAATTTGTCATCTGATGTTCAAAATGGACTGCATATGTATCAGAGTCAATGTCTGTAGGCCATCTGTCAAAAGAAACTTGAACCTGGGTGAGAGAAACACTAATTTTAGTCAAAGGACTCTATTTATAGCCTACACAAAATAACTTCATTTCATGAACTTTTTAAATTTCGTCTTCACTCACAGCCGGGCGTAGCCAGTCACAAAATCAGGTCAGAGCTATATTCGCATTTGATGTCAGCTCTAGTTTTAAAACAGACATTTGAAGCCTGCAATACACATGCAAGAAACACTTTGCATGTTTCACTCCTTCCAAAGGCTTGAAAGATTGAGGTCTGTCTTATATTAGTACAGCATTAGCCTGCTTAGCCTCTGCTAACCTGTTCAACCTTTACTGGCAGAATATATCCAGGGAATTTAAAGCAAAATCCAGTTTAAAAGAGTCTGTTAGCAGCAACCAGTGATGTTCAACTGGCAATTCTTCATCTATCTGTAGTTTTTTTTTTTTGGGGGGGGGCATGGATTTCAACTATAACAACTAGGCTCGAGGAATGATTGTGAAATCACATTCATATGTTCTCCGAAGCACCGCGCTTTCTTCAGAGATTCAGTTCATAATATTCCTGTTCGGGCCCTATTTTCAGCCTCACTCAGCTGTAGGGACTGTGCCAGACTGTGTGTTGTTGCGGAACTTTGCAGGGACATTTAATGGGACATAAAATGAAGACAATGGCTCTTTGACTTTGCTAACAAAGTAATAAAGGGATATTCCCTTGCAGGTAAAAAGCAAGCAAACAAACAAACAGCAAAAACACAAGTTTTTGTAAATATGTTTTTATAAATATTTTTGTAAGTGTGAACGTGTAACATGTAACAAGTGAACACATAACATGTGACATGTAACAAGTGGAGCAGCTGGTGCCCTGGTGGTAAGAGAGTTGCTCTTGCAATTGGTAGACTGTAGGCTTGAAACGAATGATTTTGAAAAGTGCTATAATGGTTCCGGCGCCCATGGCTGGGAGTCCAATAGAGCACAATCAGCTTTGCTCTCTCTGGGTGGGTAAGATGGCCCTCCCACTCCCCCATCACTAAGTGCAATGCTATCCAGCGTCAGCATCTGTTAGCTGTAATAGAACTGATGGTAAGTGCTCTCCTCCAAGCGTGTTTAGCTGTCTAATGATATTGCATTAGTAACTGTGCAAAAAGTTGCAGTGACTGGCTTTACATAACTACTGGAGATGACTAAATGGGGAAAAAATTGGGGGAAAAAATCCTGTTACATTCAGCATTGTCACATATCTCCAAGGAAGAGATGCACCTTGTTCTGTTTTCAATCTAAATTCCTAACATTGTCAAACTACTCTGTTACTTCCAGGAAAGCAAAGGCACAATAGACCAGTCAATATTCATTTGTTCTTGAATAGCTGCTGGTGTGAAAAATTATTTACAGTGGAACTAAAACCGTTTCGCTCTGTGCCTGCACTTAATTTCTCCTCTCTCCCAACTGCGCTGATAGGACAAGTTGTTCTCTTCCTGCGGTTTATGTCTCTGACTGGTTCCTTTGAAATGGTTTGCACGTTCACTGTGTTACATTCCAGCCACACACTTCCCTCGTATTCAGTGGAGTGTTAAAAGTGCCAGTGGGATTCAGCTGTTTATCAGAGGACTGTGGGTTGAAACCTCAGGGGGCGTACGAATGTGTGCATTTCTGATGTGCCTCATGTTTGTGTTCTGCGTGTGTGTGTGTGTGTGTGTGTGTGTGTGTGTGTGTGTGTGCGTTGTGTGCAGTGTAATTATTCTTCACTCAGTAAGTGTGCAGTGTAGTACATTTTTCTTGCTTCATCAATTATTTGCCAGTGCTGAGGACTTTACAGAGCTTTCGCATCCATCCTTCTTACTGCATAAGTAGGGCATTAATGTATTGGAGCTAAGTAAGGACCCACCCCACAAAGGGCAATGCAGGTAAGAATTTCTGCACCAATACATTTGGACTTTATTCTGCATCATCGCAAGAAGAGATTGTGTGCAATTGTGAGACTGGGAGATGTGTGTTCATGCATGGTCAGAGATCTAAACGTCTAAAAGTTTGTGACATTTTTTGCTTGTCTTCCACTTTACACTACTTGTCTCCACTGTAACTGTCCTAGTGTGTCGCACTCAACGTCCCATGAATTGATCTAGGTCATACAATAGAAAAGCTCTCTGCTTAATGAGCCGGTCCCAGAAGATCCACTGCATGGGGCGATGTTGCATGACCACACACTGAAGAAGAGTCTGTTTTTAAAGTCCATTTAAGAGCACTTCTTCTACACAGTGATTGCAAATGAAGCTACTTCGACCGAGAGAGTTTGTCATTTCTAAAAGAGGACAGAAATTAAAAAAGAACTTAGGAACTTAGGAACTTAGACCCCAATGAGATGTGAGATGTCATGAGAATCCTGTTCAAGGTTGAAGGGACGATAAGATCCATTCAAAAAGCCAAAAAGCATCGGCAAGCACGAGTGCGCACTTATCTCAACACTTGGGATTCATCGTTAATCATTAAATGATTTCATTACAGAAAATGATACATTGACCTTGTGTGCTGGTCTGAATGACTAATGCATCACAAAAAGAACACACACTAATGCTTCTATCCCAATGGACACATGCAATACAACATGCGTATCCTTGGTACACGCATATTATTTGAGATATAAATATTGTCACTGTCAGCGCAAATCCTTCTCCAAAATGGTTTTCAGTAGAAGGAAAGAACATTCCTGTAATTTTGTGGAATAAATAATAGGAGCAAATGTAAAATGTGTTTGTAGTGCAATTAGTCTATTTGTCATATACTGAATTAGATTTAAAGGCAAAAATAGAGGTTTTGTTCTAACAGTGATGCTTAGTTCTCATGGGCACTGGAACCATTGTTTTTACATTTCAAAAAAGCAGACTTTGCCTGGATATGCTGGAATTAAAATGATCTATAATGAAAATGAATGGAAATTATTTATAGTCTCACAAGGCAGATATATGGATGCCTCCAGAGAATCTGATTTTCATTGCCCAGAAGTGGTCAAAAACTGTAGCAGGCCAACTTGATCAGGGCTGGCCAAGGGTCCTCTTGTGGATTTTGTATGTTTTCCCTTTTTCTGTGTGGGTTTCTGCTAGGTGCCTAGGTTTCCCCCCACAGTCCTGAGACTGAATGAGCCAAAGCGGTGGCTTTGTGGCTACCAGGTAATGCTTCATCAGCTTCAAATAAAAATCGTGACTAAAATTTGGAATGTCATGAATTTCAAAACCATTTACTCAGCTACAGCAATTACTGCTTCATTTACATCAGGCATAATACCTGCACCAAACCACACACACAGTACTCTCCTGTGTCAATGAATCCTTTTACACTGGCACTAATCTGAGTGTGAAAATACACAGTTCGCAACTGTTTGCTACAGGTCACTAGCATTTAGCTTGATTAAACAATAGATTTTTATTTAACAAGCTGACCTAATTTGACGTAGAACAAAAAAAGCTCTTTTTGTTATTAAATTATGTTCAATTTTTACCCATTGCCACCATAAAAAGAGCATGTCTCTGTCTTTAAGGTGCCCCTATGGTTTGAGAATCTCTCCTATGCCCTTGTTAGTCCTATTACTCATTCCGCATAGTTATGGGAAATGATTTGGGTCCAACAAGTTCTGGATGTGTCCTGCAGCTCCAGCACCCGGAATTCCAGCAAACTGAGAGAGAATGATGACTTACCAAATGGCTAAGGACAGAGACTTTATTGGCCATTTATCCTCATTTACACCCTTCATTTATTCAATGTCTTAATAGAACGGCGTGTATAATAATATCCCCTTAGATCTCACTCAGTGGGAACACTACGGATTGTTAGGCTACACTAGCACTTATAAAGTGCACTTACCAAATAATCTATACCAACTTATAGAGATTTCCTGTCCCATTATTTCATAAACTAGTGCTGTCTCTTACATTGGTGCTGGTAGTCCAAGGTTGTTCTCACAGTTAATCTGTTCAAGGCTGTTTACCAGTGAATTACATCTTTTGTTTTATAACTTTGTTTTCAGTATTACTTTTTTTTTCCTCTGTAGTGAAAGAGCAGGTATGAAATCAAATAACATCGCAATGCACCACTGAGAACTGGAAAAAAAAATTCAATTTGAGCAAATTTCATATGCAGTCTAAAACAATCAGAGCATATGTAAAACACAAATGATGATAAGGCTTTCATTTTGTGCAGAGTAAAAATTCAGACACGTTTCTGCATGAATGTGTATCTGAAAAAAAAACATGAAGACCATCTTAAAGTTTAAAAAAAAAGGTTTCAGACAGTAAATAACTCCTTGAGATAAGGATGGAGCAAAAGGCAGATAACCAATAAGATTAAAAAGAAGTCATTTCTTTTTTTCTTTATTTTCAGCCCTGGAAACCAATCATGATGAGTCAAGGCCGGAAAACTGCAGAACTGTGGAGCTAAGGTACTTTGCTTCCTCTTGCAGACCTGACTCTAATTGATAATTAACTGATGAGTGTTGTACCAGTCGTACTAATTAGAGCAGGGGAACGCAACAGTCAAAATATATTTCTCTGACAAACTAACATTTTGGCACATTGCCCACCAAGGAGAAAACTTTCAGCAAGTTGTACAGATTAGCTGTTGTAGGTCATTAGCTCATCTGAAGATGCAGTTCCTTTTATTCATCTGAAACAAAATCGTACCGATTTCCTCTTGATAATATTTGAATTATAGAACATTTCAAATGTATTTTAAATTTGGTCCATCACCAGTGCTCACACTTAGAAAAGTAAGCCTACAGCCTTGAATTCTTTTAGACCAAAGTCAGTTCAATAACAGAACTATAGAAGGCCATATGGGTGACTCCATGATTGGAGTCCTATTCAGCTCTTAGCTTTATTTTTAACAATTCCTCAACATAATATTCAGGAATAATATTAATAATATTCATTATTAATATAGTTGAAAGTTACAGAGCTGAGGTTTTTTAGCACAGGGGTAGCAAATGATTGTTATCTTTACTTCACACACATATATGTAACTTTAATGGCAGTGTGGACCTGTTCTGGGTGTCTCTCTAACTTTCACCCTAAGTGCACTGGGATAGGGTAAAGCACCCCCTTCAACCCTGGTTAGTATAACTGGCTCAGATAATGAATGAATGAATAATATCAGTATCAGTGGGACAGAATCACCCATACATTAGGTGCTTTTAGACCATTAGGTGCTGAGAGGAACTACCCACTGGGCAGATCCCCAGACTCCACATCTTCAGGGCCTTTTTATTCTGATTCCATTTGCAATGCCAGTAGTGACGTAAGCCACTTGGTATAGTCACGACATACAACAACAAAAAGAAGATGGTGGGTTCCATGATCAGAGCTGTGCTTTTGCTGTATATCATGAAATTAATTATAATTTGAATGGAAACATGTGAATTATGCTGTTGAAAGAGCAAGAAGGAGAGCTAAAAGTTAAGACCTCTTGTGACAGTTAGCAGTACTTCACATTATTGTAGCCAAGAGAAGAACCCAGCGCTCCAGACAGAGGAGATGGGTAACTAGCTTTAATGTGAGCTTATTGTAGCTTTATGTTGTGTGAACAAAATAGTTCAGGGGAAATATTACATGATGACAAACATGTACAACAAAAATGTACTGTTTACATTTCAGAGGCTGCTGCGAATCATTGCACAATACTGTTCACCATCTGTTTGGTTGATGGTGCTGCTGGAGATCGCCTGACTTGTAGATCCTTTGCGCATTTCCAGCATATAAGGTCCCATCCAGCAAGCCATATCACTTGCTTGTTTTTCTGTAAGATCCACTTTGGTTGTGCTTATCTTTTATTTTCTTAACATTTTATTGTAGCTTCTTGATTATTTCTCTACATTGCTTTGCTGTGTACCTAATGTAGCAAACTGAGAGGAAAGGCTAGCGAAGATTTTTAGATTTTGTCTTCTTATATGTACATTGAGCTTCAAAACTCCAAGAGTACTGTGTGTTTTGAACATTTGGACCCCACTGTACATTTGGACCCTAATGTATGTACCTTCATTAATCCATGCAAGACACTAGTACAGCTTTGTTTTGCCATGTGTGTTCTGTTATGAATAATTAATATCTGTAACCAGTATGTTTAACCACTCAGTCTATTAAAAGTAAAAAAGTTAAAACAATGGTACATTTATCAAACTCAGCCGTTGAGAAGCAAACAAAGTCTAGCTCTCAGGGGGTTACAAACATACATACAAACACACCAAAGCCTGCATGGATACAACCTGGACTTCCTCTTCCAGAGCCTCATTCTGACACAGCACAGCAGCTTTGAACTTCTAGACTTTACTCAGAAGAGCTGTGTGTGAGAATGTAAATGTCTGAATCAGTTGGATCACACATTAAATTAACTTTACTCCCTCTGCTCCCTAGAACAAAGTCTGTGTAATGTCCGACTGAGTCCATGTGTGAATAGAACAGGTCGTTGTTCGGAGGATTCACAGCGACCGACTGGACGTATTAATGACATTGTCACGCGACTGGCACAAAATCAGACTATAAACATCTGAAGGTGAACAAGAAGGGTAATTTACATGAAGATGCCAACGAAAATGTCTAACTGGAGACATGATGAGCTTCGGGAGCTTCTGTTTTTTATGACCAGATTACAAACTGGCTGTGTGACTGTGCCATGTCCTGCCTCCTGCACGCTCTGCCCAGGTGCCACCCATCATCTGAACTGAAGCATTTCCAGTAGGTGAGAACCCATCTGGAATGAACAGTCTCCTGCTGTGTGCTACGTGCCTGGCAGGGCAACTTCGGACAATGTCCGGGCCCGATTTTCTGGAAATTGTCCAGAGTTAATACATCACAAACAACATGAACTGGTAGCACAAACGATGCTTTAAGCACTCAAATAGTTAAGATGTTCTTCACACTATGATGTTTTTGGAAAAGTAGGCTCTGAATGTTTTGGACAGATTCTGTTACCAGCAGGTGCAGCTGCAATTTTGCTAAACCCAAATATTTTCCAAGTTTTCTCATTAAAGCAGTCGGAGTTACCCAGAAGCTATGGTTGAACTCTTTCCCTGATTGTCATATGCAACAACCAGCCAGGCAATTAGACAGTATCGATATCTATGAATACTAATGCATGGACGATAGCGGTTGGTGGGTATCTCAACATAAGGGCTGCAGCAATAAAGCGTTGATGTGGGGGACTTGTAAACTGCAGTGGCAAAGATCCTTTATAGGCTATAAATTTGCAAATTCAAAATGGCAAATTATTCCTCCTGCACTTTATGTGCCTCTCAGAAGGGACTAGATCGTAAAAAGAAAAATACTCTGAAAGCAGCGATGGGCAGCCAGGATTCAGACTAGAGTGGGAATACCCAAGCCAGGGAAGCCCCACCGGTGGGAATTGACAGCACAGACTTCCCTATAGCAGCCAGAGAACATCAGAGCCCTCTGCAAATTAGTCCTTTTACAGGTGTCTTGTAAAAATGACTGTAAGGCAATTTGTGAAAACCAATCTATCCATGAGGATGATACTGCTAATACTGCTGCTGGTTGCACTTATGGCTGCTGTTTATTATGAAACAAGGATGTAGATTGTAAATCACACCCACGCTGTAGAAGTAACACAGAAACAATAGCCTGTTTGTTGATTAATGATATTCCAAATGCTGTGGACATTATATAAATATGACTAGTAAACCTGAAATGAATCGTCTGCCGCAACAGTGATAAATAATGCTGCTGATTTATTGCTGGCATAGTAGTTAGTTCATTGGTGATGCTGGGTTTGATTTGGAGTAGGTGGTGGTGAAGACCTATAAAGAGAGACTGCTTTGGGTTAATGAGCCTGTAATGTCAAAGTGACCTCGACCTCATTTATCACTGAGAGCTGATATTGAGCGCTTTGTTGCCTCATTGTGTCAGGGGTCGGCAGGAACATAGCCAGGTGTGGCTGGTTTGTGTTAGGAATACAAATGGCAGCGGTGTCCCTAGACAGTACTACACAGCTCTGCCAGGTGAGCAAGCAAAAAAATAAAATAATAATAATAATAATAATAATTGGTCCATTGATTTGCATACAAGCACTGCTAACATAAAAATGTTCTAAGTCTATATGACTGTTCCTTTATGCATCTCCATAATGTGAAGTTTGCAAACTAGGGTGACAAATGTATTTATTTCTGCTATTCTCTGTGAAATATTTGTAGCGGCTGATTATTTATGTATCCGCCAGACTGCTGGAATGACGGGAACGTTCAAAGGTGTTTGCCCCCTCTGACCATCCAGCCCGCGCTACGCTGTCAAACAGGAGAGGAGAGATGGATGAACGAAAGGATGAGTCATGAGTCTGCGGTGACAGACGGCGGAGATGCAGAGTGATGTGGACAGGATAAATAAAAATAAAACGCACTGCACAGACAGCTGCGGCGCAGGCAAATATTAATCTATGATACCACAGCCACTTCCCACTCTTGCCTCTCCTCCTTAAGTAGGACTTCAGAGGGAAATTCAATCTCGCACGTATTTTCCCGCAGATGGGGCTGGATTCTGACACTGTACATCCCGAGTGGAGCTCGTGGGTTCGGAAGTACGTTGAGAGAGCAAAGCGCGCTCAAGAAAAAGTGTAGGCAGCTGAAAAGAGAGTGCAGAGATGAGCCTGGTGCCTTTGCCTTCCCCTTAAGCTGCCACTGACTCACATTTTATCATAGTTTGACATGGGGCACAAAGGGACTAGCAACAAAATGTCAAAATGGCAAGCACACTGTGTCCAAGTACAGAAATAATGACCTGTTATGGTAAGGCAAGAGGCTTAAAACAGCACAACACAAATATATTTGCTGACAGTCTGCATAACCAGACCTAGGCCAAGCGACAGCATGTGTACTTTATTTTATGTAAGTTAAAGTGTCACACAGCAGGAGGAGTCGCTTGCCGATTTCATAAAGGCAATAAAAAAAGCAAAGAAACAGGCATATCTAAAAATGAGAATTGCAATTACCTGCCGATCCATTTCTTCGTTGCTTCTACGGAAATAGGAAGTTTCCCCTTCTACGCCTCAGTTCCAGCCTCTGCTCCTCTTTAGAAGAGCAGGCTTTCACTAGAAGTTAGAACATTGCTGTGGAGCTTGATTCAGTCACGAGAGCATTATTGAGGGCAGGTACTGACATTGGATGATTAGTTCTGGATCACAAATACAACTATAAACTCATCCCAAAGACACTCCTGCTCCACAGTTCTGCAATCCAGTGTCCGTGGTTTGGCATTAGGCAGGGTGACCTTAAATTTATGTGCAGTTGTTTTCAGTGTCTTATTCCGTTGATTTAACTAAATTAAATTCAAATTTATTTATATAGCGCTTTTACAACTGACAAAGTAGCTTCACAGAATCCAGATTTGAGCCCCTGGTGAGCATGCCAAAGGCAAGAGAGACAAGGAAACTCTCCCCAAAGCTGAAAGAAGTAGCAGTTTGGCAGTGCTTTTCTATGGAAATGATTCAAGCTGTGTGTACAACTGAACATCTGTTTCAGCGAGAGTTGCATCTCAAAAGTAGCTGAAATCAGTAATTAGAAGGGGTGTCTACAAACCTTTGGACATTTAGGGTCGGTTTTCTAGACCTGAACTGAGCCTAGCCTGGGACTATATTGTCGTGCCAATAGTGGAAAACCACTGAACATTAAGCTTTGGCTTAATCCACTTCCGGGAAACCAGCCAATAGCCATCCTATCATCAGTAACATACAACTTTGTAACCTGCAATATAATTTATAATTGTTTATACCATTTAAAAGTGGCTACAGCTCTTTACAATATGCGAACATTTCATAATGAACAGGCCAATAGAAATGATGCAAAATTACGTGGAATGACATCTCTTAGATTAATGTAGTTTAACGTTAGCAACAATTTTGCTTCTCTTATATATGACACATACACTCCAAGAAATAAACATTTTTAAAGATTATGTTTCTTTGAAGCAATGCCATAGAAGAACCATTTCTGTTTTTATAAAGCACCTTTTAATGCATGGTTCTCTTAAAGAACCATTCTTTGTAAATAATATGTGCAAGTTAATCACCTTTTGAAAGTTAAAAGAAGCCTCCACATAATGTTTCCCAGCAAGGTCCTTGAATCGTACAGGCCAAGAACCACTTGGAATGTAAAAGCAGCTTCTTATATATAAATCCTGTGCTGCTTGTAGATTTATTCTAAATGTATTGCCTCCAGGACAGAATGACTTATGCAATTCCATCTCCAGCGCCTTGTGTAACAGCCTAGATATTTGACCTTAGTCTGAAAACTGCTGACATCCACCCAAAGAAGAAAACGACCATCTCTACCTTTATGTCCTCATACGCCACTCCCAAGCAGCTGCCAGCCCGCAGTCTTCTGGCACCCGTGCTGTCCGTACTCCAGATGGGATTGAGGCTGGCTCTGGCAGAGCGGCTCTCCAAACAAGAGCGAGCATTAGTTCTAGTGTCATGGCTGTGGAGGAATAGATCCGTCTCGATTTGGAGTGCAGAGAACTTCACCCTCCCTTTGGCGGCACCCAGCCAAGCACCCCCCGTCACAGGCCATAATAAATGCCAGCGCACAACAGATGCTGTGAGGACATTCGTAATACATCACTGTGCATGAAGTGTTGCATGCTGCATCCTATCCACCTTCTTATTTGCTGGGCATCTTTCAATTGGATCCCCCCTGTATCTCTGGGCTCAGGGATATGGATCTGTGACCTTCCGTGACCAAATTCACTCTCATGTTTCAAGAGGTGAAAAAAGCTGATCTCAGCTTTTAACATTATCATACTTATTATCATAACATCATTTAACACCATTTGACCATCATTTTTTAATGGAACACTGAGGCCACCTGGCCTGGCCTAATGTCCAATAAGCAAATGCAGGCTTCAGTAGTTTTCAAAAATCTGGACACATGGTTTACTATGCTGTAAATGAGTAAGCCCAGATAATCAAACAGAAGCTGAAGGTAAAAGAAGAAAAGGTTGGCCAGCAGAGATACAGTAATATGAATAAATCATTAAGAAGCATGAAAACCCAGCAGACAGGATATTCTGGAGAAACATTATTTATATGGTCACCAGGACTGGAAATCAGCTTCACAGCACTAATACTGATTTAAGTTCACAAACTTAAACTTTTGCTAGAAATGTGTTATGTTATTAGAAAAAATGATTTTGAACTTCAGAATGTTTGAACTATTCAAGAATTCACAGTTTACTTAGGTTAAAATCAATTTGAAGAAGTTAATTCATTTAGAAAAAAAGGAGTTTTTATTTTTTTTTTAAATGTACTGTTCAAAGTGTATGGTATAGATATGACCCATCATTTCTTTATATTTTGCTTTGATATACTTTTTATGCCTGTCAAACTCTCTTATCTTTGGAATACTAAGTAGATTCAATTTAAAAAAAAAATGGGAACAAATGTTTTACTGCGACAGGCTGCACTTAAAGATAAAGATAAAAGGTGCCTAGATAAAGGAGTTCCAACCACTCAGCATTCAGCACCACCAGTATACTGATCACCGCCTGATCATCTGGAATCATCTGCACCTGTTTCTTCACTGGTTTAATAATTCTGCATAATTTAATTGTTAAGATTTTCAAAGTCATTCAGAATGGTTTGATGTGAAATGGTGTTTTATAGTGAAATATACTAACTCGATTTTCTGTACAGTGATGGTAACAGGAACCAGAATTTGTGATGTACATATTTTATTTGCTATTCAAAACACTCCGTGAATGTATATGTGTCTACAGTGTTTTTGTATGTTTTGATAATGACAAAACAGCGTAACAATGGCCTGTACATCCCTCTCTCTCATGAACAGATAAAAAAATACATTCTATATCAATTTATCAGTCAATGTATAATGCATACATATTCATAAGTACTTTGCATATTACATTTTTGCAAAGTAGCCAGCATTGGGATGTGAAGCCGTGGAGTTCTCCGGAGTATCCATCCAATACTTTAAAGGTAAAGTTGGAGTGACTTTTATGGTCCAGAACTAATCATCCAACATCCGTGCCTTGTCTTCGCTCTCGTGGCTTAATGCAATCAGACATTTTCCGCAATGTTCCAGCATCTGGTTTTAAACCTTCCCAGAAGAGTAGAAGATGTTACAACATCAAAGTCCCAATGAATGACCTCAGTTTCAGAAGAAGCAGGTGTCTACAAACTTCCATACTATATCTTGCCTACTGTTTTTACCATCCTTTGATTGAATTCAATCAAAGTGAGAGAATTCATTATTGCCACAAAGTAGGGCACCTAGGACAATGGCCATATTTCTGCTGCAGAGCCAAATGTCAGTACAGCTGCTATTAAGTCACTGTTAGTTTGGGGCTAACATAATACTACAAATTATTGCAGTGATGAAAAATGAATGAATTGTCTACAAAAGTTTTATGAAGCAAAACAGAATATTTCTACAGATAGCGATGCAATAGTATGCTCGCTGTTTTCCTGTATCTGACGTTCAGTGTAAACAAAATATGAATGTTCGTAATTGTGTGTATTTGTATTAATTTACAATCTCAGCAAATTAGATTAATACAACCTTCAGGGAGATGTCATTTGCACAGCTACACATAATATGACACAGACTCCCAGATAGCTTATGTGAATTAACTTGGGCGAGATGTAAATCAGCCCTATCCTATCTTAAAACATTTTTCTCATGGCCCTTCAGTCGTAGTTTGTTCTTCCAAAGTTTCAGTAGCAAAACTTAAAACTTATGTCAGTGTCTTTTTTTCATTGAAAAAGAGTGAGAGCTTAGTCCTCTAGCTTATTTATACCAGCTGTCCCTGCTCTGCTATGAAATTTACACCCTGGTTAAAGCCATCTTGCTCCCGTCTATTCCAGTCAGTCAGATCCTTCTGCTCTGGAGACAGCTGATTCAGTGGCAATCCAATTCAGAAACAGTGACATCAGTGGCAGTGTCTCTGAATAACAACACAGAAGGGTTCTTCTCCCCTCAATAGATTCTGTCAGTCAGCAGTTGTAGCTGTCACGCAGCATAAGTTCATATGTATGAATGGTTTTATCTTTTGACTTTGTCTTTTTTGTTTACTGCCATAATCCGACGACACAAAATAAACGCATCTCGTTGTGCGAGCGGGTACAGCCGTTTCATATCGGTCCCATAGCTGGACCATGTCACTCTGAGTAATGACAGGAGGCAACAGCTATGACCACAATGACCGGTGGGGTTGACCAGTCCCGCATAAATCAGAGAGAGCGCCCACACAGCGGTGACACCAATTACATGGCCTCCAGGGGCCAGTCTGGGCCACTCCAACCGCAGTCTCCCTACGTCAATCACCCTCCAGTTTTTCACGAACAGCTGGGTGACAGCCTTGTGCCACACTGCCACTGAAAATTTGCAGACAGCCTGACCTGTGAACCAAGCTACCGCTACTGAAGAACACACACACACACACACACATACAATGTCAAGTAACATCCTCAAACTCTGGCTTTGTGACTTGAACAGAGCTTTGGGGGTCACCCACAAGACTGCTCACTTTCTCTGCTCTGCATCTCACCATGACATCTGACTGACTTATTCCCTCGCCCATACAGACAGGTGGGATCAAGAGCACAGTACTTTCTGATCATTCCTATTCAACTACTAACCTTTGCTACAATAATGGTCAATGTTAAACAGCAAGAAGAATTCTAAAAAGTCAGTGCCTTTTACTGACTTTGACTGTAATGTGAGTTCCCTGGCTTCTCTCAGATCTCAGATCCTGTCTCTGATCTGTCTGAACTGAGCTCCTCTGTTCAGTATCACTTGTACACTTCTATAGCAATTAAATTTTTCTTGCCACAACTGGTGCAAACCAGATAAAGATAGGTCCCCCTTATGTGTCACTGAATTTTGAGGCCCTGAGTTTATACTAGAACAAGCCTGAGAGTCTATCCATTATTTCCAGACTAATTACAACAAACTACTCCCATGCAACCTCAGTCGTTCTTCTTATTAGACTGCTTTATATACAGTCATATGCAAAAGTTTGGGCACCTCTGGTCAAATGTATATTGATTCTCTAAGTGAAAGAAAGTACACATCACCTGGTTAAAAAAAACTATCTGCAGATTTTGATGCATTTTACTGTTTATTTGCTGAATTTAACAAAAAATAAAACATAAAATGCAGTCTGTGCAAAAATTATGGCACATGTTGCTGTTATTATGCATATATAACAACAATTACAATATGTTAAACTCAGCTAATACACAATAATTTGCAGAACATGCCATATTTTTTATTGTAATTAATTGCAGTTTTTTTGTCTGTTTGTTAAAGGATGTGTTCTTGTTTTCTCTAGGGGAGAGGTCAAACTGGACACATTATTATGCCTACCGATCAGATCAAAAGAGTGACAGCAGCGACAGCGATTAGCGATCCTTTACATATATAAATCATGGTAAAAAGTATAAACAGCAATTTACACTGTTTCTTCAAACAGCAGCACATTCACAAGTTATTAGGACAAAACGTACCACAACTATGGTCTTTTTAGTTTTTGCATTTTCTGTTGTTTTTATCTTTTCTGTAATTAACAAGCAAATGGTTTAGCTAATTTTAGCCAGTTAGCTATCACTAGTGGTTGCTTAGCAACAGGGAGATGCACAGTGAAATCTTCTTGAAGCTCCAAGAAAGAAAACAGTGTCTCATTTTTTTCCATATTCAGAAAAACAATTTAAACCATTCTTACAAACTCGAAAAATAGGCTCTCATTCTTACCTTGAGTTCCTGAACCTATTTTCTGTCACTTTTTCTGCTGTTTTTGGCTTTTGCCTAATTTTCATTGATTTCTTAGCTTGCCTAATCCTCACTGTTTATCAGCTTTTCATCATTTGTCTTGATGATCGAGAGAACTTCTTCATTAAACCTGCTTTGTGCATGGTGATTGGATTGGTTTATTGTTGTCTTCCTCATGCCATTAGAGACATTTTCTTACTACCTTCTCCCTTGGCTTGGGGTCATCAGGTGTCTGGACCTGCGTTTATATGAAGGTGCTTTGTAATAGTGTCTGATGAACAAAGCTATATTGAAATGGGAATTGGAATGAAAAAGGAATGGGATAGAATTGAAATGGTGAACTGAACTGTGTTGAATTGAACTGAACTGAAACCAACTGTATTAAATTGAACTGAACTGAATCGAAACAAATCCAACTGAATTGCATTCAACATTCAAGTTACAGCCTTTTCACTTTACATAGCACTCTGTATGTTTTCTATGGCTCATTATTCAAGGATTAATACTCATCTCGTTAATTTATCTCTGCAGTCTAGTATATTATGACAAAATATGTCTCCAGATATAAACAATTAGTTCATATTTATATGCTGTAATTTGAGAAAATATCACGTGGAAAAAAACAGTTTATGCTCTATTAACTTTGCACAGTCTGAGCAAACTGTCACTCTGGCATTTTTACTTTCTGTCTTTGTGTCTACGTTCCTTCCTGCCTTCCCGCCTGCTTGTCTGTTTCTATCTCTTGTTCCCGCTCTCCTTTCTCCTTTCTCTCAACACACTCACTTCAGCTGAATTTAGCATAAGTGGCTCATAGCATTGCATCTAATATTTGTAGGATTTCCGAGCTCGAGCGTATTTATTGATCAGAGCATTCCTCCCATTCAGCCTCAGTCAGTCAAAAGCTGTAAGAATAAGTGATGAATGAGACAGAGACGGATATACATGCTGACAGGAAGCTGACGACACGCATCACAGCCAATAATGGACACGTTCTTCTCTCTGGCCGCGTCAGGCTAAAAGACAGAGTGGAGCTGATGGCAGGTGACTCACCTGTGCTTGGTGCTGCCTCCTTGGGGAAACCAAGTTCGTCCTCTGCTGTCCAGGTGAAGTTCCAGTATTGGAGGGAGGCATCATTACTTCCTGCACTTCTGGCTGTGGCCGGGCCTGCAAACAAAGCCACAGTCTACAGTGAGATGGCTTCTCAAGTATATTACACTGCGTGTCCCAGTGTGCCTCAAGACCAGCTCCACATGGGAATGGTATTAAAGGAAGCTGTAACACCCTTCAGGCCTTTTCTGACCTTGGGTAGGCATTTTATCCCCCAAAGAGCTCTCAGACAAAAAATTGACAGTTGAGGAGAAATCTTTGAAGAGTATTTCACAGAGAAAATTAATAAAGTGTACTATGTGTAAATAACCACAACTTCCCTGCAGATCAAAATAAATATATCACTTGCACCAACAAGTCACTCTATTAGGTACATCTGCAATGTATCTACACTCATTAGGACATTTAATCAACACCACTGGCCATTTTGGTGCACTTTGTAGTTACAATTACAGAATGTAGTTTATCCGTTTCTCTGCATTTGTTAGCCCCATTTGCCCCATTCATCAATGGTCAGGACCCTACAGGACCAACAATGAGCAAGTATTCTTTGGGTGGTGAATCACTCTTTGCACAGTGTTAGCACTGGTATGTTAGTCTTTTTGTGTGCTGCACAGAGTGGATTATTGAGATACATCAACATGACAACTTGTGCTGCAATCCTAATCTATTTAATGGCAGGTTGTTTTGAATTTCGAATAAACATCAGCTCTTGCATGGGCGCCGGAACCATTATAGCAGGGGGGAGTGGTGACAGTGTTGCTTTTTCAGCATTATAAATGCTTTACTTTCTGTACGTTTACATTTGTTCTTCCTTCTTTGAAACTAAAACACTGTCTAAGCTGAACCTGTTTTGCAAGACAGTGAGTTGCAGTGAGTTTTCTTGCAAACAGAAGTGAGAAGTGTGGTTTGAGGCTCAGGATTCTAGGAGTTGTAGTGTTCAGGCTATGAGGCAGCTGTGAAATTAATTAGATCATTCTTTTTCCACTCTCCTGTTGAGGTAAGGGATGCTAGATTGAATGCATCAACTTACAATGTTGAAACTGCATCTGCTTAAATTACTCTGTAGCGTTCACATCTTATCTTTTATTCTGGTGAAAATATTTTACTGAGAAATACCAAGGGACAAATATACATATAAACTCTCTTGGTCTCAGTTTGATGTATCAGGTAATGCTGCCTTAAAGCTTTCCCTGCAGATATTGCTCCCATAAGTCTTGAAAAACCATAAACAGAATGCCTGAGTCCAACTGCACAACCCCAACAGGCCTCTTGTAAATGTAAGCCGTGGAACGTTCAGAGACGAGTGTGGGTTTTGCAATTGAATATCACTCACAGGCATTATTGCAAAAGGAACAGATTTCCAGAGTGAGCTAGGGCCTTGCCCAGTCTTTCCCAATTAATAAGCAGCCAAATTGGAGCTGGAGTATGTTAACGGAGACTCGTCTCATAGTCAGCCCAGCCAGTGCGTGAGAGCCTGCCAGGGGTCATTTTAGTTTCTCCCAGAGAGTAATGAACATAGAGTGAGGGCCAATCCACAGGGGCTTCAGAGGAATATGGGCATACCTAAAGCCTTTAATCATTCTAAATGACCATTAAAAGGAGATCAATAGTAAACAACAGCTTGACTTTCATAAGTACTAAGTCAAATGCAGTGCGAGGCCGTTGCGGGACGATGCTCTCGCCTCCCTCATCCATCTCTATTCAGCACTCTCAGGCGGCTGCCGTTAACGCCTGACAAGGAGGCGCTCTTGCTAAAATGCCACACAAACCTGTTACAGAGCATGTGGGTTATGAAAAATTCTGACGTGGAGGGGCATGAGTGTTCTCTGCTTCACTCAATTTTCCTCATCCTCTCTCATCCAAGCGCTTTTACTCCTATTTGTGCTCTACAGTTGTTTTCCACTCATCACATGGCTGCCTAAGGCTGGATGGGTCTCTATCTCTGAAAAACACACCAGTGCTCCATCATCTGATCAATGAGGCCCACCGCTCCTGCTCCTCTGGCCTCCTCCTCATCACCTCACATCCCCTCAGAGCTCCAATCTCGAGCCCACTCAGCCACAACAGCCCGGTTCTGTTTCAAAATAATTAAATAAATAACCAACGCCCTATAAAACACAGCCATGTGCAGGAAAAAGACATGTTTGATGGGACATGATGTACTGCTGGACTCACAGGCTTTTGTTTGGCAGCGGTTCAGTGATCCTGAAATAAAGTCAATTACCCGTGAAAGAGCGGAGGGTAGTGGCACAGAGAGACCTCCGCTCTATCAGATACCCGTCCACCTCCTAAATGTCAGTGAGTGGACAGAAACGTGTGCCCAGGGCTGATAGATGTGCTTTAAAAGCTATCCAGCAAGTGAACTTAATACACATGTCAAAGTACACCGAGTTTTATCAAACTCCTGAGTATTTCACCAAAATGCACACACTGGTTACCTTTCAGAGGTAGAGACTGTAACCAGCAGACTTATGGGAGTCCAAGGTAAGTCCTGAGTCTTTGAGGTCTGAGTCAAGTCTCAAGTCTTTGGGTCCTAGTCAGGCTTAGAGTTTCTGAGTGTGAGTGTAAGTGCTAGTCTTTAGTTGATACTTTTAGTGTAGGCCCACTGGCTTTTAGTTTAATCCCATCGTGCTGTACAAAAATACACCTCTCTCGTCCAACATGGTTTTAAATAACGAAGCTCTCATTAGGGTTAGAAAAATCCCAAAAGGTTTAAAAAAGAAGCAAAATAACCTAAAACGGCTGCTTAGCCTGTAGTTTGTATTCCAGGTATGTCAGCTAGCTAGTCTAACAACTGGCCGGCTAAAGTATAAGTGAAACAAGCATAAAAATTCTGTCAGATGTGCAGATTCTAAATTTTCAATTTTCAATACTACATTTGCACTTGTAAGTAAAGCAAGTCTTATTATGAGTATTGTGTATATGTATGTATATACAACACTTATAATAAGACTTGTTTTACTTACAAGTGCAAACTCATGCACACCTCATTACAGTTCCTCCTCTCTCAGCCAGGACCTCTCAGCCAGCTTCTGGACGACTGCAACCATTTGAAGATTATAGATTTATTTACTGTCATCATTACACTGCTGCTTATGGCTCTAAATAAACATGCAGCAGTAGAAAACATTACATTTATAATGTTTTTCTTTCACGTTATAAGGAAAGAAAAACATGTTTTTGTCATGTTTTTGTCATTTCTTTGACAGTCATCCTGTTTTCCAACAGAAAAAAAGTTAGATGATATATGTCAATACAGACAATAAATCAAATGTAATGTAATTTATGATGTAACTAGCTATGTAATATAATACGCTGTAATTCTGTGATGTTACATTGTAATTCAATTATAATATAACAGGCAGTAATTAAAGATGGTAATAACTCTCGGTTAATGAGGTGTAATCACACATACAGCAATCCAGGGATGTTTTCACTGCCGAGTTTAAAGTTGCTAGGGGCACTTTAGAAATGGTATATTTTACAATTGCCCACACTTTTCTTTTCATGTTGTACTTTATCCCCTAGTGTCCCTCAGTGTGATATTCTGGGACAGTAATTGAGGATGAAAAAAAGATAATTAATGAATGTGAAATGCATAAAATACAAATAGTGCAGCGAGCGAAGGATGGATACAAATCCCCTTTCATGACCCACTTCCCTACCCACCAGCCCCTTGCGGCATAGCTTGTGTGTCACTGCAGCTGTCTCCCTTTATATTAATTAAGATCAGATGTGGATACATACATTAAGTCTCTTATAAATTGATTACCCATCCACTCTTCGTGGATCATTAAATGCACGTCAGAGTCTACCAGTAAAGAAGGATAAGGGGGGAAAAAAAGGAACAGAAAAAAAATGTCAGGGGCTGAATTAAACTTTGGCTATAGCACAAAGAAGCACATTGATTTCTATCAGGCTCAAGAGTCCAGCTCAACTTCTCTAGTATTCCACACATGTGCCGGAGATTTCTCAGAGTCAGCTGACCCACTCATGCACACCTCATTACAGTTCCTCCTCTCTCAGCCAGGACCTCTCAGCCAGCTTCTGGACGACTGCGACTATTTGAGGATTATAGATTTATTCACTATCATCATTACACTGATGCTTATGGTTCTAAATAAACATGCAGTAGTAGAAAACATTCATAAGGTTCCTAAGCACTAGTGTTAGTAGATGTGCTCAATCCTGATCCTGAAGATCTACCACCCTGGAGAGTTACCATCCAACACTCCTACCTCCAAGGTCTGAATTGGGAGGGCTGAGGAGGTCCTGTACATCCCATTAGAATACAAAAATGAATTTGGGTCCCCCATGTTATTTATTCTAAAATAAATGGGAATTAAATGAAAACCCTCATATGAGGTGATCATCCATATCTAATAGCTATATCTAATCACGCGGATAAATGTAACTCCACTTTAAAAATGAAGAAACATAAAGTCCAAGCTCTAAAACTGCTAATAATTGCTAACAGAGCTTTTTTTTGCATTTTCTCCCAATTTTCTCCTCAATTTTCTGATTCCACCCACTAGCGATAACTCTCCCAGTACTACCAGTGCTGGGAAACTGAAGACTAGCACAAGCATCCTCCAAGATATGTGAACTGCCACTAACACAACACCATTAGACAGCTTCTGTTTCAAAAATACCAACGCACACCATATGTTAGGATACAATACACAGTGTAGGTATACCACCAAGAATGTGTCACAGTGAGAGCTCTGATAAGCGCAAAATTCAATTTACTTTCACATTGGATTCATGTAAATTTAATGGAATGAAACATGTTTTAACATAGTTATAGGACCTGGTTCTCTTCACTTATCGGACATGGTACTCTTCGCACACTCACTATTCTTGAGTTGAGAGACACAAGGAGAAAAGAGACTAGTCTGTGGGCTGTAATGCTGGCTGAGGAAGCATACCGCTGATACGTCTGTTTATTTAAAATCACAAAAATGTATTTTTTATTGAACATTTCAAACCACATGTCGTCTACTATGGCTTTTTGAGCTCTCATTTTGGGTTTAATTTAATACAGCAGTGGCCAAGTGCTGCATGGCGTGCTGCAGTGCGCAGAGAAATTGAGCAACGCTGGGAGTCGGAACGCACCGCTGCGTGTCGGTGCCGAATGTTGGTGTTCATTAAAAACAACGGTATTGAATTTTTAAACACTGCGTGACACAGCATGGTGACCTTAAGTGTAAAAATCCTTTCTATTGATACGGATTTGAAGTTAAAATACTCATGTCTTTCATACTTGTGGAGAAAAACAACTATAGGGGTTGATCTACTGTTAAAAATATACCGCAAAAGAAATATGTATCAGGTCACCTCATAGTCAGACTTCCCACCAAGACTTTTACCACAGTTTGAACTCCGCCTGGCTCTAATGTTCAGAAGCCCCGCAAAGCCGCCTTTACCTGGATCAGGTGCAGGCTGCAGGATCACCTGCAGGCTGGTAGATCTCCAGGATCAGGATTGGGCATCCCTGTTCTACAGGGCCAGTCCAAATACAAAGAACATTGTTGTTTTCCTTACATGCTCAGTACTGTTTACAAACGATCATACTCAGTCCCAAACAACCAGTCTGCACCTCACTCTTGGTCTTCTCTGAAAACACTTCTACATGAGCAGATCTAAAACTCCCTGGCAACTCTTCAATCTGCCATTGCTAAGGAGACTTCAACTGGATTTAGCCTCTGTGTTTCATTAAAAATGGAAGACATAGGAAAATATCTCCTGGGATGGTCCAGTTTAGGCCATATTTAACAAAACATAACTGTAACATTTACATATTTTCTGCAAATAGGACACACTGTACAGGTTATTGTGCAAAAGAGGTATGGGTCCAAGCAACTTCCTGAATGACAAAGCTCTACGGAGAAGATTCATGCATGAAATATTCAGAGATTCGCTCATCCAACATTCCTTATGATAAAAAAATGAGCAGTCACTTGTTGAACGCTTTGCATTTTCGCACTAATATAGAAGGAACTGTGTGTTTTGAGTGCTGAGAGATACTGTTTACATGTTTTCCACAATACGCTATTGTTTAACGATACTCTCTCAAGACTTTTCCATTGAATTTAGGATTCAGTTTGAAACAGGGCCAAATAAACTTAAATGTGCCATAATGTTAGGCTTTTTAACAATGGGGATGGTGCTCCTTTTGTGTTCCCTTTTCTGAAACTGAATATTTTTCACAGCGGTCGTCTGAGCTGCTGTTTTACGGTTATATGTTTTTTATATGCACAATGCAGAATTACAGAAATAAGGACATGTGGGCACTAAATAAATGGGTGCTATTGGAGTTGAATTAATGAGCCTTATCCTTTCCACAAATGTCAGTATTTAGTTTCACTGAAAGGTCGTGGCCATTACCTTTTCCTGGCCCTTTAATAAGCAATATGGTCTTTTTTATAACTGGTGTAACAGGAACACACTGTGATGTGTCATTTGAAAAGGAGGAAAAGTGCAGACTGAATTAGTTTGGTCTGAGGTTAAGAAGCCCCTACAGCACACAAGAGACAGCATTTCTAGATGCTCAATTTGATCTCTGGTTATTACAGTCTTCTTCTTTTTTCTTTTTTTTTTTTAATTTGAGGGAGCTTCTAATCCTCACAGTCTTATGGAGATGCACCTTTTTAACACCACTTAGCAACTGCCATTTTAGCAACTGCTGGCCTGTTTCCTTGAGAAATTAAGATGTGCTTATTGATTTTCAATTTGAAGAAGCAACAGAAACAACATGAAAAATAACATAAGACACTGTCACTTCATCTCAGTCAATGGTTGGTCTCCTGCTGGAAAATCCATACTGACACAGATTGCTGAGGCTGAATGATGAGTGCCAGCATCCTGTGACATTTCCTGCAATCCCGGAAACACATTATTGTATTGCGACCAGACAATTAATTTCCAGCTTGACCTTGAAGTCCTCTTCTAATTGAATGAGTCTGACCATTTATGATTTGTGTAAATAAAGTGAGCAATCCTCTCGATTATAATATCATGTCCTTGAAAAAAAAGATCTGCACTTTATTCCAACACTTGATATCGATCTTTTATGAGATGTTCATTCATGAACAGAGTGAGTACTGTCCACTACACTCTGGCACTCTTTGTTTATCAGAGGATGTGTTGTTGGTACTCAGCGGGACAGAAAATATGCAGAAATAATTGGTAATGAAGAAAAAAAACAGCATTCAAAACTATAAAATCTGCATCAGTCTGAATAATCATAAACCACCTGACAGCAGTTGAAAAGCTCAGACTCTATTACTGAGTTAAACAGTCTTAACGGCGGCGCATGCCTTATCAACACAAGCAGGTGTTCTTCTCCAGATTGCCTCTGTTGAGGAAGTTATGGCCCCACCGTAGATCGGAATGGGTAATGAACTAATGAAAATGAATCTATTTTTTATATATATATATTTATATATCACTCCTGATGAGTAGAAAAGTGGCAGAAATTTTGTGAAAGCTAACCATGGTCCTCATTTAATTTCACTGAACATCTGTCTCGATGTTCCACTTGAGTTAACTAGCCAGCAGGCGGAGGAGTCAGTCCCACTGGAGAGAGCGCACATCGAGAAATATGTCTCTTCTTTCACTTTCTCAACAGGTATGACAACTTAATGACACTGTATTAACAGTAATCAGTACCTATAACGACGAATGGGAGGCAGTGTTAACACTGACAAAGGCAGTACAGATTTTACATGATGGTGATGGTGATGATGATGATGATGATGATGGTGATGATGATGATGATGAAGACAGAAGAGCTGTCTTTTCAGATGATAAGACACCTCATTACATATTTTCAAATGAAGATGATGGTGGTGATGATAATGGCAGAGGTGGTGATGACAGCGATGATGGTGGTGATGATGATAATGATGATGGAGATGAAGAGTGATGATGATGATCGAACAATCATCACTACTCCCTGTTTGCCCCTTTGAGACTTACCTAAAAAGGAGAGAAAACATTGCTGTAAATTTGCCTGTCAAGAGGATGAGGCGCACAGTAAAATATGTAAATTCTGTAAAATACGGTTATATATTAGAGGGACATTAATTTCCTGTGACTAACGCCCCTATAAGCAGTGAATAACTCCGGACACTTCTTCTTTTACTACAAGGCAAAACTTAGATCATTAATGAGGAGATTATATAAAACAAATTAATAAGTGAATGAGGACTCGATATTTTATATATTTTATGATCGAGTGCATTTGGCTATCGCACAGTAATTTCTTATTTAAATGCAAATTAGGAACACTGGGAGTTCATGTTTTGTAAATACCAGTCTCAATATTGCAGAATTTTAATTAGAAAAGCTTGTTGTTTTTTTTTCCCCGATTGCATTTAAATTGTATTTAAACAGATATAAGGTGATGAAACCAAAAGTCTACACATCTGGTTGAATTATTCGTTTGTAGAATATTTCTTTGATTCTGTTCAACAGAAAGGCTTCAACACCTTTGAATGATTCTAAACATCATAGACATATCAAAAGAGAGCCAAGAAAACGATCTAGCATATTTAATCCAATCTTGCATCACAATTACACGAGCAGGCACTCCTGTAAGAGAAAAAGCTAAATGTGCAAGGCACGGGGTCCTCGGGGATGGCACCGAGAATCACTGACTTATGCAGTATCCATAAATACATTTATACTATTTATACTGAACTATAATTAGACCTACTCGAACAGTAAACTGTTTTTCAGACCTGAAATCCGCATCTCAGGCGACACCGGTCAGTGCCAAGCCCAGAAAACACAAAACTGTCTCCTGTTTAATTTTCAGAATGGTGTATCTCAATATGTTAAAAATAAAAATTTTCTTCATCAAAGGGCAAATTCCAGGCAAAATCTGCCATACTGGAGGAGCTTCCTGGCTGTGGCATTCAGAACACGGAGGAGCAAACACTATCCATCAATAAAATGCCAGCGCCGAATGAAAGTGGACGTGATTTAGTGATACGCCTCCCTGCTCCCCCATAATCGCGGAGTTAATGCAATACAGCACAGCTTTTAAAAAGTGAAGCGGCACTACATAAATCTGAACTGCAGCTTTGACCTCATCCTTCTCTTTCTCCCTGTCTCCCTTCTTCTTCCCCTCCTCTTTTCACACATGTGCATGTGTGTGTGTATGTATGTGTGTGTGTGTGCGTGTGTGTGTGTGTATGTATGTGTGTGCGTGCGCGTGTGTGTCTGTAGGAGTGCGTGTGTGTCTGTGTGTATGTGTGTGTGTGTAAAAGCTAGTAAATCAAGCCGATCACCTCTCTCTGTCCACCTCGCTCCTGTTTAACACGATCCGAAAGAGATTCAAAACCTTGAACCTCTGAAGTGTCCGTTTTACCCTGACAATTAGAGGACTTAATTAGTAAAAATTAACAAATAGGGCTATGAAAAAACTGATAGTGAAAAGGAATAAAAAATGGATAGTTAACTGCCATAAAGAGGTGCTCTAAAGGTACACTGGAAACAATTTGCAATAAGTCATCCTTTATTAAGAGCTTATGAATGGTTTACAACATGCTTATTCATGAGCAGTGATAAGTAGCTATAAATAAAAAGGGAGCTGTTTAATCTGATGAATATGACTGTCTGATGAAGCAGAGAGGTGTAATGCTGACAGATGGAGAAGGCAGCGAGAGATCTGAGATGTAAGAGTCTGGATGAATGTGGAAATACGATTTGGCAAGCAACATGTCACTGATGTCCTTTTTATGTTAGTTGTAACTGTGTGTTATATATATATATTAGGGGTGTTAAGCGATTACAAAAATTAATCTAATTAATTCCAAGCTCTCTGATTAATTAATCTAAATTAATCGCACACATTTTTGCTGTGAAAGTGTTTACTTTTTTGCACTGTTCATGTGCAATACGACCTAATATGCTGAGGGAAAAAAATTAAAAATGCTTCAGCAAGAACAGTGATAAAACTGCAGTTAATAGATGGACTTAGTTCTAAGACAATGTACATACAAGCACAGGCGTCAGAAGCATTTTTAATGTGGGGGGTCTGGAACGCGGGTGGGGTTGTGTGGGGGTGATAGATCCAACACCTTTGGGATGAACTGGAACGGAGATTGTGAGCCATGCCTTCTCGCCCAACATCATAAATGCTCTACAGAATGAATGAGCACAAATTCACTCAGAAACTCCAAAATCTTGTGGAAAGCCTTCCAAGAAGAGTGGAAGCTGTTATGGCTGCAAAGGGGGACCAACTCCATATTAAAGTCTATGGATTTGAATGCAATGTCATTAAAGTCCCTGTTGGTATAATGGTCAGGCGTCCCAATATTTTTGTGTATATACAATACATATAGTGTATATAAAGCTAGACATATGCAAATATTTTCCTTAACTAATTGTACCTTAAAACATGAACTGTGTAAATGATTCATATATGAATTCTCCAAATGTTCCTACATGTAACAAAATCCTTGCTTTCACATAAATCCTGAGCATTTACCAACCAGAACATGCCAGATTATGATGGCTGTGGCAGGTACTAGGAAGACTAACTAAATGAACTAAGTGATGAATCACATATTACTGAAATAAGATGAAATGACTTTGCCAAAACTGCAGATAACAGACATAATCTATACGTACTTTTATAATTCACTTCATTATGTTAATAATTAGCTGCCTCATCAGTTGCAGCTGGAAACTGGTCTCCTTTCTACATTTTTCAGGATTTTTTTTCAGTCTGAATAAGCTCTTGACAAATTGATTGGCATTAAATGGTCATTATCAGTGCAAGATAAGACAAATACATAGTGACGAACACCAGATATCTGATGGAGCTGAGCAGGACTGGGTATCTGTTGGCCTTCCTCATAGCCATGCAATAAAATACACTGATTTCATGGCACCAAAGCCGTAAAACATTAACTGTGAAAATGTCCAGCATTTTTTACAGTATGGAGGTAGTCGTTCACTGGCCATGGCTGTGTTTCGGCCATTTGTGACTGGAGAGTTTAAATTATTGGATTGGAAAATGATCTCTCTTCTAAGCTGTTGTACCCTTTGATTGTTGATTTGCCATACTTCAGTGTTTATCTACTATAAGCATGAGAGCATGAAACAGATGAATACACACATGCACATTCACAGCACTGTATCAATTACATCCACATGCTGCATCTCTAAAAGGAGAGCAGCAGTGAAAAAGCAGCGTAGAAAACCATTAGTGTAAGACACTGAATACAATAACAGAATGTACCATTCTTTTATAAGCAGAATGGAAAACATTTATTTTGCCTATATTTACTTTAAGAGCTGAAATACCAAGGAAGAGAATTTAGAGCAGTGAAAATCCTTTACATTTATTTCTTTATCCTTTTGCCATGTACTTTAGAATATTAGAAACCATATTTGTACATGGCTTTGAAATCTCTGGGACCTTTTATGATAAACTGAATATAAAACAAGCAAGGAAAAAAAAAACCTGAGTAGAAATAACGTACCATTGTTACATGTCTTTTTATATCTAGTGCTCAAAAGCATCATATTGACTTGGCAATGCCTAAATGCAAAAAATACACTCTTAAAAATAAAGGTGGAACAATGGTATAGAAGAACCACTTTGGGTCCCAAGGCAGGAATTCAAAGGATAAACCTTTAAAGAATATGTTTTTTTGTAAATGAGAGTGTGAGAGTGGATCATGTTTACATTAGATAGATAGATAGATAGATAGATAGATAGATAGATAGATGGATAGATGGATAGATGGATAGATAGATAGATAGATAGATTGACAGATAGATAGATAGATAGATAGATAGATAGATAGATAGATGAATGAATGAATGGATTCCACATTTCACTCTGAATTCATGTTGTAACATTAATGTCTTTAGGTGTGTCAGAGCTCTGCGAGACATCAAGGCTCCAAGCTTTCACCACGGGGCCCCGAGATCATTACAAGAGTTCACATCCCCGCAGGGCCAATCTCACCCTCACTACCCCTCTCAGATTTGACCACTATCACCATCCCCCATCTCAAATGACCTGGAGTATCCCCAGAACAGCATGCTCAGGGCAATGTTTATGATCATGGGCCGGAGCCACGGGCTTGTCAAGGTCAAAACTCTGATTGAATACACCAAAGAACAAGAACATGTTTTACAGCTTTGGAGATGAAAGAGAAAGAGAGGCTAGGGTGAGAGGGATAAGAACAGAAAGCAGGGGAAAGAAGGGTCAGAGCCTTGTGTGCATCAGCACTATAGATGATGCAGTTAGTGTCAGTAGGCCTAGTAGCTGCCCTTACTGGAGTCACATCAAATGGGTGGTTTTCAGTGCTCAATGGGTAATTCTCTGTGAAATAACCTTCTCCAAGGGCAGTGCCTGAGGCAATCGATACTCTAGGTGTTTGCTGCCAGAGAATGGAGCAGGATATTGGCATTTATTCACATTTCTATTGTGAACAGTGCCCTAGACTAAACAATCCTTTCATACTATCTTTGGGATGGGGAAAGGGGAGGAGGTGCATCAGCAACCAATCTGCCACTGTAGTCGTTCAGAAAGTCCATCATCTTTTACACTCTTCAGCTGTTGTAAAAGTGCTGCACTGTCCTTGCGCTCTTGAGGAGAAGCAATGCATCTGATCGGAGCAACCTCAGTTCTGGCGTTATTTGGGTGATTTTTTTTTTTTTTTGCCCTGCCTTCCCTTTCCCCCCCTTTTCAGCTCTAAAAGAAAGCTCTGAAATGTGTTTCCCTCCCGCAGTCTGCCGGGCAGTATAATTGAAAACGTAAACTACAAATATCCCTGGACGACTGGATGGTAACCTCTCTGAATGATTGAGTGACAGTTAAACGTGCCCGACATACAGGCCAGAAATCACTGCACCATTTACTGGAGTATGACTGCTCAAGCATCCGCAACAATTTGTTGCAGATGTAATCTAGAGAGAGTCCGAAGGCAACTGCGAGTCAGTGGTCTGATGCCTCCACTCCAAAAGTAATTTATCATGGGTTAAAGACACAATGGTGGAGGTCCGCCTCATCCTTTTCTAAATGCACTGATACTGACGCATAATTTCTATAGGGACCACAGTGCCAAAAGAAAACAAATAAACGCTTATACAAATGGCGCAGCAGGTTTAATCAAAGAATCTGAGAAATAAATTGAACAAATAGTGCAGGGATGAAGAATATTCCCTCATTACCACATCCTATAAGTTACTAGCATGTGATGTGGGAGTGAGTGTATGTTTCATGAATACATCCCTCCAGGGAGAACTGGTGTTAGCCAGTAGTGGCTTCAATATTCTGGCACTTGAGGTGCAGAGGAGGCTGCAGTAGAGGCTGTTCCTCCCTCCTACGTTCTTGCTCTTCTTCTTTGTCTTCTCACAAATCTCTCATCTCCTTTAGTTTCTTCTCTTTGGGGTTTGTTTTTCCACCCGGGCCATCTCAGTCTTCCTTGAGGTGCTTCATATCTGTTTGTCCTTCACTTTGTTTCCTCATACACATTTAAGGTTTCAACATCTAAATCCTTCCTGTACCTTCCCGTAGCCACACTTAGTAACTGAGATGCTCCAGACATCTCAGGTTCGCTCATTTCTGGTGTGTTAGGTTATGTTTTGACTAAAGCACAGTCAGATTCCTAGAGCAGAGCTTAAGTACATTTCAGAGCTACTTCCATGCCACAGTCAGAACTTCCTAACATCCTTGAGCATCACAGTTTGATAATAAGGTCTACACCCACCAATGTAATTATGTGTGGCTTGCAAACATGACTAATTGCAGAACTGAAGATAAAATACTGACAAGACAGCAGATAAAGTCTTATTTCATATTTCAGAGCACAAGAACATTTTGGAGTTTAATATCTTCATATCATGTTTTTATTAAGAGATATTGAGGTTACCTGAACAGGATTTTGATTCCTTGAAATATATAAACAAATGTTTTACTTTCCTTTTTTCAAAAATAGTTCAAATAAACTGACAGTGTTCACATGCACATACATCATGCAAGTGCTCTGATATGTTTGTTCTGTCCATTCAGTTAACAGTGGAGCACCAAATGATAGACACTCCAAGACAACAAGAAATTCAGGCATGATTTAAAACCCACTGAGACCTTGTGGGCCTATACTGGGAAATATTTGGAGTAGAAAACCTAAACCAGATGCATGAACTGTGGACAGCAGCGAAGAATATGTTAGAAGCAGTTCAGTTCAATAATTTATAAGCTTTAGGAAAGTATGACAAAGCACTATCTTCTATAACATCATCGGACTTACAAAACGCTGGCAGACATTGCAACCTGTTTGTTCATTGATCATTATGAAAGCAATCCTTGAGCATTTTTTTTTTTTACAGTGAGGGGATTACCAGCATTTTACAGGCAATGAAGCCTTGATTTTTTATAAATGATTTATAAGAGCACATTCACTGCCATTCACAGACAATCCACATACTTCAAAATGTAGCCTCATTTAGTCTCAGTGGATTTTACATGCTGCTTGAATGAGTCATGGCTTTGTTTCTTCGCTTGATTCAGAAGGAGCACACGCTAGCCTTCATCTTATCAAAGTTGGTGGTATCGTGTGACTGGGGAGTCCTAGCTAGGGGGTGAAAGTGGACACAACCAAATTAGGGAAGAAATTATAAGAACAGAAAATATACAACATACAGTTATTTAGTGAACTACATTGTAACTTTGTGTTCATATAAAAACTACACAGGCCTCAATGACACCACCAATAAAAACCCAGCTGTGTATGTGTTGGATTGTGTAGTTTTGATTCAACCTAAGCAAAAGGGCATTTCATATCAAGAATCAGACGTTTGCACAGTATCACAGCCAGAAGAAGGACCTTGACGTTACTGGCCGTCTGGTCATTGAAAAATGTATACCCTGCATGGCTCTATATACCTTTTCACAGCTGTTGACCAATGGCATATTGACTACACTTTTTTTGACTTCTTCCGACACTAAAAAGCTGCCTAAATCCTTTTTGCATGACATACCTTCTCTGGGTCTACTCTATAAATCTATCATCTCTCCTCTTCTGCTTTACTTTTTTGTTCTCTTGATCCTCTCTGCAGTTCTGTCTGCTGAGGACAGGGCAACAGGGATCAGCTCATTTGTAATTTCTCAGTAGTGAGAGAGAAAATGCCTCTTAAGTGCCACCACTCCAGTGATTAAGGTGATATTGACGGTTGAATTATTTCTAGATTGCCCCGTATGAGATGGCCTCTGGATTTAGGTCTTACAAATGGATGCAATTCATCCCTCCCTCACCCTTGTTTGGCTGAAATCTGTCTTTTTTTGCTTCGCTCTACCTTGCTCATGGAATTGTTCTCAGCATTCCCAAGGACAACTGATTTGTCATCTATCACATTTTATTCACAGGATTGGAAGAGTGACTGTGCAGAAAGTGACAAATGCCATCCCTGGCCGGATGGCAGCAGGCGTCGCTTCCACCCAGGATGCCCTGTCCTGTTGATTATGGGGATCAAAGTTAACAGGCACTGCACAATGATAATTAAAAACCAGGACACAGGACTGCTGTGAGCCTGCTGTCAGAGCCAAAGCCGGAGAGTGTCAGCTTGCATCAGTCAATGCCTGTCAGACGGCTGACGCAAATACCAGGAATCTCAACACGCCGTGCCTTACCTGACAGCTGCCAAGACAAAGCTGCAGCCCCTGAGGACCACTGCTCTCCACTGTGGAACACTCCCTTGCGGCCGGCTGTCCACACTATGAGGAAAGACGTCCCACAATGCTAAGTAAGGATGATTGTTGGGCTCATTTGCACACATATGCAAGCAAAGTGTAGAACAGTCAACAAATAAACGAGGGAGGTCAGAACTGGCGGTGCCAAATTCTCTATCCCCAATGTCAGTGACAACATTTTGTGGCGCGTCTCTCCATATGGCCATTCTTGAGGAGCACACACTGCCTTGAAGGCAGAGAGCATGTGGATGGAGCTGCTTCAGTCTAACTGAAGATTTTGGCTGCTGAAATTTAAACAGCATACGTCAAGGCCTGAAGGGAGACGAATCTAATGGAAGCGGTGGAAGATTTCACTCCAACAGACACTACCAATTCAGTCAATGCGCTCTGATGATTTTGAGGGTAGATGGAAAAGGTGTGATAATATGGAGACTAGAAATAACCACATTCACTGTAATCATCTTTGGGCTTCATGCGAGGTTCTGCCATAAATGAAAATTGAATTAAATGAAGTTTTAAAAGTGAGAAATTCTGCATACTTATCAGTACTCCCTCCCCGCGTTATTAATTGCAATGTTTTCATCCCCCTGTTCCTATGACAGATAAGCGGACCACTGCAGGAGCTCTAGAGATTCTTCCAATATATGTGAGACACTACACAGCACAGGTGAAGTCCACAGAGCTAATAGAAATAATTGGTAATAAATAATATAACTGATTATTTCTATTAGCTATGTGGACTTCACCTGTGCCGTGTAGTGTCTTACACACATTGCCCCTGGTCTGCAGACCTTGTAAAGCGTAAATTCAGATCTCCAAGACACAAATAAAGCTAAAGAAATGCCCAGAAAACGACAATCAATGCTTCAGTGCTCCCTCTCCAACTCTCCTTTGCTTCTCAGAGCCCTGGGGAAATACAGAGGCAGAGAAGGAAGTGTAAAAAAACGACTAAAGAAAAGAGATGGCACTAAGAAAGAAAGGATAAGGGCCATGTAAGTCTCACAGCAAGGACAAATGAAGGAGAACAAAGAAGTCAACTAGCCTTGGGAGCATTTTCACACTGAACTATTGCCTTTTTCTTCTTTACAGCAAAGTGTGCAGGACAAATTCACAGACAGTTTTCCCACTGACTACAATTCTTAAGACTCTTTAGATTTAGGCCTGTATTCTTAAAAATAAAGGTTCTTAGTTAGGTTCTAATTGGTACAGAACTGTAACTGATGGTACTTTAAACATTGATGGTTCATTGAATTGTTCTTTAAAGAACCATCTGTTGAAAGATTCACATGATTTGTTTTGTAATGAATCCAAGATTTAATCTGTAGGAGAACATGTGCTTATAAATAACAGGATTTTTTTTTTTAATAACACACTTAGAAGGTGGAGGTTAAGTGATAAAGGACAGCTTTAGGTGAAGCAATACAGCACAAGAGCAAAATTGAACAGATCACAAACAAAAACCTTCCATGTGTGAAGGCATTGCTGGAAAGCCCTTTTCTGCTGAAGGGTCTAAGAGCAAGCGCATCACCTCTTAACAAAATAAAAATGTCTCCTACACTTTTGCATCACATACTAAAGCGGTGAGGTGAAGAGCCTTCCAGAGCCCCTGATCTCTTTGCCCGAAGCGTTTGAAAACTCTCAACAAACTGCTTGAACAAAAGTTGAAGAGCAGCCACAATTCTTATGGCCCTAATGGGATTCGTACACAGTCGAAAAAGAAATCTGCACCATTCACCATGACAATCAGCCTTCAGTGAAAAAGTCTCTAACGGTGGCAGTTTTGCAGGGTATGATGACTGCCAACTTTTCTATGATGGAAAACTGTGAAGAGTGCTGAGTAATGGCACACACTGGCACAGCAAGTACCTTGCGTTTCTCTGTGTTGTCCTTTTAGGTGGAACTAATATTATCACTAAATTGCTTCATAAGCGCGCATAATGATATTGAATTTCCATGGTCAAACTCCTAAATGGATTCATAAATGATAAATGCCCAAAGTGAATTCTGTCTGTTTGAATCAAATAAATAACACTTAAGGACCGCAGGCATGTGTTGTCAAGCAGATCACAACAACAACAAGCTCAATAACACGGATAAAAACAATACAGCAGCTGTCAATGGAACTCGCGACTAAACCAGACAGACAACAGTAAAGCTTTCTATTGCTAAGGCCTTCTGTTTCTGTTTACTTTTGTAGTGGATGCATGAAGGGCTCAGTGCAACACATAGTATGCTTATACATTACATTCTCATGCTGATGACTCATTCATGACTACCATGCAAAAACTTTCATTTAAGCCCTTTAGCACAAATCTTGCAATTTAAGATAAAATGTCTCTGCTGCAATAACCAAATGGGCTTACTTATACATAATAACTTCCTAACTTCCCACTGCAATACACCACAGGACTTCAACGGATTGCTCTCTTTTCCAATTAACTCCATACACTGAATCAGAGAGAAGAACAATGAAAGGGGTACCACAGAGACGGGACCCATTCTCAAATCTACGCGACCTTTAAAAGCGTATGTTTGACAGCACAATAAGTCTTACGTTTCCTTCACTGCAGACCTTTCATATGTAAGCCAACTATCATCGCTCGCTAGTTTAGCTGCTCCACAGCTTTGTGCAGCTGATTACAATTTTCTTTCATCTAAGGGGATCGCTGCATTTAGATATCCGTCAGTGTTTTGCTTCTGCGTAAAACTCATTAATCAAGGGGCAACATTCAGGCAAAACTGAACACAAACTCGCTCATTTGAATTCAGAGAAGTTAATCAAATATTTAATGATGAGCGAGTTGAGCTGTGTTCATTTCTGCGCTCTTTGACATGGGCCACTGATAACGTGAATGTAAGCAGAAAGTGATAGAGGCTTGAAATTGGTAGCAAAGAGAATGAAAAAAAAAAAGAAAAACGAAAAGGAAAAAGGGCCGGTTACTTTCCGCAATAGTGCTGACTGAGACGCTGCAGTGCCATACATTAAAATCCAATGGAATTAAAGAAATTAATCAGAGCTTATTTGTTCTACTATGAATCCCAGGACATGATTTACTGCAGGCATGCCCTGGAAAGAACGAGAAAATTTGTTCTTGTTCACTGCAAAGTTAGTCTCTTGGCATATCCAGAGCTGGCAATATGCTGAAAAAAATACTTTTTTGTGGAGTTTAGTTGTCCAGTTTTATTCTATATTTTTTACTACAAACAATACTGTGTTTAGTCAAATGGCATTGCTAGACTCTTTGTATGGTTTCATTTTTATTATCTTTTTCAGAATTTGTTCACCTACCTTTTATGTCCTCCATCCTATCTCAGTTATTTTCAGTCTACCTACACGTAAACGGTCACAAGTTCAGGTTTTATAACCCTCCCCCCTGCAGGTGCAGCATCTTTTCGCATCCAACACCCTCCCTCACAGGTGACAAACCAATCTGCCCCACCAACTCTTCTCGGATCAGCTTGAGGTGCGCCACAGCCTTAATTTCCCACCCTGCTGTTGTGCCGCCAAGCCAGCATATGGGTGGGCGAGTGAGGGACAGACAACAAAGCTCCCTCGGAGCCATGCACACGGGCAATGATTCATCAGTTCCTTTATTTTGTATTCATGGGAGCTACCTCCAGACCTAAGCCAATCATTTCGTAAGGAAGATTACAGGCGTCTGCAATTACATGGGACATATAGTATACGGGCACAATCTCGCAGCAACCTGCCAATTAGGTGTCAGTGGAGAGTTGGGATTTGTACCCATCCATTTACCTCTCCAAGGAGGTGAAATTGCAGTAATAATTCCAACAATTATGGTAATGAAAATAATGGTGCCCCAGGGTACAGCGTAATGATTTTCTTGGCTACTTGGTGGCCAAGGAGGAACATTGAAAATTCAGTTGGTCTACACAAGCCTCACCAAAACACAGCAGAGACAGGATTGGGGGGATGATCCTCAAATAAACACTGCAGAAGTCAGAGCAAAGTTCATTTCTCCAGAAAGTATCACAAGCAGTTGTCTCCTATCAAGCGAATGTTGACGAAAAGCCAGTCAGTAACACACAATATGAACAGTGTCCATTGCTGACTACATCCAGCTGGTGCCTCCGTCTTATTGGCCGTGCTGCCAGAAGAACAGATGCACCGTAGAACAAAACAAGTAAACATGAATCCCGTCAGGGGAAAAACAGGTAAATATCAACACCTCATCTACTCCTCTGGCTAGAGCATGAGCTCCTGCTGCTCTACTTGTTTATTCCAAAGGCACAGAACCAAATTAAAAAGCACCTCCCCTTCCAGCCCTTTGGAAGTGGGCTGGGGCTCCCAACCAGACAGGGTCACAAGTGGTTGTAATTGCTGCTTGTTCTTGGTGAATGTCTAGCCAGGGAACAGGTGCTCAATGTTCAGAGGTGTTTTGAGATTTGTAGGCAGGAGCAGGAGATTCCCTGGGCAGTAATGGCCTGCTGTTGTGTCCAGCAACCCGGTGGGGTGAGTGATGATGCGCTAAAGATTTCCTGGCAAGGTGATCGACCTGGCACTCTCCATATTTGTCAACAGAGCAAGAGAGAGAAAGAGAGACAGAGAGAGAGAGAGAAAGGGCACCATCTTAGGTGTGACTGCCGTCCCCAAGCGAAAGCTGGTTTGCCTTGTGCTGTTGCTCGTAAAGGAATTTTGTATCCACTGGCTATTTGTGTTGGCTAGGGGCCTGTACCTGGGAGAGAGATTATGTTTGGAAATAGCCGTTTATAAAGTCAACATCCCTGGCAAAGTAGGTTAATTGGCTTGTTGAATGACTCACTGGGGGAAATAAACACATGGGATTGGGCCCTTTGCACATCTGGCCTTTATCCATTTTTTTCACAGTCTACGTAACACAAAAAGCATCAGGATGCACTACGCTTGTGTTGGCAGATTTTTCAGATTGTTTGACTTATCTGAATGGCTTTATCACCCAACCTTATTAAAATGAGTAGAAAGAGTGAAAAGTAGAGAGACTGTCTTCAAATGCATTCACAATTGCAAAAATAGTCTGTTTCACATTTAACACAGTAATAAAATAGGATGAAAACAGACAATTTCCGTTGCAATGCTTCAATATCCATCAGTAAAATGGCTGCAACTTTGGCATCATAGTTGACTCGTACTTGGCTTCTCATATTAGCGCAAAAAGGCTTTTCCATCTCTGCAATATCATTAGACTCCATCCGATACTTCAAGGTATACTCAGAAGCAAACACATAGAACTTGTTCATGTTCATCAGTTCCTGCTTTGACTATTTGCAATGCCCTTTTCACTGGTTTCCCAATTCGACTCTACTTCCTTAATCCTTTTTGTTCCCTGGAGAACATGAGGCTGTGACTATCTGCTTCCTTCTGGTCCTATCCTGTGTAGCATGCTGTGTCTCTTAGGCTAGCTTAGCCGTTTTCAGTTCTGAGGTCACAGTTTTCCACAAGGTTGTTTTTGGCCACTCTTGTTTCCTCTTTCCAGGTGAAGTCCATCTCAGGGCGACTTTAGGAATGAGGTCCTGGACCATTCTAAAGACATGCCTGAGCTATTGAAGCTATGTTACATATTCAGCACCACACTTTGACAGTTTGTGTTTTTGTACAGGTCTTCACTGGATATCTTATTTGGCAAAAAGATGTGACATATCTTCCCAAGGCTTCCGTTCTGGAACGCATTGATCTTCTCCATGTCACTCCTTACCACTCACCATGCATTCTGAACAGAACAGCAAGAAGCCTTCAGCTATACTCTACACCAATTCACAATATATTCAAACTTGCAATTCAAAGCTTCAGCACACCAAATATCAGCCCACATTACACCCATACGCTAAAACCAGTACTGGCTACCTGTCCCCTCACACATTCCACACTTCTACTACCTCTTATAACCTTCAAAGTAATCAATGTTCTCATTCAGGATATTGTTTAGAGTTGAACTAAACAGTACTTGTCTGTCTTTTATTTAATTAAAAAAAATAATAGTAATAAAAAACCTTAGGGATTCAGACAGCTGTTAGATATGCAAAACTGTCAACACCATGCTAAGGCTTGTTACTAATATGCTACTAAAAATTCAAAAATTGGTACCAGCAGAAATTAGTATCATTATAATAAAGTATAGGTTGTTTGTTTGGCCTGAACTGAAGGTCTAACTCTAACAGTCATGGTTCAGCATTAATATTGCTGACCTCTTCCAGGTCTAACATTTTATCTGCTGCTAGCCGTGTTGTGGAGCTCTGTTTCATACTGTTCTGTGGTTTGCAGCATGTTTAGTATTATATATCCTGAACATTGGAACTCTCAAAGCCTTTGTGATCTCTACTGAATCGCAGCTTTTAAAGCACAACTCAAAACCCACTTCTTTTGCTGAGGTGTCTTCTTTACTGTATGGTTGCTGTCTCCTTCTGTGCTCCCGCTTGTGTTTACAATGTTGCTCGCTTCGGTTTTGACATGTTATTTGTCCCTTATTTTGTCATTCTGCAGTGCTGGATTCTGATGTTTTCTATTTGCAGACTTTAAAGCAGACTTGAGCTTGAAAAACAGGCACTATATATAAAGCACCTCCTTTTTGTATTATTATTGTTATTTGCAGTAGTAGTAGTAGTGTTGGAAGTAGTATTTCTTAAGGCCAAGCCTAGAATATCATTGTACACCACTGTTTAATGTCTTTCTTATTCTAACACACCTGCTTCAACCCTTCAGTTAATTATCAAGGCCTTAATGAGCTGAATCAGGTGTGTTGAAGCAGAGAAAATCGCTCAGCTGTGCAGGACTGGGGAATTCCAATACCGGCAATGGGAAACACTAGTGTACGCTATAGACTTTTCTACTATGGCTAAACCCCATCAGCAGACAACTCCTAAATGTGCCAAGCCTTCTGAGTGGGGATTCATGCCTGGCTGCACCTTATCAAGAGCACTTCGTCATCAAGTTGCTCACTGCAAAATTCATATTCTGAGGGCCTTTTTTTAAGCTCAAAATTTTCAGTTATGACCTCAGCAAAATGTTTATATGTACTTCAGCCCCAAGTGCACATCAGAGGTGATGAAATGAGAATTTATATTTTCTGGCAAGGCAGAGTTGTAAGTGTGAATTTGTCTGCTGCTACCTGTGGGGCCTCTACACTCTGCAGGTTGCACGAGAGCAACTGCGAGCAACTCCAACCCACTGAGTATTTATCATTCTGGAAAGCACAATCATTTCAAGAATCTCCAGGCACAGGAAAGCTGTGTTTAGACTAAGGCTCCTGAATCTTTGTCCAACACAGTTTGGTGGTTCCTCTGCTCTCCCTAATCTAACTCATCTGTTAAGGTTTGGTATGTTTGAGCTGTTCCGTACAGCAGCTCTCCAAGACTATAACTTAAGAAGCCTGGTTTAGAATATGTAATCAGACACAAACAAATATCAGAGAGAAATGATTTCCATGAATGTGGAACATATAAGTTTGAATGTGGAAGATATGACTCCAATAAAAGGAAAAAAAAAATCTCAGATATGTAATCTAGAGGTGTTTATGTGTAATGTGTAAAGAACTGTGAACAAATGTTAAATAAATAAATTGGCTTATTTATTGCAAAATAAGGGATATAAGTGAACTCGTACAGATATATCAACCTGTAAAACTGATTTACGACAGCAGTATGGCCTCATACTGTAATTTCCATGAACATCAAAACTGAGAAGCTGATGAATCTTTCATCTTCCTCTAGTCAACCATGAAAAGTGAAGAGCGAGCAATAAATAGTATCCATTTTGCCTCATCTGATCATGGCAGTTTTTTCAGGGGTGATCAGTATTCTGCGCTCTTTCACCACGTGTTATGAAAGAGCATGGCTATGTTCTGCAGCTAGTTAGCACACGGCTGGCTAATTCCAGCTTCATATCTGCTTTGATGTCTTTTTATCTGCGGTTCTTTCTCACTGGTCTCTCAGAAGGTGTGCGCCACACATTTCAGATCCGTGGCTCACTTCTATCTGATCTTTGTTCTTGCTCTAATCCATCTGCTGGGGTTGTGTGAATTGGACTGAAGTGCTCCGTGGAACCACTATGGCAGGTTGATACAAGAGCTGCAGTGGGCGCTTCCAGCCCAGTGTGTATTTGTCTAATATGACTTTGGGAGAGGCTGGGGTGCGCAGGTTAGCTGTGAGGCCACACTGTTACACAAACAGAATAATCAAAACAGTGTGTTCAGATAGCCCCTTGGTGATTTGTCAGTAAAGGGATGCTCAGCGGTGAGGGCGAAGCAGGTTAATTGCAAACCAAATGACTGCACACTCCTGCCTGTCCTTGATGCAGTTCAAATGGCCATTTACCATTTATCTATTGCTTCAGATGAGCAGTATTAGCTAGTGGTAGTGTCCCAACCCTATAAAAAACATGTTGAAGACTCCACAGTGTTAAAGATCACAGTTCTTAACACCATACCATCACTGTCCAAACAAAACCTTATATATATATATATATATATATATATATTAGGGGTGGGAATTTAATGCGTTAATTGCGATTAATTAATTTGAAAAACGCGTAAAAAAAAATAACGCATTTAATCACACTGCAGGGGAACTTTTGTCAATGCACAACTTCCTGGTACACCGATTACATTGATGCAGACATCAGAGCTACAAAAACGGAAGAATCGGAAGAAAGCGCGTTCCAGGGATATTACAGTGGTACCCCGCATAACGAACGCAATCCGCTCCAGCGGCGCGTTCCTTATGCGGGGAGTTCGTTGTGCGAAACACAATTTCCGTAGACTTCTATGGGAAACCGTGTAATCCGTTCCAGGTCCCCGCGAAAAATCGAGAAAATTACTAAAAAATGAAG
>JBBPCZ010000001.1:46743300-46756595 GCA_037974445.1 Brycinus macrolepidotus | reverse complement strand
CAAATTATTGGCATGCATCAAGCAAAGAAAACATCTAAGGAGATTGCTGAAACTACTAAAATTGAGTTAAGAACTGTTCAATGCATTATTAAAAACTGGAAGGATAGTGGGGAACCATCATCTTCGAGGAAGAAATGTGGTTGGAAAAAAATCTTGAATGATCGTGATCGGCGAATGCTTAAACGTTTGGTAAAATCAAATCGTAAAAAAACCAGTAGAACTCATGGCTATGTTTAATAGTGAAAGTAAGAGCATTTCCACATGCACAGCGCGAAGGGAACTCAAGGATTTGGGACTAAACAGCTGTGTAACCTTAAGAAAACCACTTATCAGTGAGGCTAATCGAAAAAAAAGGCTTCAATTTGCTTGGGAGCATAAAGATTGGACTCTGGAGCGATGGAAGAAGGTCATGTAGTCTGATGAGTCCAGATTTACCCTGTTCCAGAGTGCTGGGTGCATCAGGGTAAGAAGAGAGGCGGATGAAGTGATGCACCCATCATGCTTAGTGCCTGTGGGGTAGTGATATGATCTGGGGGTGCTGCACTTGGTCAGGTCGAGGTTCAGAAACGTTACGTGCCCAAAGAATGAGGTCAGCTGACTACCTGAATATACTGAATGACCAGGTTATTCCATCAGTGGGATTTTTTCTTCCCTGATGGCACAGGCATATTCTAATATGACAATGCCAGGATTCATCGGGCTCAAATTGTGAAAGAGTGGTTCAGGGAGCATGAGGCATCATTTTCACACATGGACTAGCCACCACAGAGTCCAGACCTTAACCCCACTGAGAGTCTTTGGGATGTGATGGAGAAGACTTTGCGCAGTGATCCAATTCTCCCATCATCACTACAAGATCTTGGCGACAAATTAATGCAACTGTTATGAGATGAACAGCATAATTCACTTCATCTGTCAGTGGTTAATGCTGTGGCTGATTGGTGTATCCAAATTATCCACACATAAATCTCAGCAATACGTTTTATATATATGCCTTGGTCATGTAGTCTTGTTCCATTAGTAAAATTAGTAACCTGGCATAATAAAACTCAAATAAGAGCATCAAATAATATAGTTCCAATGGCACAGACCAAGTTTACTGAAAGGAACAGTAGTAGAAAAATACTGTCCAAAAACATTTCACACATTTGAAACTGGGAACTTTAAATTGCGTGATACACATTATATATGTCTGTATATGTCTAAAAGTGTTTTACTCATCCAACAAATTTTCCAGAATCTAAAAACTTAATAGGAGGCCCCCAGTCAGTCGGCAAGGACTTTACTCTAGACGCTGAAGCATTGCATATATTTAGTTTGAGCACTCACTAAAATACATATTGATGTTGGATGGTTGATTTTGGTCAAAAATGCTTCTCAAACTCATCACAAAGGTATTGAACTGTTCTCCAATTCAGAGACTCCAGTTCCCTTGCTCCACAGCCCACTGCTGCTCTGTGTTCCAACTCTGGTCCTGAAGACCCCCTGCCCTGCATGTTTCAGTGCTTTGCCTGCTTTAAGAAATCCACTTCAAGCCAACAGGGGGTTCTTAATGAGCTGGTAAGTTGGATCAGGTGTGTTGGAAGCAGGGAAAATATCAAAATGTACAGAGCAGCGTTGAGAAACACTGCTCTGCTGTGTCTCATTCTATTGGCAGTGCATTTCTCTGGAGATTACACAAGCTGCGTGTGTGTGCAATTGAGCACCTGTGTCAGTAATGCAGTTTAAAGTAGTAGAATTCATTAATTAGAAAGAGTGTCTGGATTTAGAGACAGGGTGCATTGAGGCCATGCTCACACCGTGGGGTACAACACTCCACTTTTCACTGATTTGCAGTGCACAGTTCTCTTTTATTTTCTTGAAACTAAAATCACACCCATTTAAAAAAGCCGTTGCATGGCGGGTGCACAGAAAATAAGATAACTAATACTGATAGGGGTGGTGGTGGCCTAGTGGGTAGGATACTTGCCTCTGGACCAAAAGATCATGGATTCAAATCCTACCTTCAGCACCACCACTGGGTTCCTGAACAAGACCCTTAACCCCAAGTTGCTCCAGGGAGACTGTCCCCCGTAGTTAGGGAATCAAAGTCGCTTTGGATAAAAGCGTCTGCTAAATGCCGTAAATGTAAATTGAAGCTTTTATTGAATTCCAAGATGCAAAACAAGGTACAAAAGATGTCTCAGTTACCTTAAAGCTATTTACAGACAGGGGGGCTCCCTGGCCACATGGATAATTCTCTGTCAGAGAATTTGCTGTTAAAATGTGCATATGATGAATCCCAATTCCTAAAAGACATTAATTTAGCTAGTTAGATAGCTGTCTAGCTACGGTAGCTTGCTCTAGGTTAGCAAGCTACAAAGGTGCTCAGTCTATGATCGATCTTGTCTTCATGGCAAATCATTCAACATTGATTCAGAACAATGAGGGTTATGGTAATAGTAGGACTAATACAATGTAATAGCACAGCTACACTTGAGCATTTCGATCTTAGACAACAAGATAGCAAGATGACCAGTTCATATGTCTTTGAGCCAGATTGATATAGAACAAGGAGGATCACAGTAACAGAGCTAATAGTGTTTCATCAAACTGTTGACTGGATCAGGAAATGGTTCAAAAGTTCAAAAAAGTGATGACTAGCTACTCTGTGTGGTCATATTTACTCATACTGATTTTAGCACATAAAAGGAACATTGATGGGGTCCAATCAGATTGAAGCCCTCTATAGGCCTATATCTGGCCATTTCTTCAGCCAGAAATAGATTGAAATAGGCATGTTTTGCTGTTTTACATTAAATCTGTTTCATGTCACGGTATCCTGCAATTTCAAAGTACAAAGTTTGGTATTTTGGCACACGTTTCATGACTGCATATTGGTATTTGATAAACATCAATTGTCTCCAAGGAACACTCCTTATCTGCACCACTCAGATACTCCTTTTATACTGCAAACTGATTTTCAATCTGAATTGAGGTTTTGATGCCAAGCTCAAAAGACGAGGACATGTGCGAAACCACTGCAAAACACTCAGCACAATCCCCAATGAAAACCTGACACTGCACCCCAGACCAACTTGTCCACTGCCGTGGGCCACCCAAGATACACACACACACACACACACGCACACACATACACACACACACACATACACATTCTGAGCATGACTATAAACCCTTCTATTCTGCCTTCTCCAATGTCAACATGGTACTGCTTACTGTGGCTTCTCATTTAGCTGGTTCTCACGCAGCTGTCTGTCCACTTCACGTCTGCATGATAACTGAATACGGTCACACGCAAAAATGTGAACAGCCCATTCAACATGTTTTATTGACTTTTCTGAGTGAAAATAAGTACAATCCTTAGAACAATCCTAAATATGATTTTTTTTTTCAGCAAATGTTAGTGCAAACTTTGTTTGCTGATTTTAACATATTCAGAAAAAATAAAAACATAAAAAATAAAATATGCCGTAATATTTGCACAGGTCACACTGTACATTATATTTTTCCCCCAACATTCAGCAAATAAACAGAAACTGAGCATTAAAATGTGCAGAACTGTGTTCGCTTTACTTATTACTTTGACCAGAAAATATCATTTGACCAGAGTGCTGAGTAGAGTAACTTTCTGATGCCCTTAAACTATCTGATGTAGTGCAGATGTCAAGCACCATTACCATACACTTGCAACAAACAGACAATACTAACCTTTACACTGAGATAAAACAAGCTGGCCTATGCATTTTCTCTCCCCAGAGAGACTGTGCTTTAGTTAATACACAGGGTGTACTGGACTGCATAATGCAGATCTCGATGCTGATGAGTCTAAAGGTTTGGTTAGAAGGTTTGTGTGTTTTTACAATTCATTTGCATTTGTAATTTGCAGAGTCTGGCTAGTGGCTTCGGAGTGGAACAATGACACTGGCAAAGAAATAGAGGGACTGGGATGAGTTTTAACGTGTATGACGCATTCAATATAGGCTTCTAAATGCTTAAGACACAATCTTGTTATGGGTCCATCATGCAATAGAATTTGGGTGGCTATTATTTTACAAGATCGGATAGCCACACAATCATTTTGCCTCATTATTATAGCCAAGCTAATTAGTTAGCTCATCCAGTTCCACACAGTGACAACAGCATCTAGGGCATCAGCTCCTGAGTGTGGCCTAGGTAATCTCATAAGGATCCACATAATGGAATTTACTCATGATGTTTCCACACACAAGCTAATACTTACCTATGTCTTTCTGTCTCTAGCAGTTTCCAGCATCTTTTATTGCTCTATGACAATTTCCATAGAAATTCAGAAATTCAGAACACCTGTGTAATGAAAATACTTGACTCTGTCAAAAACTGATGCGAGATTCTGGCCCGATGAACTTCTCATATGTAAAAGTGTATTTTTGACAGTGTGAAAAAGTGGAACAAGTTAACTTGTTGGCTATTTTAGTCAGCAATCAGTGGCCGCATCTGATAAAACGGATGACTGCAAATGGAATCTTCTCACTTAGTATTGCCTTGATTTAGAATACTATTATGTGTTGCAAACACAAAACACAAAGGCCGTAAGTCAAAAATGGCCCAGCGCCTTCTTACCTGTCAGCAGTGATTAAATCACAGGGCACAGCTCGCCCTCTTAGAGCATCAAGCACAGCCCAATTTGACCCATCAATTTTCAAAAGTCAAAGATCTTCTTAGTTTCCACCTAAGTGGTCTCTCTTAGGTCTCTCACTGTCTGAAGACCCAGCTACTGAAAACCTACCTCTTCAATGAGTACTTAGGACAATAACGACACATTCATACATAACTAATGCAAACTTTACAACTCACACAAAAAAGTCTTCCATCTCCTCTCTATGTGATCTGACAGGGCCCTGCTGGAGTATAAAATTCACACCACAGTCACTACACCAAAAGAATCTTCGCTTTTGAATGACAGTGATAGTTTGTTTTTGAATAACAAATGTTTACAGCTGTACTCCTCTAAAAATGTCTTTGTGCTTCAGATTTTTTTTCTTTTTAACTTGGTCCTTTTTAGTACTTAGTACGCAGTTTTAGTACTGTTACAGCAATTTTCAAAAAAAAAAAATATAGTCAAATGAAAAAGGTATCTAAGATCATTTATTATATTATGTTGATAATATATATAATGTTATTTTTGCTTTCTTTTCAGCTAGCTTCATTGCCTGAAAAAAGTAAGGTACAGGTACATTTTTGCTAACCAAGCTACAAATAATGTAAATGTGATTTTGAGAACCATAAATAAGTTTTTCTAAGTGGAAAGGGGCATATTTCTACCTTCTCAGAACCTAATGTTGTTAAATAGAAAAACAGAGTTAGGATAGGATGTATGGGGTCAGTACATGAAATAATAACCACTATTGGAGGTTTAAAAATGACATCTTATGAGGTCTTAGAAACAATCAAAAAAAGATCAGAATATGACGCAATTATGTTCCCTAAAATTAAAGAAGATGTACCTTTGATGGTACCACCCCAGGTACCACCACCCTAGGGAAAATTTTGTTCCCTTTTTCCAGTGTAAACTGCCTCTAAAGGAACATGTCTTCCTCTCCGGCTGCCCTCACAAAAGGTTTGACCATACCGTTAAACAGACGACCAACGTTTTATGCAAGAGCAGTTGTATGTACTCTGTTGTATGTGGGTGGGCAAGCTTCTGCGCATACGCGTTTAAACTTAATGTAATGACTTTTGACAGTGCCTACTATTTTTGTTATACCAGGAGATAATTATAAAGGCTGAATAGAAGCAACATATGTGCGTGTTTGGACATCAGACCTTCCCTTTCAAAAGTAGGCTTACTTATCCGTGATATATCAAGTCTATATGTGATCCTAAAGGCTAAATGAAATGCATTCTAGCTGATGAGGTGTGCTGCTCGTACTGATATTTTCTAGCTGTTAGTGAGGAACAGGAGATCCAAGGAAGATTTAAGGGATACGGAAAATGACAAAAGGAAAGAACTAGCTGAGAGAGATATTCACCACAGCAGGTGATGGCGGCTCAAGAGATCTTTCTTCTGTAGGAGGGCGCAGACTTGGCAGAGCCTGCTCAACAATGCTTTGTAAATAACGTGAAGATCACAGTGTAACTGAGAGATAGAATTCGTAGAAGCAGGCTATCCAAAAATCAGCTAGAGCCAAAGATTTTTTCCCATTTTACGAAACCCGTGGATCACAGGTTCACAGATGGGCTACATCTTGATGTTTGTTGAAAACAGAGAACAGTAGACTTGGTTATCAAAGTGAAGGTCAGTCCTGCAATGTGAGAAAGCAAAGATTACCTTCTTGGCACGAAAGTAAAAAACTCTGTGTTACTCCTACTGTTTCATCTAGTTAATCTCCATTATCTGCTTTCCACTACCATTGTACTGAATTAGAATCAGAACTTATTGATTTTCTGCTCCTAAGAGACAATTCTACTTTCTTAACCCTTAGGTCATGAGCGGCATGACAAAGTGCAACAAATGGTAAATTGTCATCATACAGCAAAACAACTCGTTATATGAAGGTTCTGCCAGTTTCTATTGATGCTCGAGGTGTCAGACGTCATGCTGAGCTTTGTTTGGTGTTCCTATGTCACAAAGAACCAAAGTTACTGTAATTTAAGAAAACAGGTAATAATAATAACCACTACTGGCGTTTTAACAATGGCTTCACATGCAAATGAATGTAAAGAACAAAAATGCCCAAATTTCTTTAATTTTAGGTCTTAGAAACAAAAGGAAAAAATACAAGATCTTTAAACCCGAAAGAATTTTCAGAATAGTCTCCGCCCACAAGTGGGTGGGGAAAACCCGCAGAGGGAGGGGGTCCAGAGAGTGGCCGAGCTGCGCTGCACCGAGCGAAAGAGCAGCAAACAGCGAGTGTGTAGGAGATCAAACACCGGTTTTACACCGTTTATATTTACTGAAATCAGATTTTACTGATACATTCTGAGTTCTAAGGGATGAGCAAAGTGTAAGCATTTTATTACATCACACAAAAAGTATAGATATCACTAGAAAAATTCTATTACACCATGACTTCAACTTAAACCCAAGCTTGGTAAGATTTGCCAAGAAATCCAGTATATTGAAATGCTAATTTTCTCTGCAGCAAAAGTACAAAGAAAATTTCTTTCCTCTAAAAGTGGACTGTAATAATATTATTAATATAGCAGTCACTGCATTGCCAGATTGCACTGATAAGAAGCTGTCCGTTACAGTCCTACGGCAGCCTGGGGTCACAATATGATCAATATTAATTTCCGTACCGCTCCAACAAGTACTGAGCAACGTGTGCATAAACAACGATCCACAGTTCCTCAGGTCTGATTAGTAGCAGGTTTTTCTTGCATCTTTTTGGATATCACTGGTCAGACTGGCTGGTCAGAATCTGGCACTGAATTTCAATTCTTCCCACAATCAAGGCGATGATGAAAGAGAAGTGGACCCAAAAGAGAACTGGCAGGCCCTGGCCCGTCCATGAGGTCTGCCCTGTGGGCACCTTTCCCGCTGGCACATCATGCATGCTGGAGGATGTGGGAGGAAAGAGAGGGGGTGGAGTGCCAGAGAAGAGCAAGGAGGAACTGCTAACACAGAGGCTTTTTCTTCAGCCATGGAGTGGGATGGCATTTTCACTGAACAATTTCACTAAAGATCACAGACTACCAACACCTGGAGATATTACGCAATTTTGCTCTCCAAACAGTGGACTCCCATGTCTGATAAAGCCATCTTATGCTCTCAAACACCCCCCCTTTTTTCCGCAGAGCTTCGAATTTAATTATAAAAGCCAGGTCAGTGCAAGAAATTGCGGAGAAATTAACAATGAACACTTAATTGCCTCATCTCCAAGACTAAGTCAAATCTTGATAAATCTCCCCTTCCATTGGAAAGCACAGCCTCCGTTCATGCCACCCCAGGCAACCTTTAATGCTATAATTAATATTTGAATCCTGGCACAATCAAAAGGTTCAAGCAGACACTCTGGTGATTTTAATCTGCTCGCCTGGGCTCATGGCATAATACCATTAAGACTGAAACGATAGCGTGTCTTTCTCAGAAATGAGATAAACACGGCAGACAAATGCGGTGTAGTCAGTGCAGGGCTGTTAATCGTGGCGGGGTAGAATCACCCCCACACCCCCCACACCCCTATTGGTGGGGAGGTAGCTGCAGTGTCCTAGTACAGAGTAGTTAGGTTCGAGCCAGGCATCAATGTTACATCTAACTATGAGCCTCCACAGCTCAGCAGACACAAAGCACTTTCCTAACCCCCATTCCCCATCTTATCTCAGCAGTGAGTCGTCGTCTCGGGCCCTTGGCAGAAAAGTGTGGCAGCCCTTCATGGCCTGCTCCTCTCAGGTATGGATAACATCTGTGCTCACCGTCTTGGCCCAGACAGATGGCAAACAGTGGCAGAATTGGAGGAGGAGGGAATACTATCATGGGGTTTGGCTCACATACTGTAGCTGTCTGTCTTCCCAAGCAGTGCATCTTGACCTGATGGGTAGGAGAAAGACTTTCAAACCCATCAGCTGTGCTTTTCATGTCATTATCTGACAGCAGGAGGCAGTGATGACTTGATTCCACCACCAACAGCCTGAGCACAAAGATGCGTTTAAGGATGCACAGCACATGTAAAAGGTACACATACCCATTTCCAGCTCAAAGACCGAACTCTCAATCACAGAGCCTTGCACGCATGTTTGGTGTATATTGTGACAGCGCAGTGCTGTTTACCTGCCCATACTCCATTCACAAATGTGTTCTTTCAAGGCAACTGTTGCTAGGTTGGATAAGCTTTACATAATGTGAGCAAAAGATCCATTCAACTTAATGACATAAAATGTAGTGCGCAGAATTCTTGAATCGATCATGGTAGATTGTTACGACTGTTCTGCAGTGTTGCTATTTAAGGCTGCAGAAGTTGAATTCTTAATTGGCCAGGACCTGTAGGCAAACCTCTATTATACACTGCTAGAACTAGAATAACTCAGACAGCACGGTAGTCCATGTTGTTGATAGTAAGCCTCAGGTAATAAGCCTAGGACTTTAACAGGGTAGAGGCATTATATCTGCCACTATGCTAGCATTAGTTTGATTTCATAAAAAATAAATAAATTCATTCATTCATTAGGTGAACCCTAATAATGCAACATCTGACACTCAAACTTTACAACCTAAAAACATGTCTCAAAAAAACAAAAAAAAAGGTTGAACTGGACTTTTTCCAGTGTTTTGTATAACTTATCCCACCTCACAACAGTTGCTGCAAAAGAACAGCATTTGTAGGTTGGTAAATCAACTGTAACCTCATTTTATTAAACTGTAAAGCTAGTAAGGATGCAGTGGTACATGGTAAACCATTTGATATGCACCTTATGGTTCAATACACAAGAACCACGGTATTACGACATGCCTGTAATTTTCCTGTCATTTCCAAAGCTTGCTTATTGCGCTGCAGACTACAGGCACGTTGAACATTCAGACCCAGAGAACATCTCCGGAGCTATCAGCATTTCCCCGGAGCCTATCAGTGCTCTGTATGCAAATCTGAGCTGGAGAAGAGAGTGGAAATGGAAAACAAATATTCTATCAGCCTTGACGCAATGATGGCGAGACAGAGAGAAGCAAATTTGAAGAGGCACCTCCGTCTTTTAGATCCACTGTGTGGGAACATTTTGGTTTCAGCATTCAGTACGATGACGAGAGTAAGAAGACTATAAACAAACAAAGTACAGTCTGGAAGCATTGCTTCACCAATGTCAGCTACTCAAGTGGAAAGATTTCCAACATGATGGCACTTTTACATTGTCATTGCCCGGATGTGTCGCTTGCAGGTGCAGCTGTAGCAAGGAAAGTCCACTTGTTAGCGAAGACACAACTGCTGCCTTTCAACAACATGTCACAAATTCAGAAAAAAAAACATAAAGAAATAATGAAAGCAGTGAGTGTATTCATAGCTAAAGATTTGCAGCCCTATTCTGTGGGATTTTGTCATCTGATAACAAAAAAAAATGAAAAATGTCACCTTCTGCACACTCTTCAGCAGCAAAGTAATTCCCAAACTCTGAAACATCACAGAGAGAAATTGAAAACAGATTGACACTGGCAAGTGTGTATTTAAAACAGAGACAGCAAAGCACCTGTTGATGTGCTGTTGAGGTTGTCAAAGCTAAGAAGAACTCAATTTTAGTGCTTTTTTGTCTCATCTTGATTTCGTACTGTGGAGACAGAAACCAGGTCTAGACATTTTCTGAATGGAAAGTTTTTTCTATAGGCAAAATAAACCGTTCACTGCTCGTTGCATGTTCTCCACATGTCTGTGTGGGCTTTCGGCGGGCTCTCTGTTTTCCTCCCTCATTCGAAAGATGCTGGTGGATTTAGGCTTTAGCACCCCCTGAAATACTGGTTAAGGATAAGCAGCTCAGATAATGGATGAACGAATTGAACTGATAGATGCTTCAAGGGTAATGTGTTTAAATGTGAAAATACAAAAATCTTACAGTTACTGTGGCCAAACCGTGGGCCCACTGCCCCTTGAACCCAACACTGTTAAGGGCACTTCAGTCTAAATCTTCATTGAGGAGCATACAGCCACTCTTAGTAGTCGTTTTCTGAAGGCTACAGCAACATACAAAATCCTAAACCCCCCGAAGGGCTTTGCTCTGCCATGTGAAACAATTCCAGGCCTCCTTTATAGGAGAATGTGGGTAAATGAAGTGAAAGTTGCTTCAAGAATGCTCGTTTCCACTTCTATAACAAGGTCCTAATTCTCCACTGAGCCTTTCCAAGCACAAAGCTTACCCCTAAGTCAACTCTGTACAAAACATGTTCCTCATAAATCATAATTACTTTTGACAAATGCCTTTGACTAGTTGCCTAGTCCCTCGTTACTACACTGCAGTCTGTAATTGTGCTGCCATCGCCAGATCATCCCTCCCTCTCTGGCTGCTTGCATTGTGTGGGTGCTGTGTCGTCAGTCATTGTGTAAATGACAGGTTCATAATTAAGGCAGTTTTGTGTCACTCTGAACCCCAACCTTCAAAAAACATTTGCTCTGTAAAGCAGAATTGCATCTGCAAATGAATGTTTTGTGTGTCTTGATGATTGTTTTTACACAACAGTCTCAATCGTACATCTACTGTGCGAGCGTTTGATCTGATCACGCCTTCTATTTCAATTAGAAATAACTCAGAGACCTCAGGTTTAACATTGAAAAGCCATAATGTTTAAATTCTGTGAATGTCAATATGAAGGCTTGTATTACACAAGTCCACTGCCAGCATGGTGTCTGAAGATGTAGATTGGAATCTTAATGCATCAGGAACTGACACCACATGGGTTTTGTAAAGATTGGCCCATTACAAATAAACCACCCTGAAATCATCCCATTAAGAAATGTATAGTCATAATAGTACTGCCGGGAAAGGAGACAGAAAGTAGTGTGAGTGCTTGTGCTGGGATTACTTCATAAAATGCAGATATTGAGCTGTCCTACATGGCTAACAATCTTCCAGAGTAAGAACAGCTCCCAGTTTTCATCACTGTTCTGAGTGCCTGTAGCCAACCAAAGAAACATAACAGTAATAAAGGTATGATCTTATTGTGAACTATTATTGATAATTCATAAAGTTTCTCATTTTGCTTACCACTCCTTTTATCCACTCTTGTGTGGACTTTGGAGGACATTGCATCTGTGCAGTTATTAAAACTCAAACTAGAACCAATAAGAGAACGGTTTTATTCACTGCTATCTGACCAATATGGTGGAAAGGTAAGATGTGACTTTTGCATTTGTTTATTAATTTTCCTAACATGAGTCATTGAGCTGCATCATGCTTGAATTTTCTTACCTGTATTGAGCCATTGTAGATAACCAAATTAACTCACGTAATAAAAATAAATACGTCATCTTATCCAGGGCCTTCATATCACATGCACACTTTTAAAGTGAGAGCCCTCGAAGCCTCTTGCTCCCTATGCATTGATGGCATCACTTATGTATAGTCTTGAAAGAGGACCTTGAAGTCTTAGGGTGCCATTTGGAAAAGGGCTACAGCTAAGAGGTATAAATACAGAGGCAAACAGAACTAGTAGTTACACGCAAAAAAAAAAACTGTAATTAGGGGGAGGGTCCAGGGCGGACCTACAGTTGTTGAGGACCACTTTTGAATGTATTGGTCCAACAACAGGAGGGGGAGTCCATAACAATAGGCACTGTCTCACAATTTAATGGAAAATATTTGTGTTTCATGCAATGCCAGTTCAACATCACCTGAAATTTCACTTAAAACCAATAGGTGTGATGGAATAACAGCTGGAATAAGTGCTGAAGAAGATCTGCTTTACCTGCATTGAGAGAAATTAAGGTAACTGTTTCTTGAACAACAGCAAGACTTTACGAATTGTTTATCAGACGTATAAACGTCAGAGCCTTCAAAACTGAATAATGAATATGAGAATTCTAAGTGACACGAGCAAGAGGCAGATGCAAATTACTTTGATATAGACTGCTGAACATAAAGTGGTTTGATGCTGTTAGAAGCTATTCTGACAACCTAGGTAAATAAGTTTTAATTGGATCCAAATTATGGCAACAATTCTTCAGCCTTCTAAAGGAATGAGTTCGTAGTTACATCATCAAAGACTTTTATTTTGTTTTATAGTGAACCTTTCATTAAAAAAAGAAGAAAAAAATCAGTATTGTTTTAGTACATCAAAGGGCAAACACTGCAACTTAAAGCCACTGTTTTGAAAGTCTTGACAGCAGAGTTGCATCTCAAAACGACGTCCTATTGATAAGACACGTCATTGTAGGAGCTAAGGCAGACTGTGCACTTCAATATGTCCTCAAAGGTAAATCATTTCCACCTTTGGCATTAGATTAGAACTGCGTTGTTTAGTGTCTCCAAGAATACCTTTTTCGTTCACCATAACAGCGATCAGACATGAATACACTTTTAAGAGAGATTTCCATGACAGGAATTTTAACTAGTTGAGATTTTCTAGAAAAATCTGTCCCAGATCAATAGAAGGCAGAAAGGACGCTATTTTAGCATGCTCAAATGGAGTCAAGAAGTTGCAATCACAGCATATGAAGGGGTGAGGGTAGGCAGCCGTCTCAGAGGTAGGTCTCATCATTTTTTTTTCTTCCAAAAACTGATTAAAGAGAGAGATCACAGCAGGAGCACAGAGAAAGGGAGCTAGATCAAAGAGCTTCAATGGCCAGACCCAGGTACCAAGCAATATCTCTCCCTCTCTCTCTCTCTCTCTGTCTCCC
>JBBPCZ010000001.1:46725735-46743280 GCA_037974445.1 Brycinus macrolepidotus | reverse complement strand
CCCCCCCCCGTCTCTCTCTCTCTTTCCTTCCTTCTCTCTCTGCAAGATGTAGCGTTTTGAGCCCGTCACCTCAATTCCAGCCTCATTCCTGGCTTAATGAGTTGAAAGAAATTGCTCTAAAAGTTCATCTCCTCTTTTATAAAGCGTATGACTGGGGGCTAAGTAGCCTTCCATTCCTCCTTGCTGCTTCTGGATCTGCATTACCCCCAGGGCAAAGTGAAGCGGTGCGGCACAGGATCAGAGACAGCAGGTTTGGCCAGGGTCATTGTCCCAGCAGTGGCTAGTGCTCTGACACGCGCCTGCCGCAATGACATCAAAGCACCAAAGTGCTTAAACATGGAGACCGTTTAGAAAAAGACCCCTACCGATTCCAGCAACTCTGTGAATGCCATCCCACATTTGCACAAGCTTTTGATTCAACACCCGTATGTGACGGGCAGGCATGTAAAACTGCAGATAAAAAATTGAGAGGGAGATTTTCACGCCTTCTTGATTACATCTGCTTTAATTTTCTGCAGGCCCACCATATATTCAACTGCCGCCTTCACCACAGAAATCTCCTCTGACCCTTAAAACACCCCCAAAATGACATCATATGAACATGGGCCCAGCCCATCAATTTAACAGTGCTGGCTGATGTAGCACATAACATTAGAACATGGTTTTTTAAACCCAGACAATAGACCTGGATGATGGTGAGGAGCGGGGTGATTACATTAATGTAGTGCAATGGTCTGTGAAGTCCATGATTCTCCTTATATTCATAACATTTTGACTGACAGCTCCCTGTGTAATGGTTTGAGTTGTACAGGGAGATGAATTCTACGACTCATTTATAACAGAGGGCAATGAGCCAGAATGCCATGGTGAGTGGGTTCACGCAATGAGGGTGAAATCAAGCAAAACACAGGAGTGCAGCAAGGTCAGCGGGATTGCCATCAAGCACAATTTTCAATAGTTCTTTTTTGTCAACAGTGTTACAAAGAGTGCAAGGCTGAAAGAATACACATTGAAGTCATAATAGCTGTACAGTTTTGAAACTTTTTTTTTCCTGTTCCAGTCACTAATCATAACTTCTTTGACATATCAAACATGAGGAGAGTGAAAATATTAATGGAGGACTGGATCTGCTAATAATAAAATAAGTAAAGTAATAAACAACAAATAAACAAATGTCAGTAAATGTTACTAAATGTACACAGAAATAAAGAAATATCTAAAATTGATTAATAATAAGTAGTTTATGATTAGCAAGTATTTCTGTTTTTATTTACTGTATGCAGTATTTATTTCCCCTCATTGCTCATTTTTGTGTGTATTCATTTCGTTATTTACTTCCTTATTTAACTGAATAATCCTTTTGTGTGTTTTCATGTTGTAAAATAATTACGGCATTTATTTTTTCCCATTTTCCCATTTTACATCAGCTCTAGCTTAAACACAGGCCTTTTGAGCTTGAAAGAGAAATACAAATAGCATATTCCTTACTCCCTATGTTGCAGTTGGACAGAGACTTCTTGCAGAGACTTAAAGCTTGTCTCTGAATGTTTTTGGAGGAGCCTGTTAGCCTGGGAGCTATCTGCCCAGCTGGGCAGCCCACTCTAACAAGGGCAGAGGGTAGAATGAAGACAGGTGCAAGCAGTTTTGCACTGTCAAATTCTTCATCTGATTATATTTGAAGCAAGGGCTGCAACATGCACTTCAGCCTTGAACATCATTGTTAAATGGAACCACAAGACCTCATTTCTTTTTCAGTATAAAATGTTTTCATGTCTCAGTCAAAAGTGTGTATCATTTATTGCTTCGTTTATTTGTAATTGGTTTACACAATTGCTTTGCACGATATGTAGTCCTGTTCTCATAAGCAGACCCTCGGAGGGGTCCCAGATCAAAAGGACCTGGATGAATGAGGGCTGTGAAGTGAGTCACCACATTGGACAGCACTAATTGGTGAATTCTGTATTTGCGAGCTAACAGATTCCCCTGATTGGCTAGCGTCATACTGAAGGGGGAGCCAATTACACCCTCCCGGACTCTCAGCCACAAAAGCTGGCATGTTATTTGAACTAGCAAGCTCTCTGTGATCTTTTTAAGAATGTCGCCTTTACCTCTCCCACCTTTTCAAACTGTGAGAACCCATAGATTAGCCAGCCACAGTCTTTCCTTCTTCTGTCGCTTCATTGTGGATTTGCTTGCTGTGTGGAAGAGACACTAAGCACCTGTCTATGTAAACATAATTAGGCTAAGATCAACTGTATCAGCGCAATCTCATCCCAATCAAAAACGATGATAATCAGGGTTGAAGAGAGGCTTGTACTGAGCTCTGCAATTACACACAAGTTGAGGTAACATCTTCCCTGTTAAGTGTTCGGGCTTAATGGCATGTAATTAGTCAACTCCTAACTACGTGTTAATTAATTTGGACAACTAAGGGTAATTAGTGCCTTGCTGTCCTTTTATCCACAAATACTTAGCATCTTGACTCTCAACCCTCTTTCTGTGGTGCTAAATCTCTCTCCTGATTTGTTTAGCAGTCAATGTAATTCTCTCCAGAGTCAATCAGCACACTTAAGTCCAGTAAACCTCTTCACGTGACGCCAGCTGCAAATACAGGTTCGCTTCACAGAGATTAGCCCAGGCGACAGGGCACGAAAATCAAAAGAATAAAAAAAAAAAAAGAAAAAACATATCTGGACCACTTCAAATGTGGCATAGCTGCTTACAATCTGAGATACAATAAAAATCTGACTCCTTAAGGAGCATGCAGGCCTGTCACGAGCATTTTTCTCATGCTCTGCCCTGGTTCACTCAACCACACCAATGAAAAGGGAGAGAGGGAGGGAGGGAGAGAGAAAGAGAGAGAGAGAGAGAGACACTAATCTTTATCAGCAGTAGGCGACACTGAACCATCTCAGACTGGTCTGCTGCTATCTAGGGAAATCATTTAGTCAGAAAGTTGAAGGCCCAGGAGTCTGAGCCGGAGCATCTGTTGGCTGTTGATAAAGGGTCATTTGGGGCTCAGCTCCCCATCCGCCACTTCCACATCCTGCTCTGCCACGCAGCAGCTAACCATGTGATTAGCTCCAAAAAAGACAGGAAAAATGGAACGAAGTGTCTTCAGCTGTATCTATTTAAACACAGACAAATAGCTCCTGGATCTCAGGGCATCTGGACAAAAGTTTAGATTTTTATTTATTTTATTTTTTTTAAACACAACGATCAATTCAGTTTTCAATCTGAATTCAAAGAAAAGCTTTCAGAATTCTATTGCCTGAAAACCTTTTCACTTTCGGTGGCGAAGGGTGGCTGAATGTTATTTAAAATGATGACTTCTGTTCTGAGGCTTGCAGAAATGTTTCCTTCCCTTTCACTGCTCATAAAGCTGAAGAGACGGATTCAAAACCTGCATTATCTAACCACACTGAATGTCATAACAAAGCCCCTCACAGTGTGAACCATGCAATTCGATTGTTTCCGCGCTGTAATACATACAAAAAAGCAGTACAGTACAAAGTAATGCAGTAACATGGGCTTTTCTGCATTAATATTTCATCTTAACTACACATTTAAACAATGTGATTAAGCAAAAATTTAAATTATTCAAGTTGCATGCAAAGCAGGGTGTTTAGGTATGCATGGTTTAATGCATTCCATCAAATCTTCTAACATGATAAAAAATTAAACACAATGATTTTTTTTTGGCATGTTTTGCTATTTATGTCACCTGCTTTCTTCTTATTTGAAATTTCTCATAATAATAATAATGTTAAATTAATGTAAAGTTAAACCTTTGCAATATTACCACAAATAACAGAGCCTGATTTTTACAAATAAGTGGCCCTCATCAAGAAGTGTTGCTTCCATATGTAGTTAGAAAATGATTGATTGTTGAACAGTCATGATTGTTACAAAGAAACCTTGAAACAGCTGAAAGGAACAATGACAAATAATGGACTCTTAGTCATGTGACCATTTTAAACAGCAATTTGGCCTCACGTTGAAGAAAACAAAGGACAGCATGGTTCCGCAATGACAGTTTACCAAACCTGTTGCTACTTCCCCAGTGTGGAGAGACACAAACCTGAGAAAGTACACCAGTATGGAACAGGGTGTGAAATATCATCTCCTATTTTACTCTAGAAATCTGGAAAAACAACTTCAAGAACATACACATGGGATATGCCTCATTTTTAATTACTTTCTTTCTTTCTTTATTTGTTTATTTATTTAGTGCATTTTGAGTAGTGGTTTGCTTTCAGAAGCAAACAGAAGTTTCTAATGAAAAAGCAAAATGTTTCCTCTGCAAAATTTCACATTTGACACAAAAGTCTAGAACATATCATGCTATGAATGTATCCCACAGTCTTACATATAGTCAGACACATACACTATAAGTAATGCCAGGCGATGCTGACAAAATTCAATACCGATATTTCTTTATAAATGACATAATGTTATATATTACCATTAAGTACTACACATTTAACCCTTTAAGGCCTATGCAAAAGCAAGGAATTTTTCTGCTACATTATCTTCTATTCTCAGTCCGTCACATGTTTTGTCAACACTTTCGCAATTTGACTATGATCTAGCCAAAAATGCATAGATTTTCTATAATAGTTCTAAAAGGGAAAACTAATGAATATGAAAAAGCCACACATCAGTCACATTTGCCAGATTTTCAAAATGGACCACCAACCAAGATTAGAGTTAAAAGTACTCCAAAGGGAAAATTAAATAGTACTGTAAATCTTAACCAGACAGAGTCCAACTTACTTGTAATTTAGTTTTAATGCATTTTGAACTGTTGTTTCAAATCAACCTGAAGCATCCAGTAAATCCTAGTGCTGTTATTAATGGGTTTTTTTTATTATCTATCAGTAGCATTACAACTTAAATTGCACCACCAATGAGTGTATACCGGTATAGACAATATATTGCACAGTACTGAGCATGAGTGTTTTAAAAGGTTGGGACAGAGGACTGCATGTTAAAGTGAGCCCTTCACTATAATGCAATAAGAAACACCCCACCCAAAGTCAGGAAAATGGGACAGATACTATGCGTTAATCTCTCCTTTAAAAGGAGATTAGAACTCTCTAAATGCTGATCACACAATGTGTGCAAGGGAGCTCAACTGGATTTCATGGCAGCAATATAAGCATTTTGAATTTGCTGCGTCTCCTTGCCAATGAGTGAAATACGATCCATTTAGCACATGCTGAAGCCAGCACCGAGAGGAAGCTGGCAAGCTGCTGCAGAATTTTGCATTTTTATTTAACTTGTCCGCCACCACTGATAAATGCTTTATATCACCCAACATGTGCTTGAAAGGACAAACAAACAAACACCAAATTACACTTAATCTTTACTAAACAGGAAAAAAGTTCAAAACTTTCCAGTGTTTGATTTGAGTCCACCAAAAGCCTCACAGAAATCAGAAAGCCCTAATCAAACCTTAACACAGGAGTGCCAACTGCAGCCCTGAAGGGTTGGTGTCAAGCACAGTTTGGTGATTTTTTCTGCTCAAACACATGTGGTTCAGCTCACCTGCCAGATTTAGTGAGTGTGTCTGAGGAGAGGAACTACCAAACCGTGCTGGACACCAGCCCTCCAGGACCAGAGCTGGGCACCCCTGCTTTAACCCAACCTTCTGACAGCTAGAGCATGCAGATTTTCAAAGCATGTTACAGAACCGACTGCAAGCAGGTATGCTGTCTTATGAAAACAAAAACTGAAAGAAAAAGAGAGTAGAAAGGGCCTCCAGCAGCAAACACAGCCTCTTTGAAGGAACGCCAGAAGGGAAAAAAAGCAGCCTTCGTAAACTAAGAACCCACCGAAACCGCCCAAAAAGAAGAGTCTGGATGAATGCATTGCTCTGGAGACATTAGCAAACATTTAGTCATGCTAACGTGCCACAATCCCCATTAGCACTTGAGGCCAGAGGCTTCAGAAGTCTGCAGCTCTACTCCACTATACCATCTGTTCCTTTAAAAGTTTCACTGAACCTTTCCAAGTGGATCTATTGCATTTTTTAAGGCAAGTGTTGGAAAAATTTCAGAGAATAAAGAACATCAATAATGGCACATTTAGCCTCTAAAGAATTTCAGCACAGCTGCAGTATAATTATTTATAAGGAAAGAACTATCCCTGTTTCTACCATTTACTGCAGCCATCAACCACAAAACCGAATACTAAACAGCAAAAGCTCACCTGTACATCTAATTCGTAGCATAAAACTTATATGGCAGTAGTTCAGCTTATAGTACGGAGAAACTGAGAAAAACTGGTAGAAGTGCATTACCTACTTACTTATATACCTACCTCTTTAAACACTTAAAATGAGTTTATTTGATCTTCTGAAATATCATATCCAAAATGTAATTTTGTACTTTTTGGTTAAAACTCATAAACAAACAAGTACTATACTGGGCTGAATAAATGAGATTGCATTTAACAGGTACACAGATTGCTGCCCTTCACATACCTTTTCATGCACAAAATCTCATAAATCAGTACAGTTTCTTGTACTCCACTGACAGTTATCCAATACACATTCCCGTTTCAATCATAAACCTAATGTGGTTCATAATATGTAGTGGGAGGATAACAGATTAGTACTGAAAATCTAATTATCTTAACGGAGCGATTAGATAGCTATTCAGCGATCAGGCAGTCTTGATAAAAGAAATTAAATAATGTGCAATGCTTACTATGAATAAGCAATGGTCAGATCGCTGATTTGATTTATTGTGAGCCAGTTACTTTTGGCTACCTGTTTTTTTGTTTGTTTTTTTTCCGTATTAAACTACGGACAGCCTATGTTTTTTTTCTGTGTGTCTCCAATAAAGCACTTTGCGACAGAAATAGAATCTCAAGTGCATCTATCCAGAGTGTGCCCACATTCTGATAGAAGATCAAACAGGGTCTGGAGAGCAAACACAATCTAAATGCAATTCAGCTGAAAGATTGGCAGAATGAAACTGAACATGCATGGCATAATATAGATGCAAGTATGTTTTGGAGATTGAAAAAAGCAGTGGAACATTTGTGACTTTCAGGAAGTTTCTGTCTGTTAGAGACAGGATCAGACGCACCTGTTGAAGGCCACTGTTCTACATCATTTGAGTCATTTAAAAACTTGTAATAAGTGGATTTGTTAATATTTTTCTCACTCTTACTCCAAAGTTGCATGGAGTGACCTTTCCTTTGGCTCAACAGCTAATTATTAAATCAACAGTGTTAGGAAAAAAACAAATTCATTTAATTCATAATCTTCTTAAAATAGAAAGTCAGACATGTTTGGAGTCTGCTTCTTTAGTTTTGCACTGAAGCTATGACACTAATGCGGCTAAGTAATGGAAGCTTACACCCTAATTAGCAAACTGCATGTCTACATCATCCCACCATTTTAGGTAACCTCAATTAGACCTGCTTACCTGGTTTCTGAGACTTTTTGAAATACTGTACAGAACTGTAGCCACTGTATCTTGTTGAACTGCAATACTGGACAACTACATGCTTGGAGGAGAACATTAAATACAAATTCTGCTAAGGCTGCAGCATTGCCAGGAATCAATCATGCAACCTTCAAATCACTGGCCCTATCATTGCATCATTAAGGAGCTCCATTTACTGGTGCTTTTATCCCTTTATATGAATGTATATTTTTGTACAACTGGTGAGATAAAAACTTACTTGCTATCTATGTTAGCCCTTCAATGCAAAGCTAATGAAGCAAACTGTAAAAGCCAAACATGTCTTGGCTGATCCACAACATTTAAGTTAAGTGGGATATTTTTGCTAATACTACTGCTTCAAGCCTCTTTGCAACAAAGAAACACTGCACTAAAAATGATCACATAGTTCCATCTACAGGTAATAGTTTTGCAGCTGAACTGAGACTTTTTGCTCCTCCTTATTTATTTGTTTATGTATGTGGAAACATCCTGTGTGTCTTCAATAATGATTTATATTTACTGAAGCTGTGCATTATTCATTTATGCTTCGATTGCACTGGTTCATGAGGGTGCTTGAATAAGCACGCATTATCCTTGAGTCATCAGAAAAACAAATCAGATATCTGGAACTGTTAGAGAAACAGGCAGACGCATGCTATGATTATTAACCTACATCAGTGAAGCACGGAGCTCATTCTGGGCTCCCAAGCATGTCGTAGCGGTACCGTAAGCTGCTTCACAGAGACTACTGCTCTCATTTAGTCAGATGCAGAATACCGCCAAATGCGAGGGTGCGCAAACAGGCTCAAAGCGCTACAAAAAAGGAAAGCTCATTATGAGAAAACACTGGTATTGTGTGCTAACCAAAAGCAAACTGTGCAGAGTGAACTCACAGGCTTTTGATTTGAGTGTATAGCAGATGAATTTTGCCTGATATGCATGCACTCACTATGGTATGTCTCATTTTTTTTGAGATTAAAGAAAGATTTTAAGGAGATCTGACATTTTGCAATTCACTGAGTCATGCATACACACATTAATTAAATAAAATAATGGGACAAAAGTCAAATCAGAGAAACCAAATCAGCAGACATTCTCCCGCTGACATTCTCCCTGACATTTTAATGAGCCCATTTGCATAAATAAAGCCATACCTGTACAGAGATAAGCAAAATCCCTATGGGCCATGGAGTCGTAAAACAGACCAAAGCACAGGTTCATCATCCGGTGTCAGCTGAATAAGCACAGCTCTAATTGAAACTGGTCAAATTAAATGTAGTAAGCACATACAGTATTTATCAAGGGGGCTTAATGAGATCGGTGTGGTTGGGTCAAAAATAGTCATTGGGTTTTTTTTTTTTTTCAGCTTAGACACACTCACCTTGGACTCGACTGGATTAACGAGTCATCAATTAACTGCAGATTGGAGAAACTAGTCCCTCATGTCCAATAAATAAGCACAACATTCCTGCGGATTCCGTCTCATGGCATTAAAGTGTGATTAATAGCTCTGATAAATCCAGGGTTACCAGTGCATCCCCACCAGAGCCGCACTCCCATCTGATGACATTCTAATTAAATGCCAAGCAGGAAATGGAGACAACAAGAGATAATCAAGATGAAACCAATTTGCTAACGTCAGTGGCAGTTCCATGTTTGGGGGATAATGAAAGAAGCGCCACAGAGTTCGCGAGAGACACAACCTAGAGTGCTTAATCCTCCTTTGTTAGTTTCGCCTGTTTTTGAGTCACCAATTAGAAGCACTAAGCGTAGAGCAATTACCGAGCCATCACTCATATCTGCAGAGAAATCACAAAGGTTGAGGCCGACAGAGTGATTAGCAGAGTGTGCTGATTGGCTGGCCAACTCCTAGGTCCCTAGATAAACTGGCAGGCTGAAATGAATGAAAGAGCGATGGAGAGACGTAAGCGGAGTTTTTGGCATGGCCGCAGAGACGCGAGCTCCTGAGTTGCGCCTTCCAAATTCGTTCTGACATGGATTTTTATTTCTACTCCTCTGCACGGCTGGCATATCTATGCAGCTGTGCCAGTGCTTGCACTCTCATGCTTCAGTGGCACGGGTAATGGGAGCTTTAGCACTCAGACTAGAGCTGAGATGCAAGAAGAGGTTGACCATGCTAATGCGATACTGTCCGACCGCCTGTCTTCAGCTTCCTACTGCAAGCCAATGCCTATGATCAGATCACAAATACCCCAAGTCCATGCCTACGATCAGAACGCGTGTGCATATGAGTGAAAGGAGTGACTGTCTGTTGGCATTGGATACTGAAGACTAACTTTCTGCTCTGAGTAGCGCAATGATTTTGCTGTTTTTGTCTGACTTTATTTTCTTTTCCGAACGGCCTTGTGGTGAGGTGCTTTTATACACATTTCCAGAAGTCACATGGGCTGACTTCCTGAGGCCTTTAAAGCACTCATCTCTAGTCGTAGATTTATTTATTTATTTATTTTCTGCCTGAACTACATAGTCTGCGAGAGGCACTCTTCCATTTAGTGACCATACAGTGATAACAGCTGCATCAACATGCTTAGAATACCAAGAATCATGCCTCAGTCATGGTCAGCCAGTCGCTGATGGAAAGAAAGGCAGGCTGAAGAGAGACGATGGAGATGGAGAGTCTGAGTAAGTGAATGAAAGAGATGGAGAGACAGAAAAGAAAGAGGAGGGCTAGGGGTTTTTGCACAGGCCCAGCTCCAGTAATCCCTGGCGGTCAGTACTCACTCAGCTTCAACTTCTCACCTCAAATGAGATCTCCAGGGAAGAGGAGAGTTCGGATCAGAAAAGCCCCCCACTGCCTTGAGGGACTCGTTTCCACCATCCCTCGCCTCATCTTACCACAACTTTCTGGGCAGAGTGTGTGTGTGTGTTTGTGTGTGTGCTCTGTTCTTGTGGGAGAGAGCCGGCCAAGAGGATGGAACAAGTCGGGCTATGTGTATGAAACACAAAGTGGAAAATGTAAAATAAAGCAAGCAATCCATCTGTCACTTGCCTAGGTAAAGATGGCAATGAGATGATTGCATGGTGGAGTGAGTAAGAAGAAAGGCGAACTAATCTGGCTTCATCTATTAAATCTGACGTTTCTCTTAACAAGAGTTGACAAGCTTGGGGAGGAAAGATAACCTTGCCCCACTAGTGAAGGAGAAAATGTGTGTGTGTTTGTGTGTGTGTGTGTGGGGGGGGGTATGCAGCATGCAGTTTGGGCATTTTCCTGAATACGGACTCTTTAAAAACGCTACAGAGATATGGGGACGTTCATGTGTGAGCATGTAATTTGGTTAGCATAGCATGTACAAGCATGTCTATGCTGCATGTTCAGCTGATGCCCAGAGGCCCTTTGGTGTACAGCGAGAAAGGAGAACATAAATGAGACAGCCAGAACCACTGCAGCATCTTGTTAACCAGTGTCTTCTCAGCAGCAGCACCTTCCTGGCCTACTTAAACTCAGCCATCTAGCCGATCCCACTCTTTCCACTTCTCTACTATCTCAGCCTCATCTCAGCCCCCCACTTTTCCTCCCTTCACCTGTCTCCTCAGCCGGTTGCCAGGTAAGCTTAAGCATAGATTTGCCTGGCTTACATTCTCTGGACGCACTTGGAGAGGTTCCAAAGTGAATGGCAGCTACCCCTAGTGAAGTGCAGACCACACAGTGTAGTCATTAGTGGGCTGGCTAAAGTACACACCACCCAGCCGGAGAGCAAATACATGTATTGACAAAGGTGAACGGTAGAGACAATTGAATGACTCTGCTGAAGGACGCATCCTTCTGAATTCTAAACCTGATTTGCCTCCATCTGTTGCAAGCCAGAGACAAAGCGATCAAAGGCTGACAGACTATTTATCTGCCAAGCTGAACAGCATGACCATACTGTCATTACTGCTGTCAGAACAAAACTTTATATATAAAATGTTAATTTTATTTTAGAAGGGAAAAAAACAATTATAACTTATAATGGGAACGAACGCAAAAATGTGTATTTTTCCCCAAACAATAGTTGCCAGTTTCCATGGTTGGAGATGGCCTGCAGTAGTTTGAAGATACAAGAAATGCAGATACAAAGTTGTTCCGACAGCGATATTACACTACATGAGGCCGACAGTGTGGAAGGGATTACTGAGGGTCTGCAGAGCAAATTTAGAAATAATGAATAAATCAGCAGAGCAGCAGAAATTATGGCTAATATTCTCACTTTAAAATATTTGATTTAGAAGCCCACTCTTGAACATTTAACTTGAATTTCTAATTTGATAAGAACAATCTTGTATATCTTTATACTGAAAATCTCCTTTAAAGACACTCTAATGTCCTGCTTTGCAGGAACTATATTTGCGCTCTTTAGTTTCTTGGGTAAATGAAGCTGAGCCTTTCATTATTATTCTGCAGAAGCTTTGCGAGGGCTAACCTGCAAACCTCAGCACTACCAACTCCTCTTTCTCGGAGCGCTCGGCTGGGTTTGTAAGCCGTGAAACTTTGACAGGACATTTTCATCCGTCTTTTCTCCTCGAAGAAGGAATCGTGCTTGTCCTTTCAGCTCAACCCGAAATGCCTCTGGAAAGGGGAGATTGCCATGATTAGCCAGCCCCGGGTGCCTGTATTACCATAAATCAGATCCTCTCATGGCCCAGATGAAGATTCTAGCCAGTAGAGTAATGCTGATGCAGATAATATTGTTGAGGATGCTTTTATAACCTCTGCAGTACAATATCTCCATTTGTTTCTGCTCTGTCTGCAGCACTTTCTGCTTCTGGGCTTTTCAGACCAACTCACTGAGTGTGTGTGTGTGTGTGTGTGTGTGTGTGTGTGGGGCAGGGAATAAAGCCCTTAAATGTTTAATTATGATGTGTTCTTAAGCACTAGTCAGCTCAGCAACCTTTTTAAAGAAACATTTTTATTGTCTCATTTTTACTTTAATAATAAATATATCTTTAGCATCCACTGCAACAGATTCTAACACCAACTAAAATGCCGTAATATTTTATTTTAATGAACCTCATCCATGAGAATTTTATGTTGGTCCATGAATAATAACTGTGAGAGGCTGAAAAAGATTTCATTCTACAGCCACTTGAAGCTGAAGAGTTTTGTGTATTATTTGTGGGATTATTCCAGGACAATGGAACATAATCAATGTATTGTATATGGGAGATTTGTATTCCACTTCAGCAGGTTTTGGGGAAAGTACGCAGCTTTCATTTCAGCCCTGTGGTTTCAGGCTCTGCTCTGTTCAGAGGAGTCCAGAGGAGTGAGGGGTAATCACAGATAACTCCACAGCACTTATGGCTGAATGAGCATCAGCCGCGCAGGCTGACACGCTCACTTTTCCTGTGAAAGCTCGGCTCGGTGTCAGGCTAAAATGCGATTCTGACTAGCATAGACCATGACTGAGGATATGCTTTGGAAGTCAAGTCGGAACATTGGTGACATACAAGCGTGGCGTCAGGGTTGATCTGCGGTGACACGGCTTAATATCACTGACAGTACGGCGTTCGCTTTCGCCGTGTTAGGCCATTTTAGGAACATCTCGTGGCGAGGGCTGCATTTCATATCCCTCCCGGTTTGCCTCCGCAGGCAATTCCCAACATCAGCCTGTAACAGAATAATGCATCGCCTCCCCACCCGCCGAAAGTTAAATCAAGGGAAAATTTACTGGTGTGTCACTATTGGTCTTTGGAAAAAGTAACAAAAAGCAGGAACGAAAGGTGAAAAAAGGCAAAACCACACAGCAGCCAAGCCCCCCAATCATTAAAATACACACACACACACACACACATACACACACTTTCTGCAGCATCTTGTTATGCAAAGCTGGAAACAACAGTGCGCAAGGCGAGATAAAAGCTACAAGAGAAGGAATGAGCTGAGATGGTCCGGTTGGTGGAGGGTTGGTGGTGGTTTTGTTGGGGGGGTGTCTGTGATTTTAATTGGCTTTTTGTTTTCCATCAGTCCCGGCTGAGCTGTTATTTATGAGTTGGATCTTTTGCAGTTGCTGGAAGCTAACAAGGCTGCATGGTGAAAAAACTAGGCTGTAACGAACCACCCTATATGGTGGAAGGCCTCTTTTACTTCAGGGAGAATTCAGAACTTGTTTGGAATTATCGCTGAGAGCAAAAGCTCGATGCTGACCTTCAGTGTGTGTACATTTGTGTAACCCTTCGTTACAGGTTGAAAAATGCCGTTTGAACCGTTTGGACTGGCACTTGGACTGGTGAGTTTAACATATTCTTAACCACACACATAATCATGGCCCCATAACAATCCCATATCCCATAACAATGTCTTCCAGTCCTGGTCCTGGAGGACTCCCTATTCTGTATATTTTAGTTTTCCGTGCTCCCAACACACCTTATCCAACCAATTAACAAGCCTATCCTGGATTGAAGTGAGTGTGCAAGAGCAGGGAAAACGCTAAAATATTCAGGACTAGGGGGGCCTCCAGGACCAAGACTGGGAAACACTGCTGCAACGCCGCAAACACTAATGCGGTCGAGGCATCTTTGTCACATGTGAAGGTTGTTATGATAAACACGCGGTTATGAGCTGGCCGAGCGAGACAGATCCGCGTGAAAACGTCGAACCAATTAAAGTGCAACAAATTAGATTAATATACGAAAGAAAAAGGCTTGCATAGGCAAAAACCTAGACAGCTAGACTGGCATCCGAGCGCGCTGATGATACTTTGCTTTACGCACACGTTTGAATAACTCTGACCTTGACGTGGGCTGAATTTTTTTCAGAAATAAAACCATGATGCGCACTCGTGGTGTGGAATACGTCATGCGCAAAGGTACACACACATACATGTTCACAGGCACCCAGTTAGAAGCGATAATATTAATTCATATGTGACTGCACGCACACCGCATGCTATTTAGCATTTTCAAAACTACTAAGTTAGAGACAGATAAGTCACGCTGCATATCAAGTGTCTGAACATGGACAGGTAGCTCATCTTTGTTTTATGCGTAAAGGAAATGTACTGCAGAATGATTTAGCTTAAGAAACAAAGGGTTATGAAATGTACATGCGTTTCTGAGTGTAGATATGCAAATTGTTTTGAAGGATTATTATTATTTTATCATTTTTATTATTATTTCTACATCCTTTTCATTCATCAGAGTTACATACATTCTACAACTTCAATGAAGGCTTGGCTCTGTCCACAATAAGTGTGTTGAATCATAAATTACTGAAAACAGTAGAGTCTAAATAGAGTAGCTATGCATATCTATCTTTGTGCTAATGATGCTATTCACACTAATGATTCTTGTTGTCAAAATCAGCTCTTCTCTACATTTATAATAAAAAATCTCAACTTTTATAGCACCTGTATTCATAAAATTCTGTATAAAAACCATAAGAAGAATTTTACGATTTTATAAAACATTTCTCATAACTGTTTTGTACTAAAAATTATAAAAAGTTTTTTTATAACAGCAGCATACAGTGGTCCCTTTATTAAACAGCAAAACATGATATTTCAGTATATAAACCTATAAAATCATTTCTCTGGTGAGTGTCTTCACAATAAAACAATCATTTGAATTCTGGAAAAGTACGTAAAAATGTAAGAATATCAGTAATCAACTGGAAAGGATTAATTGTGATGTCTGTTTCTTTTATAAAATCACTTATAGTGTCTCGCCTTAATATTTCTATGCATTCCTCATAACTCCCAAATCTTAAAACTGGACCTTGAACTTTACTCTTAAACAACCGAAGGCTTAAAGCATGCAGCAGTCTGTCATGCATGTTGATGTCTTGAATCCAATCATTTCATATAGCCGCGGTTCCAAAATCAAATTATGCAAATTACAAACCTACGTTCCAATGATGGTTTGATCAGTCCAAAATATTGAACTGCATGTTAATCTCTCCTGGCTGGAACGCAATGTTTTCAAATCAAACCCATCACCTCTCATCTTCCTCAAGCAGAGCTTCCAAAGGCCCAACTGTCCACATTGCTCAGTAAGCACTGCTCTTTTGGTAAAATCTCACCCAGACTCTTGCCATATGCAGTGTTATAGCAAGTGATCTTGTGAATATTTAATGTCACACCCACACCATCTATGCAAAATTGAAAAGTGGTACAGTCACATAAGAAAAGCGGAGTGCACTTCTTTGTAGTGGAGCCGGTTTATCACATCTTTCATCTAATCCCTGAGTTGGCCCTTTGACTAGGCTTTAAGGCAAAATGTCTCTTTTTAGCACACAACAAAGAGTTAGGTAAAGTCTAAACCATGGAAACCAGATGCTCTGATCAGTGCACCTCGACGAAAAATACGAGTGCTTGTCAACTAGGATTTGCTCCTCAAGCAAGTCAATGGAATGACCTTGACAAAAGCTGAAGGCCTCAACATCAGATCTCCTCCAATCCTGACTTTTTTAAGTACAGGCAGGTAAAGTGGAGAGATGTATGTGTGCGCACATCGGCTCTTTTGCCTCTAGCTGCCATCTGGTTCTATCATGAAGCAGATTCTGCATTATGCACTGCCCCCTCCTCTGGGAGAACCAAATACCCGAGCGATTTCCATAGATTTATTAAATTATTTACGAAAGAAAATAATCATCGATTGTGTGTTTGTATACTTGTGAGCAAAACTGGCTTATAATGTGAATCTCAGTGATGAAATTACACAGCTGATTAAGTTGATTCTTCCATAATCACGGTATCTCCTCATATTATCATGTACGTTATTGGTTTGCATTATTTACAGTTATTCGCTGTTCAGTTTGGCTTGGTTTTGAAAATGTTATTTGAATCAGTGTTCAATAGAAGATGAGTCAGTCAGACAGATATGTGCTACAATTGAGTTTTAGACAGATGGAGCAAGAAATTGACTAGAATCTATCAGTTAACTAAAGATCCACTATCAGAGATGACCAAATGATTTACTAGACTTGTAGGGCAACGAATCTTTGCGAGACGTACTGCTTGTTTTGTTATTAAAAGAATGCAGTCTGATACACTGGCAGAATGCATGCTCATGCTGCTGTTGTTTGAATCTCTCTGATGTCAATACAGCCTAAGGGAAAGCAAAGTGTATCATCTCCAACTCCATAACCACCTGTTTGCATTGCCTGTAATGGGCTGTGTCTGGTTGGGACCAAACACTAATACGGTTGGATCAAATAGGAAACCACTAGTGAATTTTTTTCCCTTATCTATACAGTTTTTACTACAGCTAGTCATCAGTCAAAACCCTCTGGAGTGCATAGTGTAATTTATGAGCCTCCTGCTCTGTGGTTTAGCAATGGGAACCAGAAGGAAACCAGAAGGCCTTGCGGTACAATTTTCAGCATTTACAATATAGAGAATAATACAAAACCAAACAGGTGGTACCACATAGGTGTGGTGCCTCCAAAGTGATTTTTAGAAGTATAAGCTAAACTGTTTAATACATACCATCTTTGATAGATAGGTCTGAGCAAGATCCAATCAAATATTTCAACTCAAAATCATTTCTTATATATCTGTTCATCTTTGAAAGTCCTCATGGTTTGATTCCATGCCTGGACAAGCTCACAAGACTAAACCAGTAATGAGTCCTTGGGCAGAACTCCTAACATTATACTCACCTACGGTGTGGACCCATGTATACATACCTAGAGCACTTTTTTTTTTTTTAGCTAGTCTTCAGGACGGACCCTGAGACAGTCCACACTTCTCCTACATACTGTTAGTTGGACTGGAGTAAAAACGTGGACCATCTGGGAGTCCTCCTGAGGTCTGGCTCAAACAAAACTGCTCCAAGGTATGTCTACAGGCATCCATATCTCAGCTCTGCATAACTGACCAGCGTACATAAAAGATTCAGAGTATTTACGAAATAATAAGCCTGAAGTTTAAGGGATTAAACTACATGCCTCTTTGTGCCTGGAGTACTCCATTTCTTTCTTTTTGGTTTGTTCTGTTTGGTTATACAACAAAAAAATCAAATTTGTTCTCTATGCTTGTAAAAGACATTGTGTGCTGAACCTTGAACACATGCTCTCTCTCTCTCTCTCTCTCTCTCTCTCTCACACACACACACACACACACACACACACAATGGGAGGTATTAAGTAT
>JBBPCZ010000001.1:46709819-46720526 GCA_037974445.1 Brycinus macrolepidotus | reverse complement strand
CACACACACACACACACACACACACACACACACACACACACACACACACACACACACACACACACACACACACAATGGGAGGTATTAAGTATGGATGGGCTACATCTTTAATTGTCTGTTTCCTTTTGTCTGTCGCTGTATTTTTTAAATTCTTCTGCAAAATGTGTCCTAAGACTAAAGGACACAGCATGTCAGGAATGCGCAGGGCAACTTCAGCAAGAGGTTTTATAGATGCTTCCAGACACTTTTTGTCCTTCAGCACGAAAAGGTACTTGTGTGCTAATGGAAAAGCAAACAACAGTAAAAAAAACAGTGATGGAGAGGGCAGTTCAATAAACCTGCACAAAGCACCCGAAAAACTCTCCCTCTTTCCACACACACAAAACGAGAAAGCATTTCGCCACACGCTTACTCTTAACCATATGATGCAATTTCTTTCAACAAAATATCAGGTACTACGACAGGAATGATGATGCAGAGGTCTTTCAGAAGCAGGTTTGAGCCAGCATTCATCTATGTGACAGGTGTACCGATTTGCTTGAGCTAGTTATCAAGCAAGCGACGCTGTTTGTCCACGCAAATGAAGTTAATAATGATAAATTTATTGATCTTTGCAACTGCCGGTAACTGCACGCAAAGAAACTGTTATTATTTGACTTTAAGATCTGAATTCAAGGATTTTTAACCCTTTAGCTTGTTTTCTGCTGGAAATGTCAACAAAAATACCATTTTGTGCTTTTGAATTAATTTTGTGCTTTTAATTAGAACTCACAGGTTATTTTTTTCAAATTTTCTAAATTTACAGGAAAGCCTATCTGTGTAAGACCTAGAAACATGCTCATGGAGGTTTTTAGTAGCATGCAATTAAACATACTTGCATGTGTTTTCACCTAAGAGACAGCACTGTAGTACAAATTCCTGAAAAAGTTAATGCTGGCTATAAAAGAAAGAACACACAGTGCCTCACAGCTTGTGGTGTATGGGGCTGCATAGTTGCAGACTAGTCTGAGGGCCCATACTGACCCCTGTCCGCTACTGAAAGTGACTACAGTGGGCATACGAGCATCAGACCTGAACATTGGAGCAATGTAAGAATTTGGCCTGGTCTCACAAATCATGATTTCTTTTACATCATGTGGATGGCCAGGTGGGTGTGCATCACTTACCTGGAAAGAGATGTCACGAGGAGGCACTGTGGGAAGAAGGCAAGCGGACAGAATGTTGGTCTGGAAACCTTGGGTCCTGACACTCACACGGATATTACTTTAACATGTAGCTCCTACCTAAACATTGCTGTTCACACCTCCATGGAAACAGTATTCCCTAATGGCAGTGACCACTTTCAGCAGGATAATGCACCATGCCAGGCAGCAGAAATTGTTCAAGGATGGTTTGATCAACATGACAGAGTTCAAGGTGTTGACTTAGCCTCCCCAGATCTTTATCCAAGCAGGCATCTGAGGGATGTGTTGGACAAAGTAGTCTGATTTATAGAGGCCTCGTGTCACAACTTACAGGACTTAAAGGATCTGCTGCTAACATCTTGGTACCAGATACCACAGCACACCTTCAGAGGGCCTATGGAGTCCGTGCCTCGATGAGTCTGAGCTGTTTTGAGGTCATGAGAGGAAACTACACAATATTGGGAAGGTGATTTTAATGTTAAAGTTAATCGGTGTGTGTGTGTGTGTGTGTGTGTGTGTGTGTGTGTTTGTGTTATACAGTGTGCAAGAGGGAAGAATTGTTCTGCAAGGTTTTAGTCTGTAGGTGTTATCTGGTGATTCGCGTAGGTGTCTAAAGGTTTACAGGGGACACTCGACACTGTTGCATAAAATCAGGATAAATAGCATAAAGAGATGCTCACAAACGTATGTTATTTTTGGCCCTCAGCTAAATGAAGTGCTATAACGTCCTTGTCACCTTGGTTCTGTTTTATTTACCATTCAGGTTATGGTTAAGGTGATGTCAGTAATGCTGCCACGGAAACTGTGAAATGCTCCAAATGACTCTAACGGCTCTCTTAGGAAAACCTGAGGTATAGTTCTCCAACTGTTGGTATGGCATTCAAATAAAACAGCTTATGGCCAAAATTAATAAACTGCTTCAATGACTGCATGTCAGATTTCATCTATGAGTCTAATAAGAATGTTTCACTGTTAATTAACACAAAAGAAATATGTTATTAGCTTATCAGTCTGAAGTGTGATTAAACATTTTATAAATCCATGTTCTGGATCTGAGATTGTAATAAATGGCAGTTCATGCTCAGTTAAACTGACAATATAACCTTGCCTTGGTTTGACTTTTTTGAACTCGTGTTTTAACCTTCACTATTTGTTTGCTTGATTTTTATGCATGGTAAAGAGAACGAATTTGTTTTACACCAGCTGCATTCAAATACAGAGCTGGACATGAAAGGGCAAATGCAGATCTGGTCATGGTAGCTGTTTCTGTGAGTGGCACATTGCTGATTAGAGCAGGATGTTTTGAGTGATTCTCACCTTTTTCACTCTGGTCATCAGCGCTGGGATTCAAGCCTCCAAATTTTCAGGATGTTAGCCTGGAGAATGAGACTGTAAGTGATAAGCTCCTTGTATCCCATAAAGATTTAGAAACCATGACTCAAGACTTCAGCGTTATATTTAGCTAGCTCCAATTATATATATTATGTCTATTCTTTGATCCAGCTTTTTTCCCTCATATCTAACAGTATGATGCATTACGACAGTGGCTCCCAAACTGGGGGGCAAGCCCCCTGGGGGGGGGGTGTGGGGGGCGCAGAGGTATTGCATTGGCACACCAATGGATTAAACTTGGATTAAAGTTTGAATCTGAACCTGTGTAGTTTGAATGGCGGCGCTCAATAATGTTCCTATGTAGAAAAGGGGGGCCCTGAAGAGAAAGTTTGGGAACCACTGCATTACGATAACATAAAATATGTTTTGCTGTCCACAAGATATAAAAGAAAACATGATTGATCAGACCAGACCACCTTCTTCCATTACTCAATGGTCAAGTTCTGATGCTCACATACCCACTGTATGACCAGTCTGCTATGCAGACGCATAGCTGTGATGCACTGTATGTTCTTTCAAAGCCATGAACTTTTTCATCACTCTTCTGTGGGTTCTAAACACATCAGTGAGCCTTAGGTGCACACTGCTGTGTTTTCTTGGACCACTTTTGTTATGTACTGACCACTGCATACCGGGAACAGGCCATAAGATCTACGGTTTTGGAGATGCCCTGACCCAGTCATCCAGCAATCACATCTGGCCCTTATGAACAATTGTTTACCTGCTATCTAAAATATCCCTCCCTTTGACAGGTGCCATTGTAATGACAAAATCAATGTATTTCACTTCACTCAATGTATTTCACACACGCACATTTTGTGAGTGTGTATTTGCGCGTGTATGTGTGTGTGAACAGCTACACTGAGGCAGACAGACAGTCAAAGATATTGTCTATGCTTACTCTCTCCAGGGTAATGAAAGGTAATGAAAGAGAATCAGTGGTGAACTTGTCTTGTATTTTAGGTATTTCTGTTATCAGGATGCAACACTCCTTCTCAGACAGCAATGTCTTAAAAAATAATGAGCAATCGCAGTGCAGCTGATAGGGAATGTGGGTGTGAGGCTATGCACAGGTTAGTATCTGTCAGTGCATGACTAAACATACCAATGCTCAACATCAAACAAGGCAGAACATTTGAATGCTATTTAGACACTATAGAAGCAGTTCAAAAGCAGCTACAGGTAGCTATTTCCACTCAAATCTTACTTCTTTACTCATCAATGCTGTGCTGAGGTGTCTTGGAAATAGGAAACAGACAAGGAGATTTCAGAATTTTTACATTTACTTTAACCTAACTATCCTAAGATATTTTTGGCCACTGGACATACATTCTGGACATATATTACATTCTTCTTCTTATTATTATTATTATTTGCTATTACATTAGGTGAGTCTGACATAAAGTTAGTTGTTTTCACTTCTGAAAATGCTAAAAAGGGGTAACAGAGGCTAAATATCTATGACCTCATATACAATCTACAGTATTTATATATTTGATCAAAAATAAAGAAACTGCCTTAGAACATTTCATGCTAGTTCATGCCAACTGTTCCACTGATGGCATTATAACTGAAATTCTGAGGGGCACAAAATGTTCTTTGATTCAAACAGTAGGCACTATGTATGGTCTCTCAAAACCAAGCTTATAGTAAAAGCTTACATTATAAAAGCTTACATTATAAAAAATCATAATATATAATAGAAAATATATAAAATATAATAAAATTATGTACACAAATGTATATGCTAGGAAATAAACTCCTCCCCTAACAAGGGACAATTTGGATTTTAGACTGAGAAGTCACTGTTTTGGGTGTTATTGGCAGAGAGGGATTACTTTATGGTATAATGTGTAAATAAAAGTCCCTATATGCATTTTGGGTCATCCTCAGCTTCCCAGCCAGGGTGGTACGGCTCCTCGCCAGGTCGACATCCACAGCTATGACACTTTTATGCAATTCGTTACATGTTATGCTACTATGGTGACAGATGTGTAAGGCAATGTAAAAAACAAAACTGCATGCAAATTCGGTTACACCATTAGTTAGCCAAATTAGCAGCCTAACAAACCTGCACTTAGCAGCTGTATAAAGCCATATGTGATGTGTTTTTTACATTTGCAATTTTATAGTCTTGAATGATCATATAATAAACATTTATCATTTATTGTTTCTTTGGTCCAAAGTTGCTGCCCATCAGAAACCAACCCTATTTTCTAATTTGAATGCATTTGAGCAAGTATATGCTTACTTGAAATCATTTGATTATCATAAACTTCATCAGGAGCGCTGAATATGCTATGGACATAACATAAAAATCTCACGGGCCAAATAGAACAATGAAGTTGTAATTAAGGTTTCAAGTCAGAGTAACTTTCAATGAGGTTGTCTATGTTCAGTCCTAAGCTTGGGGAAAAATCAAGTTTTCAAAGAATAAATACAACCTGAATCATGATGTAACAAAAAAAATGTTCACTTCCCACCTGAGGTTCATGATAATAGTGCTGAGATGAATAGAGCATTTTAAGGCCTCTCCATGAATAAAGCCAATCTTTCACTGTCCATCCTCAAAATGCTTGACAGAAATTAGATTGATCTGCTGACCTTTCCTTCTAATGCAATTGACAACAGAGATCAGAGAGCTGGGAAATCACATCAGCTCCACTGAGCTCCGAGAGCTCTTGAACAGGCCATTGTGAAAGCAGCCCTACGTATAGAATGCTTCATTTCCAAAATGTAGATCAATTGAAAAAGTGCAGGTTATGAGAAAGGCTTTGACTATTTCCATCCTTCAAGAAGATGTGAAAAGACTATTTCACATCAGTAATGCCCAAGCAGCACCTGAGCTTGTCTCATCAGTTGAACAAGCAAGCACAAAGAAGGGCAAACAATCCAAAAAGGCTGACAGGCGAGAAAGCATGTAATCACAAGCAACCAACCGACTGTGCAGCTCCATACACAGCATGTTGCAGTGCACTGAGTGTTCTGACACCCTTCTAGCATGGAATCTTTCATCAATTTATGATACAGTAGGTCTTCTGGACCAGGCAAGCTAGCCTTCACTCCCAACGAATATAAGTGAGTCTTGGGTGCCCATGACCCTGTCACCAGTTCTCTGGTTGTTCTTCCTTGGACAACTTTTGGTAGATACTAACCACTGCATACCAGGAACACCCCACAAGACCTGCCGTTTTGGAGATCCTCAGAACCAGTCATCTAGCCATCACAGATTGGTCCTTCAAAGTACCTTAGATCTTTACGTTGGCCCATTCTTCCCACCTAAAGAGCTGACTGTCCACTTGCTACCCAATAAATACCACACGCACACACACACACACACACACACACACACATTATCACTGTCGGAACAAAAGCTTGTATCTCCAAAATAGTAACTTTTCAGGTAAATGAAAATCATTCTTACTTTTTAATCTGTGTAATAATACTCGCTCCAAGTAGCTTTTGACCATTTGTCATTTTCACACAATATAATGCAGTAGGTGTTTTCAAAAATAGTATTTAAAAATAAAGAGATAGAAAAAAAAAACTATTTTTGAGGGCAGTGATTTCTCAGCAACGTTCCAGTTTACTGCCCCCCCGACTGGATATTTCAGAATAATAAAAAAAAAGTAATTTGGCCTATGTGGAACAGACCTGTTGAAGTGCTAATAAAAACACAGTAGACTGACAAATGTATCACAATTTTACTCATTACAGTTTTCAGGTGACTTGAGTTTACTGTATGTAAGGATTTAAATATTACTCAATAAAAAGACCGCATATTTAGAGAGGTCCTCATTGTTCTGAAGGAGTGGCTTTCTGTGAAGCTGCTTTGTGTCTATTGTCAAATATGCTATACCCATAAATTTGAAAAACCGGACTGAATTGTAGAAACCTAGGTCCCTATTATCTTGAAGAACTTTAACGTTCATTTCAGAAACATTACATACACACACAAAAGGATGAGCTCAGCTTTCAAAGTATGTATAGATCAGTTATTGAAATGTGGGAGTAATGCCTGCATTTTAGATGCATCCAAACCAAACAGATTTGGAAGGAATTAACATACTTGTTGCAGCTCACACAGACGACCTAAGATTAAATGAGGATCGGCCACTGTGGCTGTGTTCCCAGTGAGTTATAAAGCAAGGCTTCAGGAGCTAAGGCATGGTGCCAGGCAGCCAATATCTTTCACTGTGGAATCTTTGAGAGGAGCAAATTACCTCAAAGGCATTCAATTAAATTTCCTTTTGTGATTCTGTCAGACTGGCTTGCGTTTTTTCAATCTGATTGTAGCATTAGAGTACACTTTTGTGGCAGAGAAAAGTCTTGAGCGATGCGGTTGATTTCCTTGACATATATCAATAGCTTTTGCTCCTGCAAAGATGGAGCTGCTTGCTAAAGCTGCTAAAGCCTGAACACTCTTCATTTTCTATGTTGTGACTGTGCTGGAGATGTGCTGAAGTTACAGGGCAAAGGCATACAGCCTCAAAATTAGAAGCTGTCGACGGAATCTAGTCTGAATGTCTCTCTGTGCTTTAGAGCACGATTTTAGCAAGCAAAGATAATATTAGCTTTATATGCTCGTATGAATGCATGCATGTGGTTTTCATGGTCCATACCAAGCATGAGTCATCACCAACTCAAAATTAGTCTAACCTTTTGTTACCTCAGCGTGCCTGTCTGCACCTCTCTCTCACCCAGTGGTCTAACATCCATCTTTTCCTTCCAGCAGAACGATGCCAGGCGCCTCCCCCAGTCACTGGCCTGCTCTCGCTCCGAGCCTGTGGGGCGCCGAAATAAGCGTGAGTCTGGGCCATGGCACCTCTTCAAAGCCCACATTTATCACACACAGGAGAGCGAGAGTGGGGAGGCTGGAAGGAGGTTGTCTGTGGGCGGATGTGTAGTCCAGCTCCACAGGGGAGCGCTACGCTCGGCATGGGCTTCCTGTATACCACGCTTCCCCTGGCATAAGCAGAGTTGATGAGGAAATGCTAAAGTGCCCCTGCCTGCACCCAGGCTCAGCATGCCGCCGTCACTTCAGGGGTTTGTCCTCTTGCCGAGGCAATGGCCTGCTTTCCACTGAGCGGAGTGTTGACTGGGGAAAACTGGATAAACCACAAACATGAATCCCTACCACACAAGCAATGAAATCCTAGCCTAGCAGGCAGCCATGCCAGCCAAGGCAGCCAAGTTCCACTGTAACTTGATGCTCCTTTTCTGTCACAAACAGAAAGCAATGCCTTTTGACATGTATAAAATATACAACACTCCATCCAGTGTGGAGTAATCCGGAGGTCGTTGCGCTCCAGTGTAGGCTGAAGACCCCGCTGTATGGAAAATTAACTACAAAGAAGGCTTTCACTTTGGATTACCCCAGTAGCTGAAGTTTCTTCCTAAACATTGTGGAACTTTGTTTTATCTTTAATTCCAGACTGAAGCCCCAGCAAAATAAAGGGTCCATATCCTATATGTATGTCTTGGATTTTTACCCGAGGTCCACTTATAAAGTTTGTGTTGTTTGATCTAGCAAAAATTGTCATGACTAATTCTTATATGAAAATTTTCTAACTGTTCTTTATCCCTAACAAGCTGTTTTTGTTACTGTGCCTTGAATACTGATTTATGTAGGGATCTCAGTGCTGATTGGCTTTTCTGTCCTGTGCCTCATTCAGAAAGTAGTCCAGACATTCAAAATCAATCTGAACAGATGGATGTCCGTAAATGAGTTGATTTATTTGACATCAGAAAAAACACTACAGTGTAGTGTCCAGTTACCAACTGTATGAAAAGAGGAGTGAGCGGTATGTTTTGAAATTTTACGGTGCCATGTTTCCATACTACATCAAACTCTTTTATTTGAACCATGGTTTTCTGTGATATGGGCCCTTTAAAACATGAAAATGGCTCTTCACCACAAAAAAAACAGGTGCAGGATAATTGCATGATCCAATTCACTACAGTGGTTAAGGTGCCCCAGGGGGGATATCAAATCTTGACTCCATCACTGAAACAATGTCATGGCAGAAATGAAAGTTCACAAGCCATTATTTAGCATATAATAGCCTCCAATAAATGGTGTGGTACATAGCTAGCATGAAATATGTCAAACACCGGGAATTTGGAACTTTTTGCTTTTTATGGTTTACAGATGCACTGTGTGGTTACACTCAATTGCACAAGACACTACTCCTCCGGCAACAGGAGAACATCAGGTTAAAATCTGTTGCCTCACATCATTTATGACAAATGGCTTTCTCCCAGTCAGCTTGACAGTAGGATTTTCTTTTCTATTACTGTTTATCATTGACTTCCAGGGTGATGAATTGCATAGCAGGGCTTCTTATTTGTCACATCACTCTTTATAAGTGACACAGAGACTCTATGTCAGGCTCTAGATTTGATTTATCAGACTACGCTAACTAGAAACATGCTAAATCCTGCATAGCTCATTCTACACACAGTGTGGGAATGTACTACGTTACGTAGCCGCGCTTCTAATTAAATGAAGCTAAGAATATGACAGTGGGTCATGAGTATTCAAAACACAACTCCTATCTGCCGCAGTATCACAATAGAAGCGTAATTACTCATTTAGCATTGGTTTCACAAGGCTCTAAAGCTGCTGGAGCCGGGCGCCATGTTTGTGCGAGTTGTGGCTTTGAAGATGAGAGGGTAAAGACAGTCTGATGAGAGCAGTGATGGAGCAGGAGGAAGCAGAAAGGATAACAGTCAAAGGCACAGGGGAAGGCAGCTTGCTTGCCGTTAGATTTTGCCTCAGCGGCTCCTCAGGGATGTGCAGAGCAAAAACATCTTTGAATGGGGGTGGTGGGTCTCCAGTGCAAAGGTCAAAAGAGAAGGCATTTTTGCATTGTTTACGGACTGAGATGATAGAAGTTTTTAAACTATTGAGGAGGGATGTGTAGAAACAGATTAAGTGACATGCACATATGCCAGTTATTTGTCTGCTCAATTGGAGTCCGCTGTCACAGTCTGGCAGGAGGTGTGGGTTTAGAGCCATTGGCATGCTGCTAAGAGCATTGCTCCATGCGCCTCGGGGTGTCAAGTAATCCCTCTGATTCATCTCTTTACCTGGCAGTCAAGAATCCTGTTTGTCTCTCTACCCCTCCCCTTCCCTCTCTCTCTCACTCTCTCCCCCTTTCACACAAACAGGCGTAAGGGCATGTATGCCAGATGCGACTATTTACATTGCCTTACTCACACTCTCTATTTAATCACTGGTGGAAATATTAAAGTTCATATATTTGCATGTTAATCTGCCAATGAGTGAAAGCATGCAAATTTATTGGGCAACATAGAGAACCTGATGGCACAGAAGGCCTACAGTCTGTGTTTACATGTAAACGCTGCACGCACAAGCGAGACTGCATGCCAAGCAGCGCCCCTGTGTAATAGCATGAGCTGCGGTATCATATGGTCAGATGCACAATAAACAAGTAGCATGTAGCCAGGAGGTTTAAAACAATGTGTTTTTCAGAGATGGGAAAAATATTGTGGCACAATCATCTAAACATTGCTAAGAGATTATGAGTTCAGTCCCCAGGTTGCCATAGTTATCCATGGCCGGGAGTCCATGAGGGCATAATTGGGCTCATTCCCTCTCCTCTATCAATAAGTGCCTGCTGACAATACAGGGGTCCGTTACCTAACATAAAAGAATGGTGGAGTTAGCGTTCTCCTCCAAGCGCATCGAGTTCTCTGACGATGTTGTCTTTGCTGTGGTTTGAAAAGACACTCTAGTACAGGGGTGTCAATAAAGAGCTGGTGTAGCTGCAGGTCTTCACTCCAACCAATCAGGCGTCTACCTGATAACACTTGGTTTCAGTCTTCAAACTGTTGATCAAGTTCTACTGCTTGTTCAGAAAGAAAACCTGTACCCACAACAGCCCTTTAACACCCCTCCTCTAGTATTAGCCTCCACCCTCCAGCACTGAGTGATGGGAGAGACAAACGATAGATAGATAGATAAATAGACAGATGAATAGATAGATAGATCGATAGATAGATAGATAGATAGATAGATAGATAGATAGACAGATAGATAGATAAATAGACAGATGAATAGATAGATAGATCGATAGATAGATAGATAGATAGATAGATAGATAGA
>JBBPCZ010000001.1:46693660-46709719 GCA_037974445.1 Brycinus macrolepidotus | reverse complement strand
GATAGATAGATAGATAGATAGATAGATAGATAGAAAGACAGATGACAGATAGATGGATAAAGATTAGATGTGCTAAACCCACCACTTAAAGATTATACAAGTTCTGTTATAAGTTCTGTTATGTTAAAACATATCAATTTTTGTTTTCCTTTAACACAATTTAAAAACATTACATGCCCTTACATTGTGAACATTCATGATGAATGGACCAATAGACACGGTCTAAAATTACACTCTTTAATAAAAGGATCCTTTGCCTAATGCCATAAAAGGACCATTTTGGTAGCTTGAAGAACATTTAAATGGAAACTGAATGTGGAAATTAGATGAACCATTAAGTCAGTAAAGAACATTTATATAATGTGATGGTTCTTTATACCATGAAAAGTTATTCATACTCACATATGTAATTTACATGTAACTTCCATTAAAAGTTAGAAATGCTTTTTTTCACATGTATTACCATTTTTGGAGATGGAAGGTTTCGTTTCAACCATGACAACCATGATCTCTTATTCCCATAATGTGAACAGAACTCCATAAACTGGATAGCCTGCATGTGGCTTCACACATCAGTTCTTCACTTACACTAACTCAGTGTAGTACCTACATATTTTATTGTAGTTGCTGAATAATACAAAGTAGCAATTTAAAATTTTAAGGCTTTAACATGAATACATCAATGCTAGCATGATTTTCGAACCCCTTGGTGTCACTGCTGGCAGTATATTCAAAATGCAAATGTAATTGTGTCATTTCATTCCAGAGAATATCATTAACCGGGTACATGTCCCCATGCACTGAATTGTGATTAGACCATAGCGCTTGTCACTCATATGTTTCCCTGCTGTTCACATTGGATAGAACCAATCACATTCCACATCATTGGATGGTACTTTGAGATTGCTTTCCAAGGGTCACTGCAAATGTCACTACATCCGGAATCAGGACCCATCAGTGTGCTGTCCTGCAGAGAAACCCCCTCGCTTTGGCACTGTAGCAACCGTGTTTAATTTTCACTTTTTCACTTGCTCTGGTTACAGTAGTGGACTGGGCCTGGATCAGAAGAAAGCCTCCTGTGGGAAGTGGGAAGTGTGAGAATGAGGCTGGATTAGGACAGTGAGGGTGTCCTGGACTTCTCTTTGTCTCCACCTCTTTTCACACATAATCCTTACATGCAGCATGCGCACATGAAGCTCACACCTGGATGTGACACCTTGTGAATGAGAGAGCACGTCTGCCATCATCGGCTCCCTGGCATCAGTCTCCCTGTGAAAAGGCAAGAAACACACTACGCCACGCTCCGATAGCTGCCAGTGGTCATTGCACTCACGCAGTCAGTGGCAAAATGGCAGAGAGAGAAAGACAAATACACGCTACACTCAGCCAAACAGCAATGTGGCCCTTCATCTCACACTAAGAATGGGCTTTTAAAATAACTCAATGGTTCACTCACCCACAAGTTTGTGAAAATAGTATTCAAATATAAACACAGAGGTCAGGGAGAAAGAGGATTTTTGCTTGAGGCGTATGTAGAGCTGACCTTCACTGGTACGGTCGCCTGGCAATTGCTGATTTTGCCATTAAATATTAAATTTGTTGTGGTCTATGTTTACAAAAAAAAATAAAACCAAAACTACAGTTAAGGACTTTCAAGTCAAATTTAAAGCAGAATATACATCACATGCATCTTGACAACAAGCGAAATGATTTGCATTTTTCCATTTCAGAATGTGCCATGTCCACTACAGCATGGTTAGAAATGGCAATACACATAGCTGACTCAACAAATCGCAGATACACACGTTAAACTCCTGATGCTCACCTTGCTCACTCTGCTCTCTTCTAAAGAAACTTTATGCGAATTCGCTGAACGGCAACCAGTAATACTGGCTGAGATTCAACATCGAACACACACCAAGCAGGAGATATAAGAGTTGAAAAATAAACCAAGCTAAGCTAGCATTATTACACTGCATTAATTTTTAAGTGTTAAAAAACAATGTAAGGCTCCTTTGGGGCTCAGAAGGAGCCTACAGCTATACCTCCACTTCAGCTCTGTGTACCTCAAGCTGCTTGTGTTTTAGTGACATGGCCCCTTTGCCTTTATTACAGCTTCTATTCTTTTCAGGAGACTTGTTTCACTTTTTTTCTGCAGAAATCTGGAGGGATGTTTTTCCATGCTTCTTATAAGCACCTCCAAAGTTCAGTCTTTCCCTGTCGCCAACAAAAGCAAGAAGTCATTCATTTTGAATGAGACCCAGGAACACTCAGTGGCAAGTAGCAAAGCTCTGCTCAAATGTATGCTAATGAGCAGTGATGCAGCGACAGCCAATCAGAATTGATGTCCTATAGAACACACAGTGTTTATCTGTGAAATATTTGCATGTAAATGGAGGGAAAGCTGATCAGATCCATCACAGCAGCGTCCATCAAACACACTCCTGCTCCATGCTGCATGTCTGAGTCTGTGTTTATACAGCGGGATCTTAATAAAAACCAAGGTGTATTAGAATGAAGCGTCACAATGAACGTTTAGCAAAATATTACTTTAGTGATAGGTTAGCATAGCCTCACTTTAAACTAATATATAAACTCTGTTAAGTTTACTGCATAGACAATAACAAATACTGATTAAGCTTTTGTGAGACAAATACAAATCACTGGTGATCAAGTTTTAACAAAGTGAGTGAAACTGTTTGGCCTACTAAGCATTTCACTTATTATAAACTGGATGAAGAAACACTGAGAAGTTTTATATATTTTGAATTTTTCGTTTGATATCTACATTCAAATGTTTTTGTACTTCTTAATGTTAGTGAATATATAAAGCCTACATTTGCTAAGCACTGGTTCCTATAAATTTTTAAAATGAAGTAGCGCATGACTATGCAAATCAAATGAAACTGCTGTCTCATCGAAGGCTACCCAAGCAACGCTCAGTATGGTCAGTTGCATATTATTCTTCTCACGATTCCAGTAATCCCAATTAAAAACCTTCTTTCACATCTCAGATGTTCAGTTTTGGAGTTCTAATGCAAATTGTCTTCTTTTGTTGCATATTTCCTTTTCTCAGGAACAGCTTTTTGACAGCTACACATCCTTTCCGGCCCAGAGTGAGGACTCACAGGGGAAGGATGGACAGAAACACCTGTGGTTTTTTTCAGGTCTAAAGAAAGAGTGGAGTTTGATTTTCTCTCAAAAATGAAGGTTTTTGTGCTGTTTATCTAGTGGAGAAGTTTTGGTGGTCTTCCATGGTTGAGATCTTTAAATCATTTTTTAAAATTCCAGTTTGTGAAACTCTTGTTTTTTCACTTATTGCCTTTGTTGTAAGGCAGCTGAGGTGTGTGTGGGTAGTCGCTTGTGTGAATGTTAGTGTCTGTTCATGTGAGTGAGAGATCTAGGCACAGTGTTTTGTTGGGAGGACACAGCTGTAAGTGGGAGGGTTGGAAGAAAGGATAAGTAAAGTGGCAGTGAGGAACACAAAAAGAATGTGTAGACAAAATGAAGCACTGATAGATTTAAAATCATGCTTAACGTTGGAGGCTTCTGTGTTATCATCTGTTAGATATACCCATTTCTTGCTCTTTCTGACACTCAAAAATTAATAGCTTAATAGCTAGTTTTTGACGGTCATTTGGTCATTTTCAGCACAGACTTTGGCACAGCACTGCACGTCACAAATTAATTTCTAAATGGTTCTTAGATTTACGGCTCTAAAAAAAGGTGAAAAATGATATGGAGTTTCTTTAAAAAGGTTCTTCACACTCACACATCTCATTTATAATAACAGTTCTGTAAAAATTGGCCAGCAAAATCTTCTTTAGGTAATCAAACCCCTTCTGGCACCCTTATTTTTAAGACTGAAGTTAAAGCAAAGGTCTACTTTTGAGCATCATTTTCAAATAAGTCAAAGCCCATCAAACACCGAGTGCCTGTGGAGAGACTTCTGCTGGCTTCGTGTGAAAATGAAGCATCATGATGATTATACAAGCAAAGTTGTCTTTTCCCAGAGAACTATTCGAAAAATGATGCATTTATGTGTCTCTCTGGTGGTGATTTTTTTCTTCCACTAAATGAGTAAAAGCTGTGGGCTACCCGTTACTGTATTTTCCCCTGCTCTTGGCACATTATATATAACTTATAACATCCAAGGCGCACTCTTTAAATCCGTGACACCAATGCACATACTCATTTGTTTAATATACCATTGCCCATTTCTGCTGTAGCTCACACATTCCGAACTGTTCATGCAGCCTCGGTTGATTGACTGTGCCTGTAATAACACACACAGCCTGAAAGTGACACTGCTTATAGACCCCCGACGATTGAGATTAAACTGGAGGTAGCTATGGATATGCCTCGCAGTGCATGAAGCAAAGGTCCAGAGGCTGTTATTTTGTTACCTAAGCTTAGTGCCAGTATGTCAACTTAGCACAGCTATTGACCCAACCAAGAAGTTCCATCTGACTGAACACAGCACAGTGGTATGAAACAGTATGATTGAGAAGCCCTTATACTGTCTGCTATGACACCAGTCTCAAATCTGTCAGAGCTGAGATACCATTGCACTGGGAAGTTGAGTAGAGTGGAATCTGAATGGACAATCTTGAAATATTAAACGTATGAAGCAAGCACGGAAATTTTACTGAGGAAAGGCACGAAAGGAAACTTAAATATGTCTTTGATTCATGTAAATAATTCAGAATTTTTTTACTGCTTTCAAACGAATATAAAGTGCACAAGATTCTAGACATTTTGCATGTTGCATAACTCCACAAGGCCTAGAGCCCATACAAACAAGGCCACTGCAAGAAATGGCACGAGCACACTCTTATCTGTATGCAGCCTTTAGACACACAGCGGTGCAGACATGGCTTGAATGTAAGGATGTCAAGTGGCCATAGTTACTGTATTTTTTTCTTTACCCTCTCTTCTCCTAACCTCTTCACTGGAGTTTGACAAAGAGAGAGAGAGAGAGAGGGAGAAAGAAAGGGAGAAAGAGAGAGAGAGAAAGACGATAGAAGCTAGCACTTGACAGATCTCTGTGCTTGATGCCAGTGAAAATTTATTCCCGCCTTCTAGATGTGTTTGCCTTAATAATACCGCTGGCATCTGCAGTCATAATCTCAGGAAAAATCACAGTCTGAAAAAAGAACGAGGACTGCAGAATGGGTTACCAATATCAGAAGTATATATGCAATTCTGCCCAACTTGTCCTCTTGTAACTGAGCTCAGGGCGGATATTTTATAACCATTCCGCTCCACTGAAGTCCCAGACATTCGTTTTGCAAGATAAAAGCTATTAGAGGGCTGCACTAAAGTCAAAGAGATGAATATAGGTGGCGGCTGTAAACGATGGAGGACAGGAATACATTAATGTTATCTATCATGTGTTTACTGTAACGCAACCTGCCATGTCGCATCATCGCATGAATTAGAGATGAAATAAATTAACTGATGCAACCAAAATATTTATCCGAGGCTGTCTTCCTTGCCCTCCACGGCCCCCCTCTAATAAAAGACATACTGCCTAGTGTGTCTTTGTCCAAAAAGTGAGATTACGGTAAACTCACTGGATTATAATTAACATTATAAAAAGGTCTGGCAAAATGGCAGACATTTTAATGACTTCTAAATATAAAAAAGTGTTTGCTCAATCCATGTCAGCAGCACTTAGAGAGATTTTATTTTTTCTCTCTGGACCTCATGAATAATTCACTCAGGAGTGTGTTTGATTCATTTCTTGATGTGTGAAGGCAGTAATGAGGCTTTATTGTGTGTATGCAGAGGACGGTGATGGGGGAGGGGGGGCACATTTGCTCTAAGTTGAAATGCACAAGGCCATTCCAAGGATTTGAGATGTCTCGAACAAAATTTTAAAAAGAAACTTTGATAAGTGTTCTAGATAAGAACTTTGAGAGATACCCAAACTAAACTATTTTTTGAGCAACAAAAGGGGAATGCAAAGAACCACTCAAAGATATAAAGAACCTAATCATGATGAAAAAGGTTATTTAGTGGTTTAAGGGCTCTTCGAAGAACCTCTTATAGTGGTTCATGACATAAAGTCAGGAGGATTATATTAGTTTTTTTTTTAAATGACACAACATGAACAGAGACGCATTTTGACCCATTACTCTATAATGTCTATATTAAGGTGAGTGATATGACAGAAATATGGTATCACTTCATCAGTATGGTATCACTTCATTACTCGATATGAAACACCACATTTATTTTCGAAGGTGTACTAAGTTGTTACAGGCAAAAAGAACCAGTAGTCCTACATTTAAAAGACATTTTTTTCATGAGTTTATTTTTTGTATGACTCATGTTTACAGTCTGAGATTTTTACACTCTGATCTGCCCTAAATCCAATTAAACGGGACCAATCATGACCTGTTTTTAAAAAAAATATTCTCAGTATGCTCAGAAAGGCATAAAACCTTCTGTTTCCAAGTTTATCAAGATAACAATAGTATCATATCATCATACTGCCCACCCCAAACCTAAAAACATGGTCTGCTTGTTATAACTAGATAACCCTCACAGACCACAGACACTTATTTAAACAGATACATATTTGCTTCATGTGTTTAACATCTGGAGAGGGTAGCCTCTTTTTTCCAAACTGGAAGGGGGTCTCTGTCTGGAAAAAATAAATAAATAAATAAAATGATAAAATAAATAAATAAGAAGCCTTGCTTTAGGAAGGTTCTTGCAAATAACCCTTTCTGGCACCTGCTTTTAAGAGTGTAAGATCCAACAACCTCTTTATTTACTGTCGTCACAATACGAGCAAACAAAGTGACATGAAAACAAAAGGTTTCACCTCTACTGTTACTCTTGTCGTGAGTGTTTATACGTCGTGTACGGTGTTAGAATTTAAATCAAGTCTGCGTATTTGGGGATCTGACTTGGGGAACGACATGTCAGCTGGGTAATTACCAGAATGTTTTTTAGAAGCTTAATATAGAAGACTACATTAGTATTCCTCTTTGAAACCATAATTAACTCATGAGCACATAATAGGCTGAGCAACTCCAGGACTTCCAACTCTCCGACCAGCCACGCTGTGATGCACTCAGCTAACAAAATGGCCACCATGATAATTTACATCAGGTGTGAGGCTCCTGGAGGCCAGTCTTATTGTATATGCGATGTCTGAAACTCATTGCAATATTCATGCAGCTGAAAAATCGATGGGGCTCTTGTGAAATATGGGGCCATTTTACGGTGTTACAAACCTATTTCCAGCTCACGCCTTTTGCCTAATTAGAGCCGGAGATGTGTTTTCTCCCGGCGCCCGACCGCCTCCGTTCCCACTCAGCTTAGCTCAGGGACAGCGAGGACCAAGGCAACAAAGCTAATTGCATTAGCATCAATTTAACAGTGCAGCATCAGACAGCTGCGGACTCCTGTGATGCATCGCTCCGGTGTCATCCAAAGCCCTGAGACTGGACAGGCCAGGCAGCCGCACGTGCACATGTATAGGCACGCACACCCACACAGCACACGGTGACCTGTGAGAAGCGAGGTGCTAGCTGGATGTGCATCTGTGCTGTCTTGGCATCAAGGGAACAGCAGGGGAGAACTTAAATACCAAGTCAGCTCCTTTTAGTGTCTCTTCTACACAGCAGGCATATCTTATCCCCTCCACCACCCCCACCCACTCGCACCCCCTGCTACGCACCCCCTTGCTGGGAAAATGCCACAACTAGAAAACAGATCAGATCAACAGGCGTTTAGGCGCCTTCATACTACATCTCAGCCTTCTTCCAAGATCGTCACAGTTTCCCAGGATGCCCAGCGCCATGCTGATTTCTGAAAGGCATGGCAGAATGGGAGCATGGTGCCAGCTGTCACTTGCCAAAGCAGCGGACCCCCACTGACCAGGTCAAGGGCTTAGACTGCCATCTGAAGAAACAATACCATACAGTGCCTTGCAAAAGTATTCACCCACCCCGGCATTCTCTCTATTTTTGTTGCCTTACAACCTGGAATTTAAATGGATTTTCAATTTCATTTTAAATGACGGACCTACAAAAAAAACTACAGATTAATGAAGTTAAAAGGGGGAAAAACCTTTTTTAAATAATTCTAAAAAATATAAAACTGAAAAGTGGTGCGTGCATATGTTTTCACCCCCTTTGCTTTCAAGCCCCAACCACTACCTTCAAAAGCCAGTTAAGTAGTTAAATAAGATCCACCTGTGAGCAATCTAAGTGTCAAATGATCTCAGTATATGTATATACACCTGTTCTGTAGAGCCCCTAGAGTCAACACCAGTGCAACACCACTAAGTAAGGGCTACCACCAAGCAAGTGACAGGATGAAGACCAAGGAACTCTCCACACAGGTCAGAGACAAAGATGTAGAGAAGTATAGATCAGGCTTGGGTTATAAAAAAAAATCCCAAACCCTGAACATCCCAAGGAGCACCACTAAATCCATTATTAGAAAACAGAAAGATTATGGCACCTCAGCAAACCTGCCAAGAGAGGGTCGTCCACCAACACTCACAGACCAGGAAAGGAGGGCATTAATCAGAGCAGCAACCAAGAGGCCAAAGATAACCCTGAAGGAGCCGGGCGGCTCCACTGCAGAGATGGGAGTATCTGTCCATAGGACCACTGTAAGCCGCACACTGCACAGAGCTGGGCTTCATGGAAGAGTGGTCAAGAAAAAGTCATTACTTACCAAAAAAAAAAAAAGGCAGACCATTTGAAATTTGCCAAAAGGTGTATTGGAGACTCCCCAAACATGTGCTGTGGTCAGATGAGACTAAAATAGAACTTTTTGGCCATCAAGGACAACGCTATGTCTGGCGCAAACCTAACACCTCTCATCATGCTGAGAACATCATCCCCACAATGAAGCATGGTGGGGGCAGCATCATACTGTGGGGATGTTTTTCATCGACAGAGACTGGGAAACTGGTCAGAATTGAAGGAAAGATGGATGGCGCAAAATATAGAGAAATTCTTGGGGGAAACCTGTTTGAGTCTTGGGAGATTTGAGACTGGGACAGAGGTTCACCTTCCAGCAGGACAATGACCCTAAACACACTGCTAAAGTGGTTTAAAGAGAAACAGGTAAATGTCCTGGAATGGCCCAGTCAAAGCCCAGACCTCAATCCAACTGAGAATCTCTGGTATGATTTAAAGATTGCTGTACACAAGCGGCGCCCATCCAACTTGAAGGAGCTGGAGCAGTTTTGCCATGAAGAATGGGCAAAAATACCAGTGTCTAGATGTGCCAAGCTTGTGGAGATGTACCCGAAGAGACTTGTTGCTGTAATTGCTGCAAAAGGTGGCTGTACAAAGCATTGACTCTGGGAGGGGGTGAATAGTTATGCACGCTCAGGTTTTCTTTTTTTGTCTTATTTCTTGTTTATTTCACAACAAAAAAAATCATTTGCATCTGCAAAGTGGTAGTTGTGTTGTGTAAATTAAAAGATACAACCCCCCCAAAATTCCTATTAAATTCCAGGTTGTAAGGGAACAAGATAGAGAGAATGCCAAGGGGGGTGAATACTTTTGCAAGGCACTGTATGCATACTTCTTCCCCCAACACGACGAGCCGCAAGCCTCATAATCCTTCATCACACTGCAAAAAAAAAGCTAAGTTGGCAAACGAAACCGTTTTAAAAGAGTCGACAGATTTCATGTCTCTCATTATGCGATTTCTCTTGTACCTGGAAAAACCTGGAAATGAGTAAAATGGTACAATTTCACAACATAAAATTACTTAAAAAGTTCAAAAATGGATTAAATAACCTTCTAATATCCTTACAACAATCTCATACTGAGAAATATTAGGTATATTATCTAAATTTAAGATGATTTGACTTGCAAACATTTTGTTTATCTTTTTTAGTAGTCTTTTGAATCCAGTATACAATAACTTGCATTCAGTGTTTTTTGCCGTAACTAACCAGTCCTTCGCTTCATTCAACCCTTGCTAATCTTCTGATATGCCAGCCAAAGCTATATGTATAGCAATTCACTCACTCTGATTTTAAAGCTAAGCCCCATCTTCTACCCCTCTCTTCTATTAGAGATTAGTGAATACGGCTGCTGAAGGCAAGGGCTCAAATCCCCAAAATGTTTTTAATGGAACAGACACACTCTCAAAGGTCATAGCTCATAAAAATGCCGGCAGGATTGTCTCTGTCTCTTTCATCTGAAATGTCAGGAAAGCCTCAGATTCCGAACACCTTTATTTTTCTCTTTGCCTCTATGTGATCCTCGAGCAGAACACGCAAATGCACTGGGGTCTTAGGGATCATATTCAGTATTACGATCAGCATGAATTAAGGCGCTGATGAAAATGTTTGAAACGCACCATGATGTAACAGTGATGACTTTCCCGAATTCATACATGAGACAAAAGAAGAGAGAGAGCTCAGAATATCTGAAATTATATTTTCCTGTCTTGCTTGCTGACTGTGGCCACATACCGGGTCAGGTACAAGGACACGTGGGTGAAAGCCCAGGTCCCAGGCCCCAGGCCTAACTGGCTAAAGTTGGAGTTTCGCTAAAGATTCAAGTCTGGTCTTTTCTCAATTCTTTATGGCATCAAGTGAAATGTGTGCTAATTAGCATGCTGTTGTCCTCACTAATAAACATTTAGCATATGTACTTGCACGTTGAGAGTAAAGTCATAAAAATTCACACGCCATTAAGTCTTAAAAAAATAAATAAATAAATGAAAAAATGCCATCCGTGCTGACTTAAACTGTCAATGCATTTCAAAGCATCCACCCCTGAATATACTCAGGTGTGCCAAGGGGTGGGCTGCAAATGATGTGATTGAGGCGCTGTTTGGATAAATTTTAAGCTTAATGAATCGACAGGACCATTCAGTAAAATCGAATTCTGAGTTCTGAGATGGCCTGGAATTGGCAAAATGCTCCATAACATGCAGGTACAACTTGCACAGTACAGTGTGTGGTAGAAAAACATCACAGGCAAGAAATTACAGTGGCAGATTACCTGCTGGCAGCCCCAAAATAGTTAAAGAACAGTGCCTTACAACTACAATAACACCACTGACTGCCAGTTTGAGACATAAAAAAAAGCACAAGGCATTCTGGGCACTGCTGGAAGGATAAAAGAAGAAACACAAGCAGGTGCTAAAAGCCTACAGATGGCTTAAACGTAAAACATCGTCATTATTTATTGTAGGGTTCCTGAGATGGACTAAAAGCCTTACTATAAAGATCTTTCAGCAACCCACCTTCTCTTTCTGCACTCCAAAACAATAAGTGGCAAACAGTGGCATCACACTATGAAGTGGAAATAAGGGGGGAAAAAACGTCAAAGAACACTGCAATACAACTTGAACTGAACTACTCAGTGTTAAAGCACTTTTTACTTCAGTTTACTTCAGGTCCAAATAAGCACCTAGCAGTGACTTTCTAACTTCATCTTATAAAAGAAAAGTTGTAAATGTGGCTAATTGCAGCTCAATTAAAAATGTCTTTAAATCAGCGGTGGGTGTCAATAATCAGAGTTGCGTCAGTAAAACGGTCATTTAGATCAAATTGGTTCTAAGTATGTGTAAATGTATTCTCATTAGTCCCAATTTAAGTTGTCAAAATTACACTTCCAGAGAGAATCATTATGACTGAATCTTGCTGCCTCGGGTGACGAACTCGGTGGTGCATGTTCCAGTTAAGGAAACATCGCCACAGAATAACTGGACAAGTCAATGGACAAGAACAATTCCAGATTATTCCTTAATCACCCCATCTATTGATGAAACTGAAATGATGTTAACTCTTAGAGGCAGCACAACAAATGGTAAATTGTCATCATATGGCAAAACAGCTCCTTAAATGGAATTTCTACCGGTTTGTGTTGTTGCTGGAGGGGTCAGATGTCATGATGAGTTTTGTTTGGTGTTCCTATGTGACATAGAAACAAAGTTCTTGTCATTTAAAAACATGTAATGATAATAAACCACTACTGGGGTTTTTAAAATGATGTCACATGCAAATGCCCAAAATTAAAAATGCCCAAATTTCTTTTATTTTAGTTCTTAGAAAAAAATGAAAAAACACAAGATCTTTGAGCCCGGGGGAACTTTCAGGATAGTCTGCGCCCACAAGTGGGTGTGGAAAACCTGCACAGGGAGGGGGTCTGAAAGAGCAGCAAACGCCGAGCGTGTAAGAGAACAAACACCGGTTTTAGACTGTTTTACACCATTTATATTTGTTGAAATCAGATTTTACTAACACGCTCTAAGGGTTGAGCAAAGTTTACCCAGACCCTCACTGGTACCCCTGGTGGAGTGGGAACCAAGAGGACACATTTCTTTGTAACAATTCACTGTGCTGGTTAATCAGTTTCCAACACTGGATTGCTGGATTGCTAGTTTTGTGAGGCTATAGCAAAAACCTTGCACTGATTCACCAATGTCTGCACTGAAGGAGCTAAAATGAGAGAAGTATAATAAGAGAGGTCTCTAAGGCTCGCATTACGCCTCTCTCACTGTAAAAGAGGGCGCTTTACCGAATGGCATTAACTATGAAAGTGCCTTCCAGGCAGCTGATTGTATGCATGGGCAAGGTGCTTACTTACAGCGCATACAGAATCCGCCCACATGCTAACGGCTGTCAATAAACATCCACCTGCACGGAAACAGGCATCCGAGCCAAGCGCCAGGAAGCAAAGTGTGCGTTTGCATTTTTGTTTGGCAAGAAAACAATGTTTGTGGCAGAAGAATCAATATAAATACATTCCCCCTGGCATTTTTCAGTCTTATAATCACATTAACATTAGCTTCCAAATCTGATGCATACAGTAGAGATTTTTTTTTTTTTTTTTTTTTTTTTAAAGCAGACCAGTTCAGCTCGGATCGTTAGCGAACAGGTTTATGTTTGTATGCTTACAGTTTACATTAATTCATCTCATCTGGCACTCAGGTATTGTTTCTGGTCCAAAGAAAATCCTCTTTGCAAGGTAATGTTTGACCATTTCTATAGGTCTATTTATCATGAAACCGTGGCAGCTAGTGTAAAATTAAATTGAAAAAGGAGTTACAAGGTTTTCATATGACGTTGACAAAGTGCAAGATTACTGCACAGTACAAGGATATAAAGTGAACGTCTATGATGGGTTTACTAGCTCTGTGTTGCTGTAATTCTTTGTGCTCGCAAGTGACGGAAAGACACTCAGTCATCTGAATGCTGGAGTCTGTTTGACCTTTGCAATATCATTATTTCTGCCTGAGCTGCCCACCAGGCATTCAGAATCACACAACCAAAATGCACACATGCAAAGGGGACAAATCAATAGCCGGACTCCTATTTGCATGGCTTTGATGTCCCTCTCAAACCCTCTAGAGGGGGAAATGAATTCTTTTGCTGTTGTAATAGCAATAAATGCGCCTCGCATACACATAAAAACACACATGCCTCTCTCCTGAGCTGATCCACAGCAGAGTGGGTGGACGGTGAAAAAAGGGGGGGAGGCTGTCATCATGAGCCCTGGACGCTGCAGGTCGTTGCCTATGCACTGACTTTTGTTTGAAATCGTAAGTTAATAAGTGTTTTGCTCTACCGTTCAAATGTAATTTTACAACTGTCAGTGCTGTCAACCTATTAAAATAATGAATCACAATTAATTATGATAACCACACTGTTTTGCACAGTTATTTATGATACATTCATCATAATGTGTCATAGTTGGTAAAAACTGACCCTAAAGTACTTTTTATTTTTTTACTTTGTAATAGAAGTCCATTTTGTTATAGCTATAAAATGTAAAAAAAAAAAGGATTTCAATAAATATCTGGTAAAAGAAAGTGGCTCCTCCATGACTGCAAACCTCTCCCTTGCTTAACGTTACAGTATACAGGTAAAGGTAAAGTAAGAACATTCTGAAAAACAGTATGTTCTTCAGAATATACTAATTTCATTCAAAAAAAAAATGAAAGAACTGAATGAATCAGTCATATTACACCATGTTTTTATGATCTCTGGCAATAATTGCATTTTTACTGTAATGCTATTAGACATTTAATTATACTGGTTAAGATGCATTTGGAACATATTTTCAGTTCAAAGGACACTCAGGAGGGAATAGGATGATGGGGGTGGGTTTATCTTGGGGGTGGTCACCTTGAACCAAATGTGTTTTTTACACTTAGGCATAAAAAAAGAAAAAGTAGTCTTTCAAGGAAAGGTTCTTTATAGAACCATTTTGTAATTGAGATGTGCAGATGAAGTGTAAAGAAGCCTTTTTATGGTCTAAAGAAGCTCCACATAATGTCAAGGTTCCACACTACTTAAATATGTTTTCTTACACATTTGTCCTTGCCAGGACCATTTTAGGAACCATTGTTTTAAGAATGTATGTCCTCTGGTACAAGGTTTCTCTACTAAACCAAAAGCTGGACAGTTATTGCGGGCATTTTGCTGGCCAGTAACCCCATTTAACTACTGAGCCACCTGCTACACAAGCTAAGCTAAAAGAACTATGTTTGTCCCACAAAACAAATATATGGCAAGATAAGATTTCTCCAAATGTTGAGGAATTACATGTACTATGGATTTTGGATGGAGTATTACATTACAATGATAAAAATAAAAAGTGTGTTATGAAGTTTCATCTAGCCATGTCCTTCAACAACCGCAGAGCGTCGCGCAGAGAAATTTTTCCTTACTTTAAGCTAACAAGGACGTTTTCTGGTTCTTTTTGATTTGTGAATTTCAAAAGCAAGTGCAACATTAATTACATTCACTCAAACCTCCAAAACACAACAAGTGAACTTCTGTACGGTCCCAGGTTTTACTGTACCACTCTAGCAAAACAACCAGATTATAATTTGTAGAAAAACTGCATTTAAACCACAGTACAAGTAAAGATGAAATGGTCTTCCAAATAATAGAAAGAGTATAAGCATCTTAACTTCTCAGACCCAGCCAAATACCGCTAACACAGTGTCACTTAAACTGGGAGGAGGACATTCACCCCTTACATAATACTAAATCAGCTACTGAGTCCTGGGACAAAAGGAAATGTTCTTGACTGGCCAGATAAATAGCCTGACCTGAACCCACCCAAGCATGCATTTTACCTACTAAAGACCAAACTGAACATAAAAGGTTATGGCAAAAGTACGATTTGATGGTGTCTAAGAGTCCGGCAGGTACTGGCTGGAAAAAACGCAACCAAAAACTAAATGTAGATCAGTATAAATAGCCTTGATGCTCTGGATTTTAATTTCATAGTCACTGTTTCAGTGTAAATTTGTATGTTGTAGGACAACAAAATTCATCCCACAGTCAATTTACTTATAAACCCTATCAAACTGCAGCAGCTACAGTTTATGACATATTCATAATGGTTTTGATATTGCTTCGAGGTAAACCAGATGCTCCTGTTCCCTAAGCCTGAAATGGAGATTGCTGTCTGCTCTCTTTTCCAGCAGTTTTCTTCTTTTTTATTTCCTTTATCAGTGAATTCCTTAGTCTTTTCACATCTAAATCACATCTAGATCTTTTTTAAGCATGTTTTAATTGTATACCTCACATTTTGAGGACCCACTGAATCTAGCGTTAGTGGTAAAGTGAACCGGCACTGTAAACCAGTCCATCTCGGTGCTCCTCCAAGTTATTATCAGCTCCTGTTCTCAGCAGGTGCTAAGTGGTAGAGTGCTTACCACGGCCTTGCCCACATTTTAACCAAAAGGTACTAATTCACATGCAGCTACAACACTGACTTCCCTCGTGTTTATGTAACTCTAAATATCACCTGGTCCTAAAACCCTGTACTGCATATGCGCCTGCCCTTTAGATGTTGATCTTAGCTTCATAAATTCAAGTCTGAATGTGCCTTTGTACACTCTTTATATCTGTCTCTCTTTTATAGCTGCTTCTTTTTGTTCTTTTGTGGGGTTTTTTCCTCATGAATGTGCTATTTGACTTACTCTCTTCCTTGTGATCATTCACATTCAATATTTCAACAGTTACTTTTGTTTCCTTTCTTAAGAAAATTGCTTGGTATTATAGTTTCCACATCAGCATTCTCACACAAAATGTACGTC
>JBBPCZ010000001.1:46678329-46689470 GCA_037974445.1 Brycinus macrolepidotus | reverse complement strand
TATACACACAAATATACACATCCTTTATTTTACAAGTGCATGGGTCACTAGGGATGGGTACTAATCAAATATTACATTGGTACTGGACTGGTCAACCTGATCAACACTGAAATACTGATAAGCTCCTGGACAAATGGTGCCAATATCAGTATTTATGCAATGTTAAAGCATTCTAACATAAATGCTATTTTGCAAAAGGTTGATGCTAGATCAGGCCAGTGGGAGGGATGGAAGTGACCACGCATTCATTGACTGCTCCTCCCTTATTATGCATTCCAGAAACTCATTAAACAGTTTAGCTCCATATTTCTAAAAAAATTTCATAATAAATTAACTGTTGAATCTTTTCATACCGTTTCAGGTGATGTATTTATAATTCACACTAAATTATGAAGAGTAGTATCAATATTGTGAGTATTGTGAAGTATCGGTATCAATAAGCAGTATCAGTAATATCCTAATGATACCCATATCTATTCATATCCAGGAATTTACTGGCCACGTCTGGTGATATGAGGCAATCTTTCTCTTTTGCAGTGTGTTAAATGTGCAGCACTCAAGTAATTTTTGGAAATATTCTCATTTTTACTCATTACCTCCAAAAACCGGCTTTTCACTTTCACAACAGTTTCATTTAATGTCCATAGAAACCGCTTCCCTCACGTCTCCATGGCAACTGCATCAAATATCCACATTTAACTTGTGTAATAACTACCTGATGCACATTTTTAGACAGAAAACCTCATGCACTCTCTCATCAGTGTCAGCCACTTGGTCACATCAGTCTCACATAGCTACTGAATCATGAGCTCTTAACCAGAGTTAATCCCTCGTACTGCACGTACTTCTGTTGCTTTAGCCTTGGAGTTCTTCACTGGTTCAAGCTCTTCTGGCCATATATAAATCCGTCTCTGCTGGTATGATTAGGTTCATGTCTTGTCATTTTCTATTTAGCTAAACAGTCCTTTTGGCTAAACATTACATGAGCAGGGAGTTAATGACATTTTTCAGGCTCACTGTGTCATTTACCCTTCAGGTGCAGAGTCTGTCTGAGTAAAAACTGCTTCTTTTTTTTGTTTTAATATTCATTTCGTATCTCGGCTGTCTGATTTATTTTTTTGTTACGAACTCCATCACCCCCTGTATGCACATCTAGATAAACTGCCTTTCTATCTTCCTGGTATCAAAGGCTAGAAAATAATGGTCTTCCATATCAGATTTGAATGTTTTAAAGATCTTAATTTAAACCGTGGGGAAGCACAGGGCACAACCAAAGCAGTGTAAAATGTAACATGGGTTTCTACATATATATGGGGGACGTTCAAAAAGTTATATTATATTATATTTTTGTTGGAAACAGCGAAGGCCGGAAGAGCAGTAACTGGGCGTGTCTGAGAGTTTAGCGCCATCTGATTTCCACCTTTTTGGAAATATGCTTAAAGGGGAAGAAGATTTTCATGTGATGATAAAGTGTTTATTTGTCATATGTGAACACAGTACAGCACACAGTGTGAACAGTGTAAAATTCTTTCTCTGCATTTAACCCATTCACCAAGTCAAGCAGCAGGCAGTCAGGAACACAGCACCTGGGGAGCAGTGTGTGGGGACGGTCCCTTGCTCAAGGGTACCTCAGAGGTGCCATTGGCAGTCCTGGGATTCGAACCCACAACCTTCTGATCGCAGGGGCAACTCCCTAACCACTACAATGATGTGAAAGCAGCAGTGCATCAGTGGCTACGAGCTCAACCAAAAACACTTTTTGCTGATGCCGTACGACGCCGGGAAAATTGCATCGCAAAGGAAGGTGACTATGTAGAAAAGTGATGTTATTTGTTTTTGAAATGCTTAATAGAGTTTAAAAAGTGCGGAAACTTTATGAATGTCTATCATACTTAAAAAGGTTCCGTTAAACACGGTTTTGGTCACCCTCTCGTACTCCCAGAGCATTTAAGACAGAATGGATTCATTCTTTTGTGCCATGAAGGTAATGCAACACTGTTGTGATGCATATAAACAACTCACAGCAAGAGCTAGCCAGTTACGGCCTCCGCACAGCAGGGTGGCGATACCATTCAGAGTAAATAAGCCCTTAATCACCACATCTGAATTCAACATTGTTCATTTTTGGAACTTTTTATTCACTAAAAGTAGGCTACGGGTAAATCTTGTAAATAAAATATAATGAAAAATTTTCACTCTCATATTTGCTGTTCCACCTTAATATATAATAATAAATTAATTCAGTCCCCAGTGGTTTTCTCCATTAACCAATCACTCACTGTAAAAAAAAAAACTACCATAACATTTTGATTTCATTGACATTTTTAGATCAGTTGAATTTTAAAACCACTATTTTTACAGTGTATGATGCATATGTTTTATGTATTTAGATTCAAAAACTTACTTGGTCCCAGCAGCATAGAAATACATTAATAGCTTATTCAACATAATCTTCTCCACTCTGCCATAATATTATTTTTCATTGTTTTATGTAGATTCTGTAAATTGTGTGCTCTTATGCTTGTTCTTTTTATCATTTTGTTGTGTACAGTGTCCTTGAGTGTTTTGAAAGGCACTTTTCAAATAAAATGTATTATTATTATTAAATTGAATGTGTTTTAATCGATTTACCAGACTTTTTTAGCAGCTGCCCTTCAGCCTTTTAGAATAAACCCCACCTACGTAGTGAGCTGTAACATTTCCAGTGTTTGGCTGAATTCATTTGCAGTACAGACGTGTAAGTTGCTTGTATGAAATAATTTAGCCCTGCTCCACCTTCGCACATAGATATTTAATACATAAACCTTTGCCCATAGCCTTTATGCATCTACTGCCTCCTATACTGCCTCCACAAAGTCATCTTCCCCACTGCTTCTTGGTTCCTTGCCTACAGCGAATCAACATGCGCGATTCATCACTTACCTAGTTAAGTCTTGCATTGACTTGGATGCTATATTTACACCCCATTAAGTGACTCTCTGTTAATGACGGTTATTTCTTAAAGAAAAACAATATATTCTTGTCTTTACTCTGCTTTCCAGCCTGCTTGCCTATTACAAAACATGGGACAGCAGCTCCCTTATGGTGAAAAGTTATTAACTCACTGGTGAAATAAGTCTTTAATCACAAAATACGACAAGCAACCATCGGACGGCTTTCCCGACAAAGCTAAAAAGCCAAAAAAAAACAACAAGCATTTTATTTTAAGGCAATTATAATCAACCACAGGAATATTGTATAGATAGTACGTTTTTTTTTGTATGCCACCTTGCCTCCCCTGCTTTACTTTGCTTTGATTAGACTCATTCCAACTGTGCAGACATAAACGAGGAAAACAACTGGTGGCAGAGGAACACAATGCTCTCATAATTTGATGAGAATTACATTTTAAATATCTTCTCTGCCTCATATGCAAATGTGTAAGATGGATTTCTTTTTTTCGCTCTTTTCTTTGCACCTGCAGTGTTCATTTGTGTCCAGTTAATTTGACATGGAGGTGTTTTCAGTGTACATCTGCTTGGGTATAGGTTTTACAAAACAAACAAAACGATGTGTAAAGCCACGGAGGATGTATCATTCCTCCTTAGCATTTTATTAAACATAATTGTTCCAGTTTCCATTCCATCTGCAGTGGAAAAACACTGCGGTCAAGACTGATTTTACTGTGAAGCTGAATGGAGAGAAATTCAGCCAATCAGGCCACTCAACTGAATCAAGAACTAGAATTTTAAAAAGCAGATGAATGACAGTATTAAATATCCAATCCACATTTTGAGCACCCCTACATATCCAGGCAGCAGATATTCCACAGATTATTTTGGAAGGATGTTTTCTGGCAAATGGATAGTAGTTTTAGTGAGGCGTCATTTACACCCAGGCTTTTCGACGTGGACCAATCCACCCCAAAAGAAAACAGAAGTAACACCTTCTGTCTATCTCTATAACGTTTCATACAGCGAGACAGCTCTGGGTTGGATGTGTACTGTCTAATGTTTGTAACTGCAAGCCACAATGCGAGACTTGTTTATGCCAAAAAGTGAAATTTGTGAAATAAACAGCAATAATCTTCAGCTCACGCTGTTTTGGCACTCAGTTTGTTAGCAAGAGGAAAAAATAAACATGTATAAAAAGGGTACTGATGGATATTGGGAAATCTAACACAAATGAAAGTCAAGTTTATTCAGTGTTTGTATTACTCAGTACAAACAGTAGCAGCTTTTCTTATAAGCCTCTTCAATCAAAGGTCACTGTAATCACACATTACACCCAAGGGCAGTATTAAATTATTTGGACAGTTTTTCCTAGAACCTTAATCTCAAGTAGAACAAATACCACAGGTACTGCAGCAAAGTGGCTTTCAACCTGGGGCCTGAGGGTCCATGAAAGCAGAAACACAAGTTGCGTTTAATTGTTCAAATTCCTGACAGAGGGTTATGTCAAAAATGATTTGAACTGTAGTTATCGTTCATTTATATCACATTTATATATGTGCGTTTTTGTGTACCACACATAATCACACTATTAGACTGTCCTAAATGAAACAAAATATTTATGAATCTTATAACGGACAGGTGACTGATGTTAATTTGTATTAATTTGAAGTACATTAATGACCACTCTGGCTTTGTCACCTCATCTTCACACAAATTAAGAGCTGATTATGAAATCCTTGACTTCGTTGTTTGCATAAAACAAATGACTCTTGATGTGCCTTAATTACTTTTCATCCATTTGACAAGATAAACATCATTGAAACTCTGCCAAGATTATGATTAGCTTTAAGTGCACATCCTAACTGAACATTTAAGTGATGCTTTTTTTATTACTATTATTATTATGTAATCTGTCTTTTGGGGCTAAATTGGTGTTCACTTCTTGCAGCCAGCTAACATCAAAACAAAGAGTCCAGAACAAACATGGTTATAGATTGGCATAGCATTTAAAGCATAAAGACTTTTTATTTTTGCCTCTCAGAGCTACAGAACCTACCGATTAGTTCAAGAGTCGTGACTGAATAATAAGCCTCGTGTATGGCCAGGCATATTCTGTGTGGTAGGAAAATTAAAGTGTAAAGTGACCATTCTGTCATACGTGAACAGCACGAAATTTTTCCCTGCATTTAACCCATTCACCAAGTGAAGCAGCGGACAGCCAGGAACACAGCGCCCGGGGAGCAGTGTGTGGGGACGGTACCTTGCTCAAGGGTACCTCAGAGGTGCCACTAGCAGTCTTGGGATTCGAACCCACGACTTTCTGATCGCAGGATAAACACCCTAACCACTAGGCCACCAGCTGCCCCATTATTTTGATACATAGAAAGTAGCAGCTTAGCCTTGGTTCTACAGGGTCCAGTCTAATTGTAGAAGACGCAGAAAGAGCCCGGTGGTGGGAACAATATCTAAGAGTGCATTATCAGTCTGCCTTTTTGAGGATGTCTTAGCATATTTTAAATCTGTCACTGGCTAACCAGCAGGGAAGAGCTATAATTAAGAGCACATTGTTCACTGTGTGAACATTCTTACTATTTAAAGCCACAAAGGGAGTATAATATAACCCTATAGCCACAGAAGAGCGGCCCAACCAATGAAATTTATGAAGCATTAAAAGAAATGTGTCGTGGTGCACTTCCCCATCCTAAAATTGATTGACAGAGCTATAGAGCTATAGAAACAAGAACAAACTCAGTAAAAGGTACAAATGTTAAATGTACAATCAGACAAATTAGCTTATTTGAAGAATGATGGTATTTTTACCCAATACTGCTATGTAATTTTAGAGGTACAAATGTGATTACAAAAAGATACGGCAATAAATGAAGTTTGGGTCAAATCCATGTCCCATTGGTTGTTGGATGCTTACTGGAAGTTGGAAGTTCAGCTGCAGTTTCATAAAGTAAAAAAAAATAATGAATGAACGAATGAATGAACCTTTTCATTAAATAGCTTGGTCTAAATCTGACTCTGTACACAAACAAAAAAGCCTACAGTGAAAAAAACAGACATGTTATTCATTTGTTTATTGATTTATTTATATATTTTTTTCTCTGTCAAGCTTCTTTCGCATCCATTAACAATTAATGGGGGATGTAATTTCATATCAAGAAACGGTGCTTTCCTTTTCATGTCCCGTGCTCTTCATTAAGATCTCAGTGTTCCTCGAGCCTCAGATCAATTAATGCTGTGGCTCTGACCAGCAGTTAGCTGGAGGCTAATTAGCCATGCAGACACTGCAGTGTTACACGACGCCTGTCGGCAGCAGATTCAGGCACAACAGCTCTCATCTCTCCCTGTAGCCCCAGAGATGTGACTGGCTGAGCTGTTTGCTGAACGCTGTGCCCTCCATGTACCACCTTTGCTGAAAGAAATGGCAGATCATCATCTTTGAGCATGAAATATTAAAGCAACAGTCCTTACTTCTGCTTGATCCAACACCTGCCTCCCTTTGAATGTTAGATAAAGTATGTCCTGCCATTTCCAACCCGCAACAAATGTGATGAGAAAGAAAAATAGAAAAGAATACACCTATTTTGACTAGGCTATTCAAAGCAGCACAAAATGACAAAAGGGGGAAGTCACGGTGCTGTTCAGGTATTCGGTTCCCGGTGCGCGTCTAGCCGGAGATCAATTAACACTGTGGCTCTGACCAGCAGTTAGCTGGAGGCTAATTAGCCATTCAGACATTGCAGTTTTACATGACGACTGTCAGCAGCAGATTCACCCACAACAGCTTTCACCGGAATTCCAGAAATGTGTTCTCTCAAAAGTTACTTCTCCACGGGCATACAGGAACCGTGCTGTACCTAAACCATACTGCAATGGCACAGAACTTGCAGCACGGTTTGATATTTTTTAACGGTGTTTCTCACTTAATTCTCTGCACACAGTTTATGGCCGGTCATCCCAAAACCGTGTCCATGGAGTGCGAAAACCAGCACAAAGTTTTTTCTGTCAAAGCTGCTTTTGATATTGTGGTCTTTTATTATTTAGTATAGTACGAGGTTTTTTTTTTCTCTTCTCAGAATTCTTTAGTCGTGCGATGAATATGTAACCCAGCTAACTTGGTAGTGATGTCCTGGTTCACCTTCGTGTTTCTCACAGCGTTAAAGATAAATTTTTTAGCGTCAAAGAAAACTCCCACTGAAATTTATCTTCAGCCCAAAGAGATAGTAGTGCTTGTACTGCATCGACTTCCCAGTTATAAGTTTGTATCTCCATAGGTTTTTTTTTTTTCGCGGACAGTAAAAAAACAACAAAACATTGGCCTCTTTCCATGTTGTGATGACAACATTTTGACCAAAGAAAAAGCTGCTGAGCACGGCCATGACAGCTCAGGTAGGGCTCAGGAATGGGTCACTTTATTTGTAACGAAAAAACATTTGTTTGTGGTTCCTTGTGTCAGTGGAAAAACGCCAAAAGGGTTCTTAGCAATGCCACAGAACAACCACTTCTGAATCATTCAGTGGAGGATACTTAAAAAAAAAAACAGTTTTGCAAATGAGATATGTAAGTGTGAAGAAACTTTTTAAAGTTTAAAAAACATCAGTATAACGTAAAGGTTCCATACTCATTACTGTGAAGAACACTAGAAAACATCAAAGCCAAAGTTTAGGAATCTTCCTTTTAGGACTGCTGGTGGTCTAGAGGTGTTCTGTTGCCACAGACCCCATGACTGTTAAACAAATATCTTCCCTGTATCTGTACATAGTAATTATTGCAGAAGGTTAAGGAACGTGTCTTTGCCATTTACTCAGTTTCAGTTCATTCTTGTTCAAATATTAAGTTTTAGACTCACTAAGAACACTCTTGAAATAAGAGTGCCAGAAAAGAGTTTCTTGCCCTAGAAGAGCCATTTTTGGGCCCCAACAGTATCTTCTTAAAACACCCATTTCTATAAATGATATATGAGAGTGTGTGCAGAATGTTTTTAATGTTTAAAGAACCTCCACATAACACAAAGAACATAAAGTTCTTGAAAGAACCCTTACATTTGTAAAGAAACTTTACATTATGTGAACCTTGTTGACATGTGCTAATTCTAAGTCTTTTACTAGTGGTTAGGGAGTTGCTTCTGTGATCAGAAGGTCGTGGATTTGAATCCCAGGCTCGCTAGTGGCACCACTGAGGTAACCGTGAGCAAGGAGTTGCCCCCTGTTGGTGACAACCCACTGATTCACTTGGTGAACAGGTTAACTGCATGGAAGGAACTTCAGTGTTCACTCTGTGTGCTTTGCTGTGGTGTGTTCACACGTGACTATAAGGGCCCACTTTACGCTATGTTACTATGTTCTTTCTATTGTTGGCTATGTCTGTATTCGTCTGTATCCTTATTTGTTCTCTGCTGTTCTGTGTATTACAGCTGTATGGGTATTGGGTTCTTGAAAATCACTTGCATTCTATACATTAAGTCCAAGATCTAAATAAAATAATGCTCAAACTGCTCACTATTAACTTGAGTCAATAAGTATAGAGGGACTTTTCCGTGCTATACCTAAACTGTACTGTGATGGCACGAATCTTGCAGCACGGTTGGATTTTCCAGTGTATCTCAGCCCGGTAATGGTGTTTCTGACACAATTCTCTCCCCACAGCTTATGGCCAGTCGTCCCAAAACCACGTCCATGGAGTCGAACCAGCAGAAAGTTTTTTTGGCAGAGCTGCTTCTGTTATTGTGGTCTTTTATTGTTTATAGTCTTGTTTGAGTGTTTGAATTTTTCTCAGCATTCTTTAGCCGTGCGATGAAAACCTAACCCAACCAACTTGTTAGCGACGTCCTGGGACACCTTCACATTTCTCACAGCGTTAAAGATAAATTTGTGAGTGTCATAGAAAACATGAGATGGAAATACATTTGTTCACAGCTTGTTCAAGTGCCATAGCTCTTTTCTAAGATTCTTAAAACCACCCCTTTTAGTTCTATGAGCTCTTCTAGAATCCTCCAAATAGTGCTTAATGGCTCACTCAGAAGAAAAAGATGTCTTCCAGGAACCTAGACCTGAAGACCTGAAGCACTGATGTCATTACACATCGGAATTCTGAGAATGAAAATAGGATGTTAATGGTGCATTGTTGATGTTCAAATGCTTTTATTTAAAATGACTACACTTGATCTATACTTGTTTGGGAAGTGAAGACTATAATCTTTATAACAGCTGATCCTGATTACACCTCATCTTGGTTAAGAGTTAGACTAAGTGGGGAAAAGAGCCAATTACAGACTTCTAAATCAAAGAGGAGCAGCTGCAGAAGAAAATTGTAGCTGGAGAAAGGTACATCACATACTTGATAAGGTAGCTGAGGAGAGATCTCAGTAATAAAAAAAAGGCACAGATAGAGCGGCACATACCAATCCAAAGTCCTGACCTACTTGGAGAAGAAAGAAAAAGAAACAAATAAGAGGAAATTGCCTATTTCACTTATTGAGTGTTTCCTGAAAGAAAACATTGTGGAGCAGATAAGTGAGTTTTGATTTTAGATGCTTTGGAGAGAAACCCCTCTATTTTGTGTTTTGACAAGAGTCGCATAGACTCAGAGTAAAGTAGGCATTAATGTAATTTTTTCCATCAACTGTGCCTTTACCTTCAGCATTTCTAACCTCCAGTCTGCACTGCTATTATAATATTATTTTCTCTATAAAATAATTCATCACTGGTGTTTTGTACAAGCGCATTTGCCTCAGAATTGAACTAAACTGCCATGAAAAAAGCAGCATCAATCCAGCTTACCGATCAGTATTCAGCACTCGTCAGCGAGGATGACATGTTGTGCGAGAGATATGAGATGTGAGAGACGGCCAATATGAATGCGGATTGATTGTGAGATCAGGTCAGTTTGTGAATGCGCCGGCCACACTGCAAAATACAGACTGGCATCTATGTCAGCACAGATAAAAGGAAAATCGCTGTCAGGGCTCTTCTTTTTTTCTGCTGCACTTCCCATTACAAGTATTTGCAGACATCAGAGGTAAATGAGGCTCTAATGGAGGTGAATAAATGAGTAACCATGCAGTATTAACCAAATGCAACAGTCTTAAATGACATGAAAGGTAAACCCACTTTTTTAGAATTATTACTGGTTTTTAGCAATTAAGCAATTATATTAATGAGGTTCTTGCATTTTTTACTGTATAGCCAACAGAAGATTGCTTTGAATAACAATCAGTGGTTTAATTCTTAGCTTCAAGCACCTTAAGAAGCAGATGGGGTTAGATCTAAATTTGGAAATGTAATTTTACCATGATATGACTGTAATGTTTATGACTAATTCACACAAGATGAGAAATATTGACAGAGATGGATGTGGCTACTATTTATTCACTCATAAAAAACATTGTGAAAACATGTCCAAGCATTTAACTTAATCAAAATTTTATTTACTCTAATCATGCACCTAACTGACTTAAGTGAACACAATGTGTCCTTAGCATTGCAATTAGCTTTGGTCAACAGTCAACATTGCTGCACAACAACAACTTTTTACAAGCTTGCATGTTTCCAGTTCTACGCTTGAGGCTGGATAATACATATAGACGTAATTAGAGAGATTAGAGAGACTTAAAGCAAGTTAAAGCTTTTTGATTGCCTCCTTACATAAGAAGAACTGCAAAAGCTCCTTTTGAGCATGACATGATGGAATATTAGAGACAAGGCAACTCCCTCTGTATTAAAACAACCTGGGCTTATTTCTGCAGTAAAAGTTGCTGGAATCTTTTCTGACATGAGGGCATGATGTCCCTAAAAATAACTGACATGACAGATTCAGATATAACTAAAATCACAGAGAAACACTAGTAATATGGACATTGCTCCACATCCCCAGGTAAAACTATTTTTTTCTGAATGTCACTCAAGGTTAAGGTGTTTAGTTGGTGCAAAATTAAGAAAGTATGGCTTGTAATCTTTGGGTTTTAGGAATAAAACTAAAACACATTCAGCAGTGACCCAGACTGAACTGACTATTTAAATCCTAAAAGTTTCAAAATGTCTATATATGAGGACACCATGATATGATATTCTGATATTAATTTGAGGACACATTATTACTAGGGGTGGGAATTTAACGCGTTAACTGCGATTAATTAATTTGAAAAAAAATAACGCGTTAAAAAAAATAACACATTTAATCACACTTTGCATTCCAAGCAAA
>JBBPCZ010000001.1:46632813-46659865 GCA_037974445.1 Brycinus macrolepidotus | reverse complement strand
CCTTCCCCCCCCCCCCCCCCCCCCACTCTCTCTCTCCGAGCTGTGTGTGAGCTGACTCACAGAATGTTAATCTAAATATTCACTCTGCTTCCTTTGCAGGGAGGGAAAAGTGCGGTACATTCATTTGGAGAATCGGTTAACAGTTAATCTTGCATAAAGAGATCGGTGGCTGGAATTTTTCCATCACTTAATACTCGTATAATTATATGAGCGCAGGGGCAGAAACTTGGGCAGGCTTGGGCCAATTGTGCTCAGATATTATAATCCGTCTTCTTATCGTTCAGCGCAATTCAGAGCGGCCCCAATTACCATTTGTAGCATTGCTGATTTTCTTTGTTTTACCTCAAACATTTCCCTCTGGCAGAGAAAAAAAAATTACACACAGTTATCAGACCTTCCAGCATGCACTGCTAAAAGCCACGTATGCTTAATGTAGGAACATGGAGTGTTTAATGGCACCAAGTAATTGTCCTGTCCTCATGCAAAAACATGATATTTCTCGGTAGGGTCATTTTATGGTGAGTAGTACTTGATAGCACTCTGCAATCCAATGAGTAATGTGTTGATACCTATTTATATCACAACAGGAGTACATGAAAGCTTCAAGTTCACCTCTCTCTCTCTCTCTCTCTTTCTCTTGCTCGTTCGCGACATGCAGGAAAGTATTTCTTAAAAACTATGTGTCTCTATACATCCACCTATACACTGCACATTGCTAACCTTCAAAGCAATTCATCAAAACCTCAAGTTAACATATATACCCAAAGTACTGGAGACTGTATGTATAGCAATAGAGAACAATACGAAGAAAGTCACCTTGAATTATCTGAACAAAAAAACTAGCCCTCACACCCACTGAAAATTATCAAGAAATGAATATTCCCATCTTGCACCAATTAAGGTGATGAAATGCTTATAACCTTGACGCTAATATCAAGCAGGCAATTCATCTTCCTCTGATTCAGCTTCTTTACAAATGGTAATTAAAGCCCCACTGGGTGTGATAGTAAAGACTCCCTGGACCTCTGCTCACCGATGAATAGGCAGATGGCTCGTTAATAAACTTTGACATCATTCAGAGCAGTTTGCAATAAATCAATACATTATTGATAAATACATAAGTGTTTTTAAACATATTTATTTCCTATTGGTTTCTCACGGTTGTCTGGTCTATACACAGAATGACAGCACCTCAGCAATGCAGAAGGTTGAATACTGGATGCATATTCTTTCAAAATGTGTTCAACTTGAAACCTCTAAAAAAAACTCGTAAAGAGAAGTGCATATTGGTAAGTCAACATTGGAAAATAGTCAATAAATTCATGTTTATAAGTGTGCCAGTCAAGCTCAATATATGTAATCATGGCTCTCTGTGGATTTACTAAAGCTCAATCTGTATAACTGAGTGCAATTTGCAAAAACACCACCGTCAAGTGAGCTCTGATGGTTCTGCAAATCCTCTATGGCTTTGCTCAGTTTTGCACCGAGACAACAAAACCACGTCTTCAAGCTGGTGCAGAAATTATAAATGAGCTTTATTTCTGGTTTCTTCCAAATCATTTGTAACTCCTCAGTCCACCCACCACCTAACACATCCACCCATCCATCCATCCCTCCACACATAAATCCATCTATCTGTTCCACCCACCCACCCATCCATCCATCCATCTGCTTGTTTGTTTGTTGGAGAAAATTATATACCATAGATCTATCCTAATAGCAGTAAATATAGCTAAACAAATGGGACGGGGTGTCAGGGGGATTAGACGTATTGCGCTGTGTAAAGTCAGGCAGATCTATCCATTACAGTTGCAGCACCGTGGACTGTTTTCATTTCCCACAGCTTTGATCTCATGTGTGATGCTCAAGCTATGCACTTGGCCATCAAATAAGCCCATTTGCAGATAGCCCTTGAGAGTGCAGTCATGCATATTAGCATTGTAGATAGATGGTGATAGGTTCGAAGGGCAACTCATTAAGATGCATTGATTTTTATCTGTCTGTGTCAGTGGCAAAGCCAAGCATTACGGCCCTATAAAGATGGATGCCTTTGATTGAGGAAAGACCATAACTGTGTCTCCTACATGTGCTCTGCACTTCCTTGGGGATGTGGGGAATTTGCTAAATTACCAAAATTGCTGTAACTATGTTAAAAGGAATTTGCTCGGCCTCAGCTCATTGGGTGTCAGTCAAGCGATGAAGATTTGCAGCTATGCGAAATGTCAGCACTCTGCTAGAAAGAGCTGCTTTGTTAGGCTCTCTTCGTGTAGACTGTGAAATGTTTACACCTCCGTGCAAAGACGAGCTGTTTGAGTAGCACTTTCTGGGAGTCTAATTTAAACATACACTTTTGTCATAACTTAAAGACATTTTACTTACAGAAAAGAATGGCTAAGAGTAATCCATAGAAAAAAAGGCTACCAGGAAAGCCAAGACAGAATGAAAATATTTTGAGGAAAAGGGAGCAGAAGCATTGAGAAAAGTCAAGGCTAAGCTGTATGACAAGTGGAGTCAGGGCGATAGAGACTCCTCTGTGTCTCTGAAGAGAATTGAGATGAGATTGGAAGAGAAATTTGGCTAAACAAGGAAAGCAAGTTCAGCTCATATGAAGCTAGCAAAGTTCTTAATTAATGACATGCTACTGTAATAATGGTATGTTATTGTAGCATATTGCTATAACACTTGTGCAGTGAAAACCAATTAAAGCTTTTAATAGTTTGGGTAGAAATTCTCAGGACAATTTATTAGAGCTGCATTTAATATGTTTATGGAAAATAATGGTGGATGAGTTTCATACTACACAACATGTCACGATATATACTTTTTCTGACATTTCATAAGTTGTAAAGGACAAAAATACATTTCACATTTCAAAAATACTATCAAAAATGAGAAAAATGATTTAGATTCGAAGTTTCATCACCCCACTGCACCAAATCCAGTTAAACAGGTATAATATATGTCTTTATAATCAAACATCCAGTTGGTCAGTGGTCTTTAAGTATTGATGTTATCACAACAGGCTCAAAAAAGTAAATGATCATGATAATTGTGGCCCTGAATTGATGTTTGAGCATGAGAAAGAGGGGGCATCAGTATTAGTAGTCAGTAGTAGACATAGCTTAGTGAGGCACGTTGATTTCAAAAGCAGTCTTTCCAAGGTTTGATTGGGCTCCCGGACTGCATTCTGTGACGTCTTGACTTTATTGATCGTAGAAATACATGAATAATGAACCCATGTGTCATTTGGCTCATTATTGTTTTCTGTGTTAGTGTTTGACTGATACAAGCACTAAATGTCAAGACCCGATTGATTGGTGCAAACCCCTCACTTACTGGAGCCACTGTGTGGCTTTCCTGCTACTCTCGATCTATGTCAAGTGTGTATGACAACATTGCAATCAGCAGGGAACAAGCAATAACAGCTTACAAACACAGGTAAAGCTAAATTACTTTTCAGAACTTTCTCCAGACCTTCTGTAAGTGACTTCAGAACAACCCTTAATGTCAGCAGATGCTTTTAGACAAATAATTCTCAGTTCCATTCAGATTTATGACGGTACCAACTGAAAACTTCTCCAGCAAAAAATTTGATCAAATTAATAACACATTAACAGCAACATTTCATTGAAGACCAGTATTCATAAGACTTTATGACACCTGTGTAAACCTTTCATCACTTACTTACATAAACACTTCCAAAGGTTTATCCAACAAGTGTCAATTGTCGATTTTCACAGCATTTTTAGGTGAAATTATATCAAAATTGACTTTCTAAAGGATCATATAGGTTTATGTCACTTGTCATGAAAGGTCCATGTATGTGTCGTGTAGCCTTATGGACACTGACCTCAAAACTGAAATTAAAATTGACTAAAGCACTGGCGCTTGTTGGAGTAAGTCTTTATAAGCGTTCATGTAGGTTTATGTGAGTGGTTATAAAAGGTTTATGTATAGGTCATTTGGCCTTATCAATACTGGCTTTCACTGAAGTGTTACCATAGATACTGAATAAAAAATTAATTCTGACTTCTGAGAAAATGGGAAATGTCACCAAGCTACATGTATGTGTTAATGGTGCAGCAGAAATCATTTTTTGGTAGACCTGCGAAAAATGAGTAGACCATCTCGGTGGACACCATTTCCTCGACATCCTAAAAAAGGTACTACTGACAGCAATGCAGTCATTAACCTATTTACTCCAACGCTACCACCCTATGGTGACACAACACAATATCAAGACTGTGTACAGACCAACATGAATGCTGGAGTCCATAAATCCAACCAACACTGCAATATCCTTTACTATAATGCATGTGTTTGCTCACCACAGGCCCAGTGAAGATGACCCAGTTCAAATCAGACTGCGAGGAGATGTACAAAGACAAGGGGAAAAAAACAATAAACCAGCATAAATATCCGAGTTTAAAACACACTGTCACGGTGGCCATGAAAAGTTTTTTGTTGTGGACCATTTATGTCTTACCTTTGATGACTTCATGCACTGAAGCAGCCATTTGCTTTGACATTTTGTCACAGCCCATTTCAGCTTTTGTAATAAAAGAGCACTGTAAATATCGCAGACCTCTGACGACAATATTATTTAAATTTGTTCCTGTCTTTGGAAATAGAAAACAGCATATCAGGGAGGAATCGCACATATACAGTCCCCCAGGTACAACTATTGACCACAGCTGGAGTTTTAAATTTAAACACTGGCACACTGATAACAAATTGATGGCTTGAGGCAATGGTGGATAGCAATGTTTGCTAAGTAGTTGTTGGGGGGCTGAGAAAACAATAAGAAAATACAATGGCAGCACTCACAGAAAACAAATCAAATTTCATTAGCTCAAACAATGCAGCTTAATAAATATTCTTTCCTTATTTGACTCGGAAGGCCTGAGAATAGTCTGTATCTGTGATTGTACTTGTGGTCAGCGTGTGGCACATCAGACTTTCTGACATTTTGTCAGTCAAACATACATTACTAGGGATGGGTATCACTATATTTCACTGATACAGATTTCAGTAATGATACTGCTTATCAGTATGATTATGGATACGACTCTCCATAATTTGGCGCAAAATATATTGACATCACATAAAAGGACAAGGAAAAATCAACAGTTATTTGATTATTACTTTCTAGAGAAATAACAAGCTGTGTTTGTTGTGTATATAATGAGAAAGGGGAAACTGCTACAAATGTCTAGTCAACAAATGTGTGGTGGTGATGTGCAGAGCATCAGTGCCATCCCTCCCACCGATCCAATCCAGCATCAACCTTTTGAAAATACCAGTTATGTGAGAATGCATAAACGTTGCATAAACACTGATGGCAGCACCGTTTGTCCAGAAGCTTAATATTTCCATATTTACCAATTTAGAAGCAGTTTTTGATACCCATCGCTATACAGTACTAGGCAAAAGTGAAGTGAATGTGAAAAATGTAAAAAAATAAAAATAAAAATAGTATCTTCATTAGAAGAATACAGTTCAATACTCATCCTAGGTTAAGGTGTACTACCAAGGTGGACATGAAAAATATTGTTTTTTGAACAAATACATGTTTTCTGTCCAAATAAACGGCCTTACATGTGATCATTTTCTCAGATGGCCTAGAACCTTTACACAGTACTGTAGCTCTGTGGCTATGGGGCCAGGTTTGGTAACAGTGAAGCATGTTATTACAGTGTGCAAACAAAGAGAAAAACTCAAATACAGCTTCTCAAATACAGCTCAAACTGGATGGATCTTTCCTTTGGGTGACTGCACGTATTTCTATTTCTTTTAAAATGGTAATCTTATAATTATCACTGCCGTCTCAATAGTCGTCGACACAAGGGGGGAGAAAACACTCCCAATTGTTTTGATAGAGTAATGATTCCCTCTCTAAGCCTCACAAACACACATACCCACACACACACACACACACATACACACAGATAATAGGCTTATGTTTTCCAAACAAATCCTAGAACACATGTCCTAAGCCACACTTGATGCTCGGTGCACAAAAAGTCAAGGCGGCCTCGGCACCACTCGCCAAGATGCGTTTGGCAGGGAGAGGAACTGCATGCATAGCTTTCGGCCAAATAATGGCGGAGAGAATTCAAATAAGACTGGCATTTCAGAAATCTTTATGCAAGTGCACAATGTAGCGGTCGCATTATGAATGGCCTAGAGAGGTTAAAGTACGCCGCTGTTGAGATGCAAAGTTAGACTTGGAAGGAGGAGAGGGAGAGAGATAAACTGTGCCAACCAGGCATGTTATTGATTCTCTTTAATTCAGTGAAGGAGAGAGCTGTGTTCAAGAGGGGCCTGTCCATTGGGGGCCAACTCTAAGCCCACTCACGCAACAACTGTTGCTGTCAGATCCAAAAATTTAAACACTTCACTTTTTTTTTCAGTTTTGCAGCCAAACGCCTTGCGCCTTGTGTGCCTTTTATAGAACCCAACCAGCTTAGCCACTCCTTGTGGAGCAGAATCTGCATTTTTCTGCCTTGTTATCTAACAGCAAACACAAGTTTGTTCCTAGATATGTCATCTTGTCTATCATTTGTTAGAATCAGTTGTTTTTTTCCTTGCATGTCTGCCTGTGGATTGCATTTCATGAAATGTTGTCCAAGTGAGAAAGGAAATGTAGTTGTTTAAAGTCATGGTAAGCACCACAGTGGAGGACTTCTTAATCTCATAAACCCTCTATTCTCAGGACTGAAAAATGTGCAATCCCCCCCTGTAAGTTTATATCAGCTCTCTCGTAGACTTCAGAACTTTAAGACCATCAGAGAAACAACCTTTAACCTCTAACCACCAAGCCTGTGATATACATATAGTACATACACCTCCTTAATACACTGACATCGCTCAATAAGAGTAGCAATATCAGTGAAGCTATACTGACACATGAGCAACCCAGGAGGACGAAAATATACTGCAATGTTCTAAATAAATTATTGTCAGTGTAGACAGTGTGTTTACAATGTAGCACCTCTAGGATTTGGATAAAACTCATATTATTGAGATCTGAGCCTTAAGAAAACAGCAGGCTCAAACAGAGCCATAACAACATATCACTTATATCTAACAGAACAGAGAATACACCTGTATGCAAATGTTCGGATGTAGTGAATTTTAAAAGTGAAAAGTGTATACAACATATAACATTTACATGTAACAAATTTGCATATTGCCAAATGTAGATGGATCAATTTGGGGTTGTGTGATCTTGGGGTTCAGTGATACCCACTGGAACAGGAAAGGTTGTGGGAATGGGGGAACGAAAAGATTCTACTAAATATCAACAAATCCTGGAATGTAATGTCACATACTTAGTGAAACATAAAAAGAATAACTGGATACTGAATATTACAACAAGACAAGATCCAAAACATCAAAATCAACCTTGGAGTATTATTTGAAAAAAGAAAGGCTGAAATGGTCTTTACCGTCTCCATAACGAAATGTGATTAAAAAAACATGCATTTACAATATCCAAACTTAGAGCACTCCGCAGGGAAAAGTGGAAAACAATTCATTTTCTCCCAATTTCAAGAAATGAAAGACTGTTAGCTTACTGCAAGAAACATCTGGAGGCTTTGATTTTAAGTACTGACTGTTAGGCCTATTTTTTTAAACTTTTCTGTGCATATTTTGGCTTCCATCCACATGCGAAAACAGTGTTTTAGGTCACCGAAAACTGACCTTTTGGGAAAGTCCTTCTAGGGTGAAGATTTTCAGAAAATCCATTTTCCGTGTTCAGTGAGTCAGAGTGTGTGCTGTTTTCTCTTTTGTTTACATGATTGTGTGCAATGGTGGGCATAGACAAAATAGTGCTGGTTTTAAAATTGCTAACAGGTCTTTTTGCCTGTTTACACAAATCCAGTTACTGTACTCAGAACAGAGACATCAAAATGCACTACAGAGGTCTATTCTACATCCAGCACTCCCACGGTTCGGGCTGCGTCCCAGTAGTTTAGAGGAATTAAGCTTTCTTTCTGATCTGCGTGCCCTGATTTCATCTCATCTGTCGCCCATGGCCTCAATGTACCTTTGGAGCTGACTAATGTGTGGACCACCGGAACAGTCCAAATCAAGGGAAATGGAAGTTTTCTCCAACTCTCTGGATGTAACCAGAGACCCCAAAAGCACTAGTTTTGAATGAGAACCAGTAAAAAGTTGTTTCAGGCATCTGATTGGCCAACATGAGTTTGCGTTACATTGCTGCCTGTTGCTTATCATGCTCTTGACAGCTCTTAAGAGTGCCCAAAATCTCTATGCAGAGGTGGAATAAACTTCTCTTCACGTAAAAAATCATCAAAATGTATATTCTGATCAGTGTGGCCCAAACTTTCGCAAACAACTCTGTGCATTTAAAGTCGTTGCTCATGCTTTGATATTTAAATACAGTCTTAAAAATAAAGTTGTCAAAAAAGGTTCTTTGGAACAATTCTACAGAACAACAGCCTCTAGCCATTTTAATCTTTTTCATGTGAGTGTGGAGAGCTTTCAAGTTCAATGAACCTGCACACAAAATTAAATGTTCTACATCCACTCCAAGAATGATTTTGGAAGTGGAATGAGTGTAGATGCACTATAGGCATGATGCTTTGTGCATTCAAAATAGGACAAGGCTGTGAAGGGTCCAGATCATCAATCAAAGATTCCCTGGGACCGGCTGACCTGTGAGGACGACAGACCCTGCATGACAATGCTCAAGAGATGCAGCGTCCATCCTGTCAGTCCATTTGCTCTCCATTCAAGAGCCATTTGCCAGGGAAGGTTACTTGTGATTTGATAGATGATTGCATAGTAAAGTGCAGTGCCACAGAGGCAGAAATATAAATGGAACCGAACAGCCAGAGGCTATGGCATGTAGCTCCCCAGCTAAAAATTATGGACATACTATGAAGATAAAGGGTTTGCAAGAACCAAACAGGCCTTTTGAAGCGCCTGGTAAACCACAAAGCCATTAAATCACTGTGTTCCACTTGCATATGGATAACAATAACGTTAGTTTTTAAAACTTAATCAGCAATATTTTATTGTTGAATAATGATCCCACTTCAAAACATGCAGACAAAGCTGTCAGACATTTGCTTAATACACATCATTTTTGCACGTTTCCAGGTTGAGTACACCTCTGAAAAAGAGACTGGGTAATTACGTGGGTCTGACTGAGCAGAAAAGGCAGAACTTCACCCCTGAGTACTGAACACACAGTTTAAACTAATAAGGTGCAAATTAAGCAGATGGAGCTCTGGTCCAAATTGACATAGCCAGAAACCACAAAGAAAGCCCACTGCGGGATCTGCTTAAGGAATAATAACTCATTTTACATTACCCGGTGCATTTTACAGCTTCTGTCGATGCCTGCCCTTGGTGATCCGAATCTCTCACACACACACACACACACACACACACGTCACTCTACAGTAAAATGTTACAGGGCAGCACTTGTTTAACAGCCAAATGCTGGCACGGCCTATAGACAGAGAGCTGCAGCCAGTGTGCAGAAATGGATAAATCAATCGAGGCTCTTTCTCACAGTATTTCACATGTCAGATCAGTGCACAGAAAGCAAAGTAACACAGCAAAATCAGCAGCAAAATCTCATTCCACCACACAACTTCTACTGCATCCCTTATCAACATCACTCTAAAGAAAGAACACAATCTAAGAGGAGCCCCGAAATCAGAGAACAGTGGGCTGACTGGACAACCCCATGTACAAACAAGCAGTCAAACAAACAAACAAGTCAAACAAACAAACAAGCAAAAAGGGCAGACAGACAGACAGACGGATAGATAGATAGATAGATAGACAGACAGACAGATACATAGATAGACAGGTAAACAGACAGACAGGCAGAAAGACAGATGGATAGATAGAAAGGTAGACAGACAGACAGATAGAAAAATAGATAGATAGACAGACCCAGACAGACAGGTGAACAGAAAGACAGACAGACAGATAGATAGACAGGTAAACAGAGCGACAGACAGTTTGCAGCCACATTAAACTTCCAAAAAAAACTTCAATTGCGCAGCAGTTTCTAACAAACAAACAAATGAACTGAGTAAGTGCCCTCACCGCTCTCCATGTGCAGGGTGAGTCGGGCGTCCGTGGCCCTGATGGCGGCGGAGTAGAGCTCCTCTCTGCCCGGGACCTGTGCCTTCCGCTCGGGCAGCAGCCGCACGCGCAGCCGGCCGCCCTCGGCCCCGAGCCACCACTCCATCACGCGGGTCAGGTCCATGCGGAGGAAAGTGGCGGAATTGGCGCGCAGCCCCCCGCAGCCCTGCCGCACCATGTCCTCCCCCACCTCCACCACCACCTGGTTGGACTTGCGGCTCGCCTTGCTGAGGCCCACGTGGAGCACTCGGGGAGCCCCCCCGTCCTGCTGGCCGCGCCCCACCCCCTCCCCGCGCGCCCCGACCTCCCCCTCCATCAGGCTCGCCACGGTCCTCTGCAGGGGCGCGCAGCGCATCCGGAGCCCCGCGCGCACGGAGAGGCGCTCCTGGCTCAGCGGCCGCTTGGAGAACAGCGCCATGTAGTGCCGCAGCAGAGACGGCACGGCGAAGTCCACGGACAGGCTCTTCCGCTTCAGGCGCGAGCTCAGCGTCTGGCTCGGGTCCCTCTTACTGCCGCCGCTGCTGCTGTCGGGCCCATCCAGCGCGAGCACGCACACGACGGAGCACGAGAGCAGCACCCACAGCACCCTGGCCATGTCTCCTGGAGCTCCAGAACACCCTCCCCCACCCAGCCCAAAAACGCACCTGCTGGATGGTGCTCCCTCTCTCTCTCTCTCTCTCTCTCTCTCTCTCTCACCCCCTCTCTCTCTCTCTCTTGCTCTCCCTCTTTCTCTCCGTCCTCATGCACGCGCTCCCGTCGCCAAACTGTCCATTGCAAAGACTGGAAAGTGCCTTCTTGCCTTCTTGCCCCCCTTTTTTTGCCCCACACAGTGGAGGACGCTGCTGCTGTTGCTCCTGCTGCTACTGCTGCTGCTCGGTATGCCGCGTTGCTCTCCTCCTCAAAGCCTCCTTGTGTGCGCGTGCGAAAAAAAAAAACACGCGCGCGCGCATACACACACTCACACACACTCGCAATGGAGAGACGATGCGAGTCTTCTCGTCTTCTAGTCTTCTCTCTCTCTGTGTGTGTGGTCCAGGGTCTCCCCACCGGTTGCTCTGTGGAGAGAGTCAGAGAGGCTGGATATGGAGGTGGAGGTGGAGATGGAGGTGCAGAAGCTGCAGAGCTGAACTTCTCTTTATTTCATTGTTTCAGTAGCTCTCGCGCCCCGCTCCTCCTCGCCCTCGCGCCGGTCCGGACTGGGTCTTCTCACTGAAGCGCCACCGAACGCGCTGGACTGTAAGGAGGGAGGAAAAAAAGCACCACTTTTTTGACGTCATAGCATCCGGTTCGGTCTAAAAACTGAATGTGTGAAAGAGAGTGTTTGTGTCATCCTGAGACGAAAGGAGGAGAAGGAGAGAATTTGTGGCAGACTGAAGCAGGAAATACTTTATTCATTCATTCATTCATTTGTTCATTCATCCATCCATCCATCCATTCATTTATTCATTCATTCGTCCATTCATTCATTCATTCAATGATCAGAGACGCTCTGACGTTCATTCATTCATTCATTCAGTAATCAGAGACGCTCTGACGTGCTCACAGATAAAACAGATTCTTTAATGTTTTAAATACATTTTCACGTTGCACTTTTGTTTATTATTGTAATTATTTTAATATTTCTATTATCATCATCATGATAATCATCATCATTCATTCAGTGATCAGTGACGTGAAGAGTGATCCGATGAAACAGTTCCTTTAATGTTTTAAATGCATTTTCCCATTGCACTTTTGTTTATAATATTAATATTTATGTTATCATCATTATCATCATCATCATTATTATTATTATCATTATTATGATTATTATTTTCATTATTACTCCTATATTTATTTTGTTTGTTTGTTTCTAACACAGCAATCTGTCATTCCTGGCACTGTGCCAAACCCTGAGTTGTCTTTGGGAAAACACTCCCAGTTTTGGTGTGTCTGGTTCGGTGTGATGCTGTTTGGTGATGAAGGTCTTCACCAAATATCTCCAGACCCAGACCAGTCAGAACTAGACCCAGAACACTGAACTGGGCCCATTTTCCCAGAACCTCCTCCTTATTACTGTCATCTACAGCAGTGGAGAGACTCTTCAGTCAGTGATGAGTAAACAGCCTCCTTGGCAGCGTTTCCGACCTCAGGTTCCTCGGGAACACGTCTGTGGAGACTGAAAGGCACGTGCTCTCCACAACACATTCATGCGCGCGCTCCTGTTTCCAAGAGCGCGTTCTTCTGTCTTTGGCCACGAGGTGGCGATGTAATATACCTGTTACTCAGATCTGCCCAACGTGACAAGTCCATTAAGGCCTTCATCTCACGGGGACTTTTATAACCTGCCATTAGGCTGTGTCACTTTTGGAAATTGAGGGACTAATTGCAAACTGCATTGCCATTCTTATGCCACGATACAGAGAGTCCAGTCCATCCTGAAATTAATGAATTAACGCGACGCTATCGTGTAACGCTGCTAAATGAGATCTCGACATGTAGACTCGGACTTTAATCCAAATGCACAGTGGTGCTCCGTCTCCCACGTCTCCGTCAGACAGTTCTGTCAGTGGGTTTAGATGATAATTATTCTGTTCATTTGTCACAGGTTCAGCCGAACAGTTGATGCTCTTGAACTGACAGGGACTGTGACAGGGTTTGACAACTTAAAGTTGTTAATGTGATTTGGGGGCGATGTGAAATGACTAAAGCATACATAGACCTAAATAGATGAATGCATTACAGTGTAGTAATAAGTGTGTTTTTCCTATGATTTTGATCTTGCATACTTTTCCACTTCCGTTCCATAATGCTATTTGCAATAAAAAAAATAATAATAAAAAAAGTGAACTAAATGTACAGGCTGTTTAAAAGAATACAGATCATGTGGGATGACAGCAACATGTTGTTATTCAAAGTATGCATGTGTTTAAAAATAAAACTGGGGCAGCTAGTTGCAATCGGAAGGTTGTGGGTTCGAATCCCAGGACTGCCAGTGGGACCACTGAGGTACTCTTGAGCAAGATACCATCCCCACACACTGCTTCACTCAGGTGAATGGGTTAAGTGAAGAGGACTCAAGTAATTTCCTCCAGGATCAATATAGTATACGAAATTAAATTTAAAAATGTAAAAATTGTAATATGACAGACAAATATTGACAGGCAAAGCATTATTTCATGGTTCTCCTGCCCTAACATACCTGAAAGTCCCTGTTATTAGTTAATGATGCAGTGCTGTGCAGCTGAATGACAAGATTAGGACATGAAAAACTGCTTTGGTCTTTTCTTCTGTCTGTTTTTTTTTTCCTTTTTTTTCAATTAACCCTATACATAAAGAGCTGGAGTTAATCTGACTGATGGGGTGTAAAAATGAGCTTCTCAAAACCCATTTGAGTAAATCACTTGGAAAGAGAAAAGAATGTTAGTCTCAAAATGGTTATTTAATTAAAAGCAACCACAAAGATCAGTGTGATGCCATTCCTGGTAGCCTAAAGACAGCCTATGTATCGTTAATAGACTACCAGATTTTCATAAGGATAGCTTAATAAACTATAAATTATAATAAAACTATGTGGAAAAAATGTATTTCTTATTTTATTTAGTGGTTTAAGTGCCAAGTCTTGTTTGTTAATCTGCAGGGGCCTTTGTGTGAGCTCACACTTCAATCGCTTACCCTCATAATTACATACAGTGACCTCCACAAATATCGGCGCCCCTGATAACCATGAGCAAAGCAAGCTGTAAAAACTTTCCTTTTTGTCTTTTAATCTTTTTTATCTTTCGAAATATTAACAAAAATGTAAGCACAATGACTGAAATAAAAACCTTCATTTTATCATGAAATAAATATTTTTCTCAATTATGTTTGTGCCACAACCATTGTTTTAATGCTCACCTGAGCAATCAAAACAACTAAGTGGTCATTCATTACTTTTTGTTTCACTGTAGTATTAATATGAGGTGACAAACAGGCCGAAAACAAGTTGTTTGGGAGGGTTACATAAAGCAAGCTATAAAAATATTCTTTACTCATTCTTAATCATTTTTCAAAATACTAACAAAATGTAACCTTTCTTCAAAGTATAATGACTGCAATAAAAACCTAAATTTTATCATGAAATAAATGATATTTGTGCCATAACAGTTGTTTTAATGTTCACCTGAGCAACTAGCAACTCTTAAGTGGTCATTCATGAGTGTTTCACTGGGACATTAATATAAGGTGACACACAAGCCAAATCCCCACAAGTTGTTTCGGAGGGTTGTCTTTGCCATTAATGACAAACAAACTCAAGTGCCGACATTTGGTCAGATGTTACTGGAACTCAGGTGAGATCACGATAGAGCTTTTGGCAGCGAACACTAGAGGTGGGTTTGGCGTAAACACAAAAATAGCCATGCAGAAACGCCCCTGATCTCTACTATGCAATATGGTGGTGGACCTGTGATGCTGTTGGTCTGCCTCGGCCAGGAGGCTTAAGCTGGATTATAGCAGGATCTTCTAGCAGGACAATGATCCAAAGCACAGTTCAAAAAATTCAGAATGGTTCACTGACCACAGAAACAAGGTTTTTGCCATGGTCACCCCTGTCTCCTGATCTAAACTCTTGGGATGAGCTGAAGAGGAATAGTCTCAGATCTCTTGCCATGTGTTTTCCAGTCTCATTACGCATTATAGGAGAAGAATCAGAGGTGTTATATTGGCAAGTAGAGGCTGGAAGGAGTATTAAATTAAAAGGTGGCAACAGTTGTGGAAAGGAGCTTGTTTTACAATGTGTTTTTCTCATGTTTACCAGGGGTGCCATGGCACTGTAAGGGACATCAGAAAACTAACAGTGGCTTAAAGCCGGCAACTTTAGTAACTTAGTTTGCAAATATGGTCAGTGGAGTGAATTACAGGGGGTCCTCGGGTTACAACAGTCTGAACATACGACGTTACGACGCTCACTCCCATAAAAACATAAAAAAATTGAGACGTGAGTGTTTCGGCTTACGCCGATAGCGTCGTACTTACGGACTACATGGGTGAACTAGTTTGGTTGCGGGCAGTGGAAGAATACGCAGTAACGCGCCGTATGAGTGAGGGACTTGGCGTCCCCCAGTACGCTTACCTACGCCATTTTGGACTGTTTATTTCCTTTTATGTTACATTTATGTCCTTTCCCTTATTCTGTGGCTTATTTGTGTTTTTCTGTTCTAGATTATGATTTCACAACTGTGTAAGGATAGGTAAGTGACGTAGGCAAGGGTGTGCTTCAACTCACATCAAAATTCGGGTTACGTCACTGTTGTAGGAACGGAACTGTGTCGTAACCCGAGGACGCCCTGTATACTGATTGAGACAAAGTTTTCATACTGCATGTACCTATTTTAATTAAATAAAAAGAAAAGGAACATTCAGCTGTGGGCCGTTTAAGGTTGGCAGTGATTTGTATGTATGTGTGTGTTCACATCTGACTAACTAAATTTTTCAATCACTCCAAAGCCATTATGGAGTCAACTTATGGGAGCTCTCCATAAACATGCAGGATACTTTACGAGCCTGCTGCAGGGATCTCCTTTTCCGTCTCTCTCTCTCACACACACACACACACATAAACACAAGCATACACACACATCTACACCCTTCCACTCACATACACACACTCACATGCACACGGACACATAGTCGCCTGTTGTATGACATCTGCTCACGGCTGCCTTTGTGATATCTGCGAGGCGAGGCAACCGAGTGAGGCATTTGCACAAAGTCAGGAAGCCTTTTGTATATGCAGTGGGCCCATATCTTCTGAATATCACTGGAGCCTGGCTGTTTAATTCAGATGTGGAGGTTTGGGAGAACAGACAGCAGCGTGTTGGAAAGGAGGTGGGGGTTGTGGCTGTCCATTGAAATTCAGAACATCATTCACAGCAAATCTGAGCTTCTACTTACCCAAATGCGTACAGCTTTGAAATAAGAAGTGAAGTTCCATTTTTTTGCAAGAAAGAATTGAATACTGAGCACCAAACTCTCCACTGTGCACCCAGTAATGGCCGAAGGAATTAGAAATGTGAATGGATGCCTTTGTCTCAGGATGGCGCAAGCCAAATATACTCAGAGCTAGTGTAGAATATGAATGCGACCACTGAAAGAAGTTAGAATGAAGAGGAAAATCCTTTAAACTCTAATAAAATGGCGAAGACACTTCACTCTTCAAATTCAGTGCTTAAAATTCAGACGAGTGGACGAGCGGGCAAGCGGGATTTGAAGCACCCTTCCTGAAATGTACTTGTTGTCTCTCCCTTAACATGATTATGATAATAATGTGTGGTGATGTATTTTCTATTATTTTTCTCATGGGTGTTGTTCCAATTATCTGCTGTTTGTGTGAGCAAGCGGGTGGGTAACCAAAAAAAAGAAAAAAACAAGAGATTTTTCTTAACACAATAGAAATTCCCCCAGCAAGCGCCCCAGAGGTTGTGCGTCTGTAAAATTACATTAGTAACACTCAATTTGAGGGAAGAACCAAGAATTGGAGAAGTCGCATGTTTTCAGGATCTTCCAGCCTCCTCCAGCGCCTGTTTCATCAGGGGCTCAAGTCTTGCCCTCTTTCATTTGTGAGAGGGGGGAATGTCTTTGGTGGGTGGGAGGGGAAGGTGATAAATTGCTGCGGGATGCGTTCTTACAAAAGCCTTTTTCTCCCCATGACGTGTGGAATAGCCCATAAATCAGATCCTTTACCGGTGCTCCCCTTCCATTCTGATTCAGGCTCTGCTCTCCAAGACTCGCCACCACTTTGAGATGTCGTGCTCCCTCCTGAGGAGGGACACAGCCAAAAAACAAAACCTTTCCCCGTGCCCTCTCCCCATTTGACTTCTAACATACAGCTGAAATGATTGAAGGAGAGTTGGGGTGCCACGTACACTTACTACATAGATTTTACACTGGCCAAGGGACATCCATCTTCTTACCTATTCCCAGTACGCACAGTTTTTCTCTTTGCTTCATGAATCAAATGCCAACTGCTATGGAGCACTAAAAAAGCTGCGAGACAAGCCATGTTTTATACCACGGAGGGCTTTTTTTGACAGCGACTCAGTGCGTTCAGAGCAATGATCACCCCTGTCAGATTAGTGCAGCGTCAAAGTGAACTTTGAGCGGGCGGCAGAGCCTTTGGCAAGTGGACTTTGGAGACTTGTGTTAAGGATGCGTGTGTCGGGCCTGCTCTTTGCAGCCTCTGACTTTACTGTAAGAGGTGCCTTGCCTTCAGCTCCCCCTCTCCTCTGAGTCACACAACAAAGGCGCACAGCTCATTAAAGAGAATGGGATGAGCCCCTCAATCTGACGCTTTTGCAAGGGGGAGTAGCGCTGGAAATGATTCTCCTGCTAAAGACAAAACAAGAAGCCATCGCTCTTGGAGATGCATCATCATTTTTATCTCCTCCCAGGGAGCGTGTGATGACATGAATGAACCAGCCTGCCTGGATGTCGTACTAAATATTGAACATCACCTCCCTTCAATGGCCCATGGACGTGTGTAGGCTAAAATAAGTCTCCCACGCCTTTCATTTTTGGTTTTCTATGTTCCCCTCCATCAGAACACTTCAGCCCTTATTATCAGAATTTACTGGGGCACTGGGAGGTGACGGGTTGCAAAGTTTAAATCATATCATTGGACGTTTCGGGTGAATTGAGGATCTCTAATAGCCTTGAGGCCACGTCGGGTCTATGATTAATATAGGCCTTTTCCATCTCATAAATTTTTTATTAAAAGTTACTTTATTGGATCACTATGATCCTCCCAAAGTATGCCAAAGTCTAAATTTCCACTTCATCATTATGAACTTCTTTCCTGCATGTTTAATTGGGATGATTTTTATTCTTAAACACTCTCGGTCACACTTTATTCAGTCACATTTAATAGATAATTGATGCTGAACGTTCATTAAAGGCAAGGTGAACATCTAAACATCTACAGTGGAATATCCAAGTAATGTGTAATCACACTGTCTAAGGCAATTGCCAGCAGTGCAAGAAAATGTCTGCCATAGGCAGCTGTTTCTGAAATATGAAAGAGAATTCCACTCTTTTTGAAATGGCCTCAGCTACATATTTTCCAGATACTAAACTGATGATACAATTGTGCTTGCTTTTTGGGTGTATCCTCCTATCAGCAATCTAAAGTCAAGCACATAACGGTGATATATGTGTCTTTCCCTCCTCCTTTTGACTGATCACTCTTTACTGCAGCTCTGTCTCTATACCACAGACTTTGGCTTGCTGCAGTTTCAGCGGTAAGACCACTATATATTTTTAACTATAACCATGCATTTCTGATGGTATTTTAAATGGAACAGCATCACAGTAAGTTAGTTCTAAAATATTTGATTTAAGAGATGCAGAGGGGTGGCCAAAATCCTGTTGTCTTAGCAATACAAGAATAAATAATATATTTGACTTTTTCTGCATTTCTGTAATGCAGAATGCATGTGGATGGATATCCCAAGTCACAGTGTATAACATGCTTATGGTTTGAGTGAAAGCAGATATAACAATGGAGGTCATTGAATTTTTACAACATGCTGAGTGGGAGAAATGTGCTGAACCACTTGAAGACTGGACACAGAAGTGAAATAGTCACGAAGGGTCAGCAGAAACTATATTTATCTGTCACAATGTGGTGTCATGTGGTCAGAGCTCACCTACAAATTTAGAAACAAAATTTTTACAAACTACTGTGGGTCCGCCTTGCCGCCATCCATCTGTCCCAGTTCCTAATCATCACCTGACCCATTGTGTTTAACCTTACTAATCAAGACCTGACATCCAGCTCATTGTTTGTGTGCTGTATACAGTTACAGTGAACCAACTGCCACACCACAGCACAGCACACAGTGTGAACAGTGCAAAATTGTTCTCTGTATTTATCCTTTCACCAAGTGAAGCAGTGGGTAGCCAGCGACAGCGCACAGGGAGCAGTGTGTGGGGACGGTACCTTGCTCAAGGATACCTCGGTGGTGCCACTAGCAGTCCTGGGATTCGAACCCACAACCTTCTGATCACAGGGGCAACTCCCTAACCACCAGCTGCCCCATGTATTGCCTGCAGTTCTTATTCTCAATCTTTTTACTCTGTGTTTCTGACCTTCATGCTTTTGATTATGGCTTTACCTGTTGCTGTTCAGGCTGCTGGTGGTTTTAATCTTTTTACCTGTGGTGAATGTATTTCAAGGAGAAGCCCAGTTAAGTCTACTTATACTTGCAGCCTCCTGCCTTCATCTTCCGGCTTTATCACAGAGCCTTCTTTGGTGTAATAAAGCTCTATCAAATAAACCTCTGGCTAATTTATACGTTCTTCATGAGTTAGCGGGGAGTGTAATAAAACTCTACTGCTGTGACCCTTCAGGACTTGTGCTTGACACGCCTGCACTCTGCTCCCCAGAGCAACAGCAGAGAGAACCTTCAATTAGACACTCATCGACCCCTCACCGATGGAACAGCGGGATTTCTGACACATGCTAAGAGAGGATTTGAGAATGCACTCGACTCAGCCATCACCAACTGACTAACTTTCTGTTATGCGCTGCCAAACATACATGGAATCAAGCAGTGCGGCATCTTTGTTGTCACTGAGACACTCTGAGCAATGGGCTGTAGGGAAATCGAGTATGACTGCCTGCCGTTTGACCAGTGGATCCTTCATTGACTTGGAAGGACTATGTTTATGTTTGTTTGTGTGTTATGAATCACAAAGGGCTTTGAAATAGCTTTTATAGCACAAACAGTTCCAGCTTGCATAATTTACACTGACAAAGCCGTAGTTTAAGGCGCAAGAAATACAAAACTTCTCTCAAACAGACTTACATACCCCCCCTCACAATCACACACAGACACCATTTCATGCCTTACACTCACTCCCTGAACATGAGAGCTTCACAATGTTATGTGATATGATACATAATGACACTTCTCCTCAAGCGCAAAATTGTTTTCCTGTTCAATTTAGGCAGCATTCGTCAAAATTATTTCCAAATTACATAAAAAAAAGCACAACTCCCTGTCTGCGTGTGAACACTGCAATCTTTTTGTTCTGTCCACTGAAACTTCAGTCTCATTTGTAGGCCCCTGAGTCTCGTTGTTTCCTAGTAACCAAAGGTAAAGGCTTTAAAGTGTGTGCAAAGAAACAGAGCATGTGTTTTGTATTCATCCCATTGTGTGTCGGACTAGGCTCAAAACAGCACCAGCACTATGCTAACAAGAGAGAGATACTGTAAATAGCCTGGTCTAGCTGAAATGGACAGGAAGAAGTGGTTCTTATTTCAGGTTCTTGTCTAATCTAAATAGCTTCCAGTGTGGCCAGATGAGACCATGCTAAAAATAAGCTCCCTACCTTTATTTCCACTTGCCCTGTTTTGCTTGTTTCCTCACATTTCGGTTTCTTCCCCTTTCTATTATAACACCAGGTGCCCGGAAAAATGGACATTATGCATAATTCAGGCGTTTCTTCCTTATAATGAAGGAATAAATGAATACTCAGTCTATTTTCAATAGCACAAAGAATAAAACATGATTGTATTTTCTTGTCTATTGAACTGATACAAAGTGGTAATTAATCGCAAATACACAGATCAGCCACAACATTAAAACGACTGAGAAGTGAGGTCAGTTACACTGAGTACACGTTACAGTGACACCTGTCAAGTGGTGTTATATTAGGCAGCAAGTAAACAGCCAGTTCTTCAAGTTGAATTGCCAAAAGCAGGAAAAAAGTGTAAGGATCCGAGTGATTTTGACAAAAGCCAAAATGTTATGGCCAGAGGACTGAGCATCTCCAAAACCACAGGTAGTGTGTGCAGTGGTTAGTATCTACCAATAGTGGTCCATGGAACAACAACTGGTGAACCAGCAACAGGGTCATGGAGTTCCAAGGCTGAATGATTACTGTGCCACAAATTGCTCAAAATGTTAATGCTGGCAATTCTGATTCCAACATATGCACATTTATAATATGCAGAAATTGGAATGCACTGAAACTCAGTAAAACAGTGCCATTACCAAGTTGTTATTTTACAATCAGTCCATATTTTTAAAAAATGTGTTTTCTCTAAATGTAAGGGTAATTCTGTTCATAACCAAAACACCATGTAGGTTGGAAAGTCTGTCAGAAGACAGAATTCCATGTTTTCCTCAACACAAAACAGAGGAATCTTATGATATATCTGTTTGCTTATAATATCAGGTGGTACTGACAATCTGCAGAGGTATTCAGCAGTTTTAACGTTATTTTCGTCAATAATTAGTGAGAGTCTCTGGATTCCTTCAGGTCTACTGAAAGCCAAAGGGAAAGAATGTCAAAAAAAAATCTCATGCTACCTAGTTTGCTAAAATAAGATCTGTTTTAATTATACAAACTTCGAATATCATGTTTAATAGGTATGGCTCTCAAGTACAACCCGGCACTTGTGAATTGGAGAAAACCGCCATGCCTTGTGGAGTCCCTCAAGGATCCATTCTTGGGCCTATCCTGTTCAACATGTACATGCTTCCTCTGGGTCAAATCATTAAAGAGAATAATATGTCCTATCACAACTATGCAGATGACACCAAGTGACTTTGGTCCAGTGGATTCATTGTGTTGGTACCTCAATAAGGTACATAACTGGATGCATCAAAACTTTCTCCAATTAAACAAAGACAAAACAGCGATGATCTTGTTTGGGGATAAAGAGGGAAGATCAATTCTCTCAATTCTCAGTACCCACCTGGAATATAGAGCACTTAAGTAGTCTACCCATGTAAAAAATATTGATCATGTATGGAGATCTTAGTTTTAGTGACCATATTAAAGCTATAACAAGGTCAGCATTTTGGCACCTTAAAAACATTGCTAAAGTTAGAGACTTAGAGAAGTTTGTCCACGCTTTTGTTTCCTGCATTGTTGACTATTGCAACGCTCTCCTCACTGGTATTCAAAAAAGTTCATTAGACAGCTCCAGCTCATTCAAAATGTTGCTGCCAGAGCTCTAACCAAAACCAAGAAAAGAGAGCACATCACTCCTATCCTCAGGTCCTTGCACTCCCAGTTCAGTACAGAATTGATGTCAAAGCATTACTCATCTTGTACAAGTCACTCAGTGGTTTGGGTCCTGAATACATCTCTGATATGTTTGAAGTATATACTCCTGGTAGGTCTCTTAGATCTGCAGCAGCTGCTCAGCTAGTGGTGAAATGAGCCAAAACTAAACATGGTGATCAAACTGCCCATCGATATCAGATCTGCACTGTAGCTTTAAAAAGCTGCTAAAAACTGCACTATTCTCTCCCACCTTCTTTTAAATATCAGCACTTCTATTGTACTTTCAGTCTTCTTTTATTGTTTTTATATGTATTCTTTTAATTCTTCTTTTTTTTTCTTTTTTTTTCATTTTTTATTCTATTTCTGTAAAGCACATTGAACAACCATCGTGTATGATAATATGCTATATAAATAAACTTGACTTCACTTGACGTGACTAATATTGCAGATTCATGAGAGGTGAGAGGTGACAGTTGGCTGTAGGCTGGACTGTAGACTTGCATTACAGTCAGTGCTGGCGTGTCCATATAGACAAACCAGGCAATATCCCGGGTTGGTGCTTGAGGAAGGGTGGCGGCAATTGAGAAAGGGCAGCATATGTATCAGTCATTCCCCTAGTCCTCAAGGAATCCCTCCTCCTCCCCATCAACAAAACTTTCATTTCTCAACCTCCCTCACTCCCCATCAACAAAATTTTCTTATCCTCTCTTGCCAACAATAACCGCCCAACAAAAAGTCATGACTGGACTGAAGCTGGGGGCAGCAAAATTATGTTTTGCCTGGAGTGGCAAAATGTCACACGTCGGCTCTGATTACAGAGAAATCAGCTTGTTACGTAAAGCTCAAGTGTAGTTGGGTAATGCAGAAAGTTCACTTTAGAATGTTTCAAAAGAAAAAGATGTAAGGTTTTGAAGTGGCTGAGTCAAAGTCCTAACTTAAACCCATTTGAGATGCTGTGGCAGGGCCTTAAACAGGCAGTAAATTCTTGGTAGTTCTCCACTGTGGCTGAATTAAATCAATTCAGCAAAGAAGACTGTTTCAGAATTCCTCTAAATGATGAGAAAGACTGATCTCTATTTAAAAGAATCTGTTTGGTTGCTTCTAAAGGGGTTGTGACCAGTTAATAAATCTGAGGTCGGGGTACTTTACACATGTTTTTATTGACTTAAATTAGATTTTGTATGAACATCTGAAACCGTTTTGGAAACATATTTGCACCTACTGTAGCCCACCTCTTGCTGTGGACAATTTGTCAGTCTTCATTGATTCCGTACATCAATGGAAAGGGACCTCCATAGGACCACTTTTCATTTCTATTGCTTTTATCAAAGCAACAGGTTGTATACTGTCAGTAGTTATACACCTCCGAAGTCTCACTATATCATAAAGGTAACTGATACAATGAACAATGAGTGTGGTTTAATACAGGTGTATTCATACACTGGCAATAAAAACACACACACTTATCCACACCCATTCAGTTAACAGTATTAAAGGAGGTACATCACAGAAAGAAATACAATGACATGTGAGACAGTAACAGCTCAGCTCAACCCATTGCTCCTTGGGGTAAGATGGTTTCTGTCTCTCCATATACTGAGACTGCAGTTCCCCAGCTGTCAAGCTGTTTCTTGATCACTGGCCTCCCTGAGCATTTAGAGGACTTTTTTTCTCCTACAAAGAAGACTTTCTTGATTTAAACCAGGACCTTTCCTCGTTAGAATGCTCACAGGCAGACGGGCAGACTTCAAGCAGGAGCCGTCTGTGAGGAATCTCTGTCTTGTTCTCATTCACTCCTCCATGGCTGAATTTCAAAGAATCTTAGCGAAGTGGAAGGGGAGGTGCCGGTAGAGGATTTAAACGTCTGGATTAGTCTCGTTTCTCAAAGCGTCGATTTATCTGCAGCAGCTTTTAATGATCACCTGCCCTAAATGAGCTGAGACTAAAGTGAATGCAGGCAAACTCTTTTTTTTTTTTTTTTTTAGCTGATGTTTTTTTCTCTCCCTTTTTTTGTGGGCTGGGGGAATAGCAGGAGGGAGGGAGGACAGTAAAAAGGAGCATTTTTTTTTCTCTCCTTTTCGCCCACTGCAGTTGAATCATCCTTGAGCAAGCGATAGTTCTCCCAGATATTCATTCGCCTTGAGGGCAGATCATAATCCTATTTCCTTCTGTCCTGGTACTTCATCTTTCTCCCCTAATGTGAGTCATATGGTTTTATTGCTCTGAGCCCGTTCTCCACCATCCCTCTCTCCACACTACTCACTCCTAATGGGTGTGCACGTTGATCTCTCCACCCTCAGGAACGCACTTCGTCATCTGACTCTTTTTTCCTTTCCTTGGATTTAATCTTTTTTTGTTTTTTAGGTGAGGTGCCCTGAAACATGCCTCAAGCATTAAGGAATGTTGCCTTATATTTTTTAAGAGTGACATAAGATATGTAACATTGTCTACTGATTGAGAGAACATATATTCAGGTTTTTATTAAATATTTTCAATATATATATATGTTTGTATGGAATGTTGAAAATATTTAATAAAAACCTGAACATATAAAAAGAATCCTGAGAAAATAACCCTTTGTAGCACTTTTTGGGGGACATTATATAAACTTCTCAAAATCTCACATGTAGTTTAAACCAAAATAATGTCCCACAACTTCCTATTATAATTCATTACACAACGGGGCATCGATCAGATAAAGTAGTTATTGCTTTTACCTATGAAATATTAAACTCCACTGTGGAACTCTCCAAATGCATCAGTCTCTCTACTGGAGAAGGACGTACTGCACAGATGGGGCCATCAAACTGTTGCTGGAGGGCCAGAGGTGGGTGGCATTGTAAAGAATTACTCAAATAACCAGGAGTGCAGAGGAAGTAGCATTAAAAGAACAGGTAGACTTGCCGCCAGCTTGGAACTCTTTTGATAGTGTGAGCTTCTTTCTTCTTGAATGAGCTTTCCCTGAAGTTCTCTCTATCACACAAGATTGCACATGTAACTGAGCACTGAGGTTACAAGAGGAAACATAAGTTAGCCGGAAGAACAAGCAGAGTTGATATGGCAGTTAGAAACTCTTCTTTAATCATTATTTCACCTTCTTCAAGAGTTTTGCTCTGTCCATGTTATTATACTAGGAGGAATATACATCTTACAGCTTACTGCAGTGCCTAATGAACACGTTCATGAACAATTGTGCGCTGTGTACTGAAAACAAGCATCAACTTATGCTCGACCCTTTATGACTTTCCGATGGCAATTAACCAGGCACCCTCCCAAGGTATTTGCTTCTTTTTAATTAGAGGGAGGTCATTTTCCTCTTTCTACACACCATTACAATAGAAGCTCATTTTTCATTGCGATGAAATTAAAATACAATCCACCCATGGTGAAAGAGTCTGTTGGTTTAGTGTCTTTCACCGTGTGATTGCCCTTCGAGGCATGATGTTTGCTCTAAAATATATATTTACAAATTGATCAGCCACAACATTAAATCCACTGGCGGGTGAAGTGAATAACACTGATTATCATATAACAATAGCGTGTGTCAAGGGGTATATTAGGCAGCAAGTGAAGAGTCAGTTCTTGAAGTTGATGTGCAGGAAGCATGAAAATGAGCAAACATAAATCTATGAACAACTTTAACAAGGGCCAAATTTTGTTAGACGACTGGATCAGAGCATCACCTTGTAGGGTGTCCCCAGTGTGCAGTGGTCTGTACCTAAAAAAGTAATCCAAGGAAGGACAACAGGGTCACTGGCTTCATTGATGTGCATGGGGAGCGAAGGCAAGTCCGTCTGATCCGATCCTACAGAAGAGCTACTTCAGGACAAAATGCTGATAAATTTAAGGCTGTCTATGATAGAAATGTGTCAGAACACACAGTGCATCACAGCTTGGTGAGTATGGGGCTGCAAAGCCACAGACTGGTCGGAGTGCCCATGCTGACCCCTGTACACTGCCAAAAGCCTCAGAACTAGACCAGGGAGCAATGGAAGAAGTTGGTCTGCTCTCATAATTCATGTGTTCTTTTACATCTTGTGAACAGTTGAGTGTGTGTGTGCATTGCCTACCTGAAGAAAAGTGATACCACTAGGGTGCACTATGTAATGAGGGTAAGCCAGCGGAGGCAGTATGATGCTCTGGGTAATGATCTGCTAAGAAAGCTTGGGCCCTGGCATTCATGTGGATACATTACTTTGTACTTAATTTGACACATACAACCTACCTAATCAGACCAAGGGGGTCTCCTTCAGCAGGAGAATGCAACCTGCCACACTGCAAAAATTGTTCAGGAAAGGTTTGAGAACATGACAAATGACCTGGTCTCCAAATTTTCCAGATCTTGACTCAACTGAGCATCTGTAGGATGTGGTAGACAACTGGTCTGATGCTTGGAGGCCCCATCTTGACCATGGTCCTGAAGATATGCCTCTCTCAGTAGAGGTCTATGATTGGTTGGATCAGACACATAAGGCTAGAAACATGTTTCCCACGAGGATGCGAATGCAAAACATTTGCTCATCATTGCATTCAGAGAGCATATTTAGACATAACAGGTTTGGTTTGATTGAAATGAACCCTGGCATAACTGCTGTGTTAGTGCAGTCCATTAGAACACTATCATGCAAACCCTGACGCTAACAAAACTAGTGGATCAACCTCCCCCCACTGAGCAGACTGGTGTCGGACCACGTCCGAACTAACTTTGGCATTGCTGGTGGCCTGGTGGTTAGGGATCAGCTCCTGCAATCATAAGGTTGTGGGTTTGAATCCCAGGACTGCCAGTGGCACCACTGAGATACCCCTGAGCAAGGTACTGTCCCTACACACTGCTCCCTGGGTGCTGTGTTCCTGGCTGCCCACTGCTTCACTTGGTGAATGG
>JBBPCZ010000001.1:46614605-46632713 GCA_037974445.1 Brycinus macrolepidotus | reverse complement strand
TACCTTGGACTGCTTTTTAAATGAGGTACAATGCAGCAGGCAGTCAGAACAAAGCTCATTTACATATATCAGTGTTAATGGCATAGTAACCAAAACAATGTTTCATTCTAAGGGATAAAGAGATCTTGATCTTGATTTTGTAAAATGGAACATAAAACCACACATGCATTGAAAAAAAAAAATACATGAAGAAATTAGGAATATGGCCTCTTTACAGTGCTATTATTGTTAACAGTTGATAATATAACTATGTGAAAATGTGTAAAAGTGGCATACGCTCTGCATGGAGACAGCAGCAGTTAGTCTTTACATCCACTATGACAGTTTTTTCTAAAAGACAATCATGCAAATTTCAATCATCATTTTAAACAATATGCTTATGATTATGGGACATCATTAAAGTGTCCCATCACTAATCTGCAGCTGGATTTAGGAATGCAGGGGTTTCTTCCTACAAGAGAACAGAGGAACTGAAAGTTTTGTTTTAGCAGTGCAGGCTCTTGGAGCGAGGTGGTTCTTTGATTGAAGTCCCTGCCACAGAGCGTGACACGCGGGTTTCCTCTCCGCTCTCCCATTATCAGCTGGGCCCCTGGCTGCCCCTTAATCCTTCTTCATCAAGGCCGTGTGGGCAGCAGTCACCAGGGTGTGACCGTCAATTAATCATTCTGTAGCCCCCACACCCCCCCAAAAAAAAAAAAAAAAACCTGAGAAGGGACTTTAGATTTACACACATGAAAGGAACACACACACTTAGAGGCCGGGCACAACAACCTCAGCAGTTTCAGGGCCCTCTCCCAGCTTGTGGAGGGGGGTTTACTCCTGAAGTGCCAGAGAACACAGAAGAAGGTTTACCTCAAAAGTAGTGGATAAGTCAAGACATGTTGGGTATCTGAAGTTTGCTTCTATCATTTTGCACTTTAGCTACAAGGCTATTGTAGAAATAATAACAAGGCTATTGTAATAATTGAAAAAAAAACCTCACTTATAACCAGTAGTAAGCAACGTGAAGACTGCATGCCTGAATCATCAAACACCTGCCTCTGTGTCTAGTTGGGGTATCTTAACGTTAAGTCCTGTAAGTTACAGGGTGAGCCTCCATGGATCAGACAAGCTCATCCAGCACATCCCACAGATGCTCAAATGGACTGAGATCTGGGGAATTTGGAGGCCAAGTCAACACCTTGAACACTTTGTCATGTTCCTCAAACCATTCCTGAGTAATTTTTGCAGTGTGGCAGGACATTATCCTGCTGAAAGTGGCCACCGCCATTAGGGAATACCATTGCCACGAAGGAGTGGCTCTGAAACAGTGTTTAGGTAGGTGGTACATGTCAAAGTAACATCCACGTGATAACAGGACCCATGATGCTCACATAACTACTGTATGTGCATTAAGCGGTGGACAGGGGTTAGCACGGGTACTCTGACTGATCTGCGCTTATGCAACCACATACACAGCAAGTTGTGGCCCACTGTGTGTTCTGATACCCGTTTATCATACCTTGCATGAACCTTTTCAGTAATTTGTTTGTGCAACAGTAGCTCTTCTTTGGGATTGGACCAGATGGATTAGCCTTCGCACCCCATGCGTATCAGTGAGCTTTGGGGCCCATGACCCTGTCAATGGTTCACCAGTCATCCTTCCCTGGACTACTTTTGGTAGGTATTAACCACTGTATACCAAGAAGGCCCCACAAGACCATTTTGGAGATGCTCTGACCTAGTCATCTAACCATCACAATTTGGCCCTTGTCAAAGTTGCTCAGATCTTGCCCATTGTTCTTGCTTCCAACACATCAGCTATTCACTTACTACCTAATATATCCCATCTCTGGTGGCCTGGTGGTTAGGGATCTGCCCCTGCAATTGGAAGGTTGTGGGTTCAAATCCCAGGATTGCCAGTGAGGTACCCTTGAGCAAGGTACCGTCCCCACATGCTGCTCCCTGGGCACTGTGTTCTTGGCTGCCCACTGCTTCACTTGGTGAATGGGTTAAATGCAGAGAACAATTTCGTGCTGTTCACACTGTGTGCTGTGCTGTGGTGTGTTCACATATGACAGATACTTTACACTCACACTTATTTGAAGTATGAACACAAAATGGACCAACAATATTTAAATGGACTAAAGACAGTGAACTGGGGTCTTCAATTTCTAAGTCTGTTTTGATGCATTAATGTGTTAATCATCTCTTATTATCTCTGAATTGGCTAGCTTGACAGTTCTGGTTTTAAAATGAGAAACTATTATAAACATATAATAATGTATATATCTAATATACTCACATTGGGCCACACATAATTCTTTAATGTATTAATGCACCAAGTTGTCTCCATTTTGTAAAAACAGTAAACGACTCATGGACATGTAATTAAGCTGTTTCACCTCACTTCACATCAGGTAAAACCACAGGGGTCTCCCATGGCTTATTTCTCTAGAATATCAAAAGAGATAAAAAAAGATATATAAATCTCCTGAGCCCAGACAGAACACAGAGGAGCATCAGAAAATTCTTTGGATTCTTCTCAGATTACAGATACCAACTGCAAGCCATAAAATCTGTTCAATCAGTTGTGACTTTGTACCCATATTACTTTTATTTACATGTTTTGGTTTGATGTTAAATATGTTTTGAACCGGGTTTTAGTCTGGTGCACTGCTGAATCAGAGCAGCATTTCATCATGTTTATCCATTTTGCTACATCATTTGAACACACCATTTTTACACTAACTTGCATTGGAAATAAAGAACATTTTTGCCTTCTCCTGTGACGTTTTGTCAACGATTATTCAGGTTTCTCGTATAACTAGCTCACTAGTATAAATTTGTAATACGCCATCTTATTTATTCCAGTTGAAGGCAGCACACACTCCTCCAGACTCTCTAGACCCTCTGATTGGCCTCTCCCATCTCCTTGAGTGCTGGCCGTTTTAACAGCCACTGCAACACGTATTGAGTTTGTACAGAATGACCTCGCATTTGCAAAATGTTGGTCAGGCTTTGTGATTTGTGTGTATATTTCTACTCTTAGTGATGTGTAAAAGGGGGCAGCATGTAGGTTGGAGCTGAACTCTGCAGAAAAATTCTTGGAAAGTTCCTCCAGCAAAGTTGCTGACCACTGTTCCAGACCATTTACACATAATACAAGGTAAATGGTCTAGAATAAAATGTATAATAATCAATATTACAATGTGACTTTGGATTACTTATTTAACCCTTTATGCCCTTGAATTCCCAGATTTATTAAACCCTCAGACACAGTATTAAGAAAATACATGGAAAACAAACTGAATAAGTCATGTTTGAGTTGCAGTGAAGAGCTGGCCTGAAGGTAGGTCCTAGCGCCTTTGCTTTTTAATATGGATTAAATCGATGGTAGAAAATCTGTGTGCTGCAAGAGAGCATACAAAGTTATCCTGCTTTCAACCCTGTGTTTCTCTCTGCCGTGTGAATTTTGTTTTATCACATGCTTTTCTCCTTCTCATTTGCTGTAATTTGTTGGGTAGAGCAGCAAACAACTACAGAAGAAGAAAAATCATGGTTTGTTTTCCATCATGGTTTGTTTTCCCTGCTATCCCACACAGACCCCTTGTGCTCGGCTCAGTGGCATTTTAGGCGTTATTTTCGTGAATTGCTATGATAATAAATGCGATGTACGACTTATACATGAATGAATGAACATAACATTAAGCAGTATTCATATTTCCTGCACTGCTGACTGGGGGCCAGTTGGAAATTACATGACTGCAAAACACAGAGTCCAGCTTTCTGAAGCAACTGTTTAACATCAAAAACTAAACTGTTTAACATCAAAATGTACATAAATACTACAATTGCTTTGTCAATGTCACGGAGAAGACGTGAAATGAAACTGAAACCTTCAGTTAGACCAGTGTAGCGTGGCGGATGAACCCAATCGCAGACAGAGGCGAAGTGAGTTGGTAGACCACGCGCTTTGTTCTGAGAATGCTCTCGAGCAGAGTTAAGATTCCCACCGGAATCTGCGTTCTCACTCACACACACAGTAAAGGGTAGAGAAGAGAAGAGGTGATAGAACCCGGGTTACTCACGGTACCGAATACACTGGTGAGCTGGCCATGAAACTTGACTCAATGACTGAGCGGTTTGACAGTACCGCCAGTCTGTTTAAATACCCTGTGGCGTGCGTAATTTCCGGAATCCCGTGCACGTCACGGTCTGGTGCGTGTGACAGTCAATACATTAAAAAGCTAAGTAGAAAAACTAAGCACAGACACTGTGACATACATGCAAGTATGTAGACATTTATTTTATGTATATTTTGTTTGTTTTTTTGCTGTGAAAAGAATACAAATCATCAGAGACACTCAAGACACATTTTGTAGTCTTCAAAGACTGAGGCAAAACTGAGTAAAAAAAAAATCAGAAAGAGAATAATATAAGAAAAAGAAAGGGACAAAAGTATTCAGCATAAGGGATGTTTATCTAGGGTTCATGGGTTCTTCGAATTGTGTTTTTTTTTTTTTGGTTGGTTGGTTGGTTGGTTTTTTGCTTGTTTGTTTGGTTTTTTTGGTGCTGGTTAGAAGCAGTAAAAAGTGAAATAGTACAAAAGGAGGTTAGTATGCTCTGTCCTTTCCAATGCAGAAAATCAAGAATGCTACCCTTCACATCAATAAAAGGGGGGCAAGAATTAGAAAACTTTATTGATCCCAAAGGAAGTAGTCTATCTGGTGAATCAACAATTTACTACAAAAAGTGGTCTGGAGTCCGTACCTAATGTGTAAGTCATTGCAGAGAGATAGAGAGATAGGGAGACAGAGAGAGAGGGGGGGGGGGAGAGAGAGAGAGAGAGAGAGAGAGAGAAAGAAGAAGGGAAGTGTAAAGGAAGTGGAGTGAAAAGGAAGCAGGGCCAGAAATTCAGAGAAAGCAGCCTGAGCCTACAGTTATCAGCTTTAGCAAACTGACATTTGCAGAATAAATCTCATCTCACCTGTTAACACTGCTACTATGGCTGGACTGTTCGCTTATCGTAAATGAAATGGCTGAAATTGGTTATTGGATCTTTCTGTGCAGGGACCTTACATGCTGCATGCTGCACAAGGCAAAGCCCCCCCCCCCCCCTTCTATTGAAAGCAATAGCTGAGTGTGACCAAGCACCATTCTTAGTGCTGCAGATATGAATGTGCCAAGTGCTTGCAACTCTTTCTCATGTCCATTTCTCCATAAGGCCTTGAAAATGTGCTTTGCTGTTTATCAAACACCAAAGGACAGAAATCGGAGTAACGTCAGGGGCTCCTGTGTGGTGCAAGGCACCCCAACTACAGGAGATAATGTTGGAACCCAAGTGATGCCACTGCTGTATCTATCAGTGAACCCAAGAGAAAATAATGACTGGTGGGACTGTGTGATGAAAAAAGCCCAAGCTAGTGAGTAAAAAACAAACCCACAACCGAGACCCACTAAAACCTTACAAGGACTTTTTACTAAGCTCAGAAGTTTGGAGCAGTGTCCACAAGTTGTGTAAAGTCAAGAAAAGTTGTGTGTTTAGTTACTTTATAATTTTAGGTTCATTCGTTATCTGAACTGTTTCTTCTTAACCAGTGTTGCAGAGGTGCTGGAGCCATTCCCAGCAATCGCAAGGTGAAAGGTGAAGAAACACTCCAGACAGGTCACCAGTCCATCACAGGGCTGACACACAGACAAACACACACTCTTCAATGTGGGAGGAAACCAGAGTACCTGGCTGTAACCCAGACAAACACAGGGAGAACATGCAAACTCCACTCAGAAAGGACCCTGGGCCACCCAGACTGGCAATCAAACCCAGGAGCGTCTTACTGCGAGGGACCAGTGCTACTGCAAAGATGGTACTAGAGACCATGCAAGGCAGTCATTGTCCTCCAAAGGGGTAATTTTAACATGTTAAATGGTTTTCATGTGTTGAGTGGGCATAAACAGGATTAAAGAAGTATTCAATTTGCATGGAATGTTCCATTTGCTCTATTCTACCAACTAAACTATAAACCTTTTTTTAAGCCCCAGCACTGGACTTGACCTTGAGCAACAACAATTGAAGGATGGTATGAAACTGGAGGCAGACAAATCTGGCTTTTACTGCCTGACATTGTGTTCTGCCTACAGTCTAAAGTGCTGCAGCTTAAGGGTTTGCCATTGTCACTGCGGCTGCAGAGCTTTCCAAGCTGAGGAACCATGGGACCTCTGTTTTCATCTGTTAATTGCGAGTAATACATGGGGAAGGGAGCCTCTAAGCATCCACTGAAAGAAACAAATGGACAGGGTCAAAGCTCTTCATCTTGTTATTTCACTGAAAGGAGAACTGAAAAGAGAGACAGGAAAAAAATGCTGCCTGGAGGGACATCAAAATGCAATGGGGTCACGAGAATTTATGCAATGAAAATGACTTTCAGTGCGTGGCACACACGGCCATCCGTTATCTGCTCCTTTGCATAGCAAATGAAGCATTCTCAATCACTTTCCACTAAAATGCACAAAGACCTGCCCAGTTCCCATACTGCTATCATATTCAATCAGCTGGCCAACCAAGCATTGTGACATTAAAATAAAACATTAAATAAGATTTTTTTTTTGGGAAAGCGTGTGTAAGTGAATTGGACTGATGACCTCCAAAGAACAAATATTCACCAAGAAAAATGTTAGACATCATTAAGCTGAGGTAAAAGAATGCATATGATAATAAATTAGAGCATGCTGAAAAACCTCGTAAGCCTGTTCCCAACAACTGTTGATTTATACAGTGTTCCACAAGTAAACACATTAGCAGAAGTCAATACCAGTGTGGGCACATTGTGTCTGCAGGCTGATCTACACCAGATAAACATCCAAGGGATTTGTTAGCTTCTCTTAAACCTCTGTCCAAATGGCTGAGGGCCTGTTGTGCTAAAGATGTGGAAGCCTATTTCGAGTAAATGGGCAAACAAGTCTTTATCCAGCACAGCAAGGGAAGCAACCTTAAAGGCCTTATATATATACATACACAGCAAGCTGAGTGTGTGTAAGATTAGGGAGAATCGCTTTTGTCAGCTGTCTGAGACGTCAGTAACTTCACATCTTCTCCTGAGGGAAAGCTCCAGTTCTCCTATGCCTGCTCTCAATTCCACATAGGCAATCATACCAAGGATCCAAAAGTTGACATGAAAATAGACCCTGACTTGACATACATAAAGAGTCAGTCAAGACTTTCATTTTTCCCAAACTCATGGTTTTTTAACTGTATCATTAAATCTCCACCCAATTAACCTCTCCAGTGCCAGAAACCATTGTACCACACCCGAAAACGCATGAAAAGGTCTGAATACTCCCAGTCAACAGATAATGATTGTGTTGACTGTGTAAGTGACAACAAGTACACATTCTCACATTCTCAGGGAACAAGAATCAGAATCAGAAAACTTTACTGATCTGGGAGGAAGCTGTTTATGCAATGACTGCACAGACACACAGAGACACAAAGACAAGAACAATATAAAATATAATCTAAAGTCAAAAAAGAGAGGTGGATACAAATACTATAGGTAAATAAATAAAATTACCGAAGTCATTTACTAGTTAACAGATGTGGACAACCAAAGCACTGATGTACGTCACTCTGGTTCAGAGCGTCTGCTAAATGCCGTAATTTACTTAACAAAAACTGTGGTTTATAGTTATACTCTATTCCAAGTCCTGTACTTAACGAAAGTGACATAAGCAGTGATATTGCACATGAAAGGACAATTGCGTAAGTAGTGACATAAGTAGTGAAATTGCACTTAACAATAAAGATATTGCACATGATGATAATGATTTAGCATGCAATAAGAAATTGCACATCCAAGTAGACATCAGGTCAATGCATAGATTATTGTGTGGGTGTGTGACACGCGGAGGAGTTATAGAGTCTGATGACAGTAGGGAGGGAGGACTTTCTGTGGTGTTTGGTTGAGCACTTTATTCCTTTTTTCTGTAGCTGTCCCTTCCCTCCCTTAATTTCATAGTCAAAAGCCTTTGTACATCCATAGCCACACTGCTACCAGCTCAATGTCTGGGCTGCAGATTCCTTAAGCACAATGTGACCAGGGTGGCACAATCGCTTATTAACAAAAACAGTCCTCCCCCCTTACACTTCCCACTATCATGCCAAGTTTTGTCTGCCATGAAAAGCCAGCAACATCCATGGCAGAGTCAGGAATATGCTCATGCAGTCATGTTTCATAAATGTACATCAAACTGCACTCGGGAAATTCCCTGTTATTAGTGCTGTAAGCTTGTATATTTTATTGTCCAGTGTCCTCACATTGCCCATTATAATGGAGGAAAGATATGGCTTGTATCACCTCCTCCTCTCCTGCTCACCAGACTGTTTCCCATTCCTCACTGCTCTTTTTCCTTGACCTTTTGCTCCTCCGCAGCATCCCCTTTTCGTCTTTCCCCTCCTTATCTCCAAGGGAATGCCTGAGATGATCGCTTTGTGCTTGTTGTGCCTTGCCTCAGGAGATCAGCTGGTTGCGGGTGTAAACAAAGAGCCAGTGGCTGCTGCTAGCTGCGTTAGCGTTAGCAGCATGCGGGCAGCCTAAACAATGAGCTGTAAACAGCAGAAATGCAGCAATAACTCTCTCAGAGGTTAGAGAGTGCACAGCTTCCTAGTACTGAATTTACTAAAAAAAGGTTAAAAAAAACCACTAAAATACAAAACTTAAATCTAATATTTTTCTAATATAAATTTTAGCAGGTCGTATCCAGTTTTCTTTTTGCAGTATGTTAAATGCAAATGAACAGTAATTGTGCAATAAACTGTGCAGAAGAATTGTCTCTGTAGAAAATAAGTACTTTTCATTACTATTTTCACCTAGGATAATCAACAATAAAAATGTCATTTGATCAAGGGTGCCCAAGCTTTTACAACTATAAATAATTTTTGAACAGAAGAATACAGGGCGAGGATGAGAAAAGTTCACACTCAGATTATGGGCAGAGGATTGAAGAGAACGGAAGTGACACTGACCTGGTAGTGGCATGTAAGTGTGTATGAAGGTGGTACGAGTGTACCAGGCACAGCTGTGTGGCTGGATTTTTAAAAACGTTAATGTCATTGCTAAGTTAACAATAGTTGACCAATTAAAAGTGTTAACAATAGCTGTCCAGTGGTCAAAAGGTGAAAATGAAAATGGCCAAAAAATATTTCATGTGGCTTTTTCATTATTTAGTAGAACCTTTTTCCGGTTTTTCAAGTTAAAAAATGATCATAAAATGTCCACTGAAAATGTCTATTGATAATTCTCTGCCTTGTGTTATGTAGGTTTAAGGTGTTTTAGGATTAAAAAATAAAAAAAGCCATGTAAAGCATCAAGAAGATAGTTTCAGCTGAATAGAGCTTGAACATGAACTTTACAGTCACAGGGTCTGTAAAATCTTAACCAAGGTCCAGAACAAACTAACCTGCTCCAGACAGCCACCCCAAAGTTTCTGAAAGACCCCTAATTTTTAGATTAAGTTCACTAAGCACTAGCCTAACTCCCAGTACAAATAGACCATTGTTTCTTGTGTACCATTGTGAAGTATTGTCTATGTTTTGGCATACCAAACGTTTTCTCTCTATTGTCTCAAACTTTGTGTACCAAACTTTGCCCTGTATATTGGATTTGTCTCTTTGCCTGGTGATTTGGATTTGTTTGCTTCTGACTGTCTCATGGTTATTGATTACCTTATCTGTTCTCTGAACTATTCTATACCCTTTTTGATTCTACTTTGAATGCAGCGTTGACTGTTTCTGAACTCTGTCCGTTTTCTTACAGCGATTCGCACACATCCCTTGTGTCAATAAACCTACCAACTTAGAGCTCTGCATTTGGGTTCATATCTATAAACATTATAGGGTCATAGTCTCCTGATGTTGTGAAGAAGAAATCTGCATCATCTGATGGTATATACTGTGTGATTAGAGAAGTTAAGTTGTTTTCTAGGATATTTCCAAGGCTTTTTAGTCCTATGTGACAGATGGGCAGTGAAGGGGTCAATATTGATGTCCAGTGTTAAGGCATGCTTTGCAAGTAGATGAGTTCTGTCTTGACAGATACAGTTTCAGTCTGTGAAGAGGTATCAAATTGACAGTCAAGTATCTGCAGTTAAATGAAGGTGGTTGGTGGAAACAGGAAGAACACCTGGGTGTTATCAGCATGATTTAGTGTGCAGAGAGATCCAATATGGACCAAAAGCTGACCCCCTGGGGAGTCACTTCCAGTAGTGAGGTTTGTTGGAGCTGACAGAGTTCCATTCCAGGCTCCCTGGTAGGATAATCCTGACGATAAGATGAGAACAAGTCAAAAGCAATGCTTTCCAAAAGTGTTGCATTGAACATGTGGTGGCTCACAATGTCAAAGTCCGCTGACAAGATAGGATGAGAACTGAGGACATACAGTTCTCCCTGGCTTTAAAGAGAGCTTCTGTGACTGAAAAGAGCATAGTCACTGTTGAATGTCCTGGCTTGTACCCACATTGTTTAGTGTCAAGAAGTTTGGTCCTCTTAAAACAGAGGAAATAGCTGTATTAGAATGACCTGTTCCAGGGTTTTCCACAGAAATGAACAGTGTGAAACTGATCTGTGAGATCTGAAAGTGGAAATAACCTGGCCAGATGTTAGCAAGGAGTTAATCACTGAAGAAATGGAGCAAGGCTAGTTGGGGTTGTTTGGAGAATTGTGGCAGGAATTGGGTCCAGTGGGCAGGTTGTGGGATAATTAGCAGTTATTAGTTCCATCACTTGGTCCTCAGTGAGCAATCTGAAGGTCAGCAGTGTCTGACTTGATTTTTGTGTGTAGTATGTCTCCACCACAGTCAGTTAATTGAAGAACAGATGTTATGGACTTTCTCTTCAAAGTAGGTTGTGAAGTCCTCTGTATTGAGAGATGTTGAAAGGGTAGACTTACTGAGATTTGGTGGGGAAAGGGAAATGGACTGAACTGGAAGTATTCATTCAGAAAAATACTAACCAAAATAATCAAAGCAAAGACAAAATACGTTTTGTCTCATATTTCATTTAAAATCTGTGTATTTCAGATTTTGTAGAAATATACATGCTTCTAAATATTAATTGGCCAGTATTAAGGCTGCGAATACCAATTTCAAGGAAACGGATATTTTTTTCAAGAGATATTTAAAATGTTTAACAAATTCTACACAAAAGTGGAATTTGATCCCCACATGGTCTGCCCATGTGGACACAGACACAACTTACTTTGTTCTGGGGAATTAGAGAGTTACCAAAAATTTACAAGACCAGAGGTAAATACCTCTGGACCTGGAAGGCTGGTGTCCAGCATATTTTGGTAGCTCTCCTCCCCAAACACACTCACTAAACTTGGCAATTAACAGGCAAGGTGAACCAGGTGTGTTTGAGCAGGAAAATCACCAAACTGTGCTGGACACTGGCTGGAATTGGGTTAGGGTTAGGGTTAGGGTTAGAATGTGTCTTCTTTAGAGAATCCAAGCATGATCTTGTATACTCCTTGAACCGGATAAACGGATACCCATGTTGCGTCACGTATCACCTGTGTCAGATTTTTGACATTTTGAGACTGAGCAGACTATGGCTTGACTTTTGTTAACATCCAATCAATGCCTTCATGTCAAAAAATGGTAGCAGTAGTATTTCCCCCACAAGAACAAATTATGCAAAAATAAAGCTTCATTTTTTAACCAAACATACATCAGATAAACATATTGAAAACACCAGGCAAAACCCAAGTATGTGAGTGATGAGGAATCTACTCAGAACACAGTATTTCCAGAAAAACTGTTATGCCCATTTAGACTAATTTCTTGAGGGATTCTGGGGCCTCATTTATAAAATGCTCTTTAGCATGCATTTGATTCTAAATTCAACCCATTTGAAGTTAAAGTCATCCACACAAGCTGAAATTTATAAAGAGGAAAAAATTAAACAACAACAATAGTCAGAATAAACACTTGCAATCAATGCACAATTGAATATGCAACATCACATGAGGTACTGATTAGTTGCCATACAATTTAGTGTCATAATGAGCGTGGAAGCAAGAGTGTCAAGGAAATATATTTAGTGATACAAACATGCAGAAATTAAGACATGGCAATTGAGAGACGCCTTCAATTATCATTACTTTAATTGGAATTGGAACTAATTAGATAAGCCAAGGAACCCTCTTCCCATGCCACAAGGAGACAAATGCAATCCCCAAGTGCATGTTTGTACTGATATCATAACACATTAAGTCAAGCCTGTGACTTCTTTCAATATTTATTTATTTGTCAGCTGATGAATGTATTGATAAATGAATTTGGAGTGCAGCTCTTCCTCTGCTATCCCTACTTTTCATCTCTGTTGCATTAGAGTGGCAAGGTCTCTCACCCTTGACCCACAAGTTTGAATTGAAAATACAGAGACAAAATTATAAAATTATTTAAATTCATTTGGTATGACATCTTGCATTTTTTCATTATTAATATTATTATTATTGCTGTTGTTGTCATCGTCATTGTTGTCATCGTCATTGTCGTCGTTGATGGCATTATTATTATTACTATTATTATTATTATTATTAATAATAATATTTTTTTCAGGGTGCACCAGGCACTTATGTATCAGTATAATGTAAGCTATGTCTTAAAATAGTCATTTTGCAAATTAAAGCTATGAACCTTCAGAGCTCTGTTCCATCCATGAGGGAATAATTCCATGTGCTGTAATTTCATTCATTCTTTGTCCTTGTGATTCATCATTGCTTTGACAGCTGTGGCCACAAATTGCTACCTACAAAATTCAATTTACAGCTAACCCTAGAGCTCAGGGTCGAATTAAAATAGGCACCCTGCTCTGCAACTCTGCAATCAACACTAAAAACTTTGTCTTCTGTGTATTTCAAGATCATTTAAATTTATTCACATGTATGGGCAGTTTATGAAATGCTGTAAAAATGTTTTAGGAAACTTTTTACGACAAAAAAAAATTATGCCCTAATTTTTTTTTATTCAAATGTGCACATAATTTCCAAATGAATAACATATTCTGTCAACTTGTTCTGCACCCACCCCTCTATTTAAGGCCTGTTCATCGATAATCAATATTCTAATTGCTATAACGATAAATACACGTCTCTCTCTTGGCTCTGTACCTTCTGCCCTCAAATCTGCTGTTGTTACCCGATCCTTAAGATCCCTGAGTTGGATTCAACATCTCCTCCCAGTTATAGACCTATCTCAAATCTTCCCTTTCTAGCTAAAGTGATGGAAAGAGTGGTATCTACACAGCTTCACACCTTCCTTAATGATAATACATTCTACAAGCCTATTCAATCTGGCTTCACAGCACTGTGAAAGCTCTTTGGAGGGTTGTAGATGATCTCCTCCAGTCTAATGATAGCGGTTCTCCCAGCATTCTCCTCCTTCTTGACTCAAGTGCAGCATTTAACACTGTTCATCATCATGTACTCATTTCCTCTCTTTCCTCTGTGGTATCAATGAAATATCTCTTCAATGGTTTAGGTTGCATTTTACAAACAGACTACACAGATACAGTCCTATACTTCTGTTATATATGGTGTCCCTCAGAGATCAGTTCTTGGACCTCTTCTCCTTCTAATCTACATCCCATTCCCTTGGTCAGATTATTCATCGCTGTGGCCTTGACTTTCACTGTGATTCAGATGATATTCCTCCACAGACTTCCCTCCCAATAAACTAAAGGGCTGAATCTTAGATTTAAAGCTTTGGACACAGGACAACTTTCTCAAGCTAAACACTGATAAAACTGAGGTTTTACAGGTCGACCCCAAATTCTTACTATCATTCAATTTTTCTGAAAGTGATGCAGTTGTCAGAAATCGTGATCTTTTATTTGATCATTCCGCATTCTTTTCTCTCTATAATGCTGATAATCTTTTCCTGTTTCTGATTGTGCTAACTCTGCTTCATGCTTTCATTATGTCTTGTATTGATTTCTGTAATTCCCTCTTAATTGGTCTTCCTTCAAAGTCTCTCCAAAAGCTTTAGTAAATTCAGAACTCTGCAGCTGGTTCACACCCCTACAAAGCGTTTTGCTCACATCACCTCCATCCTCTTTCAGCTACACTGGTCACCGGTTCAGCCCCGTATCAAGTTCAAAATCTTGATCCTCACCTTTAAAGTCCTGCATAATCTTGCTCCTCTCCACCTCTGTGAACTCTTGACCCTTTACTCTCCCTCTCACTCTCTCAGGGTTTCAAGTGATAATCTACTCACTGTCTTTTGCGGCAGATTTTACACCAGAGGAGGCGAGTCCTTCAGCATCATGGAGCTCAAATTCTGGAATTCTCTTCCACAATTTCTCTAAGATTGCTCTTCTATCTCTATTTTCAAATCTGATTTAAAGACGTATCTCTTCTTTAAATGTTTCTCTTCATCCTTTACTGCTTAGTCAATTTCATTTTTCCCCATGTGAAGCCAGCTTAGGATTTTATGATGCACTATTTACTATATCTACACAATTATTGCCAAACGAAAGTAAACTGAAATTGATGTAATCAATATGTACATTATGTACATTCAATGCCTCATGTTTTAGGGGTAAGAAGCACTACTATGTTGACATACACAGGTTTCAATTCGAGATGTAATGCAAGGGCATGCCACAAATCTGTAAAAAAGAAAAAAAAAAAGGCAAGGGCATGCCACAAATCTGTAAAAAAAAAAAAAAAAAACAACAAAAAAAAACATACATCATATATATATGCTTGCAGTGCACTGATCGTAGCTTGTTTAAGATGTGGTCTTTTTATTAAAAGCACGCACCTACAGAAAAGGAGGTCATGTAGAATCATTCTAGTCAGCATTACCTGGTGAGAGCTAATCATTATATCAGGAGGATATTTATTTCGATAGAATGTAAAAATTATGTAAAATAAAAAAAGAGGCACTGCCAGCTACACTAACACAAAGTGAACTGCTGCTGCTAGGGTTACTTTAGGGGTGTTGACATTATGCCTGATATTCTCAGTTGTTGGGAATAAAATGCTTATTAGTGACAGGAGGAAAGGTACCACTAAATAGTGAGAGGTACTAGACAGCTGAGGATTTTGTAGGAAACCACAAAGTGTGCAAAGTGTGAAAGGGGATGTGACTGATGCTACATATATACATAAGACATAAGATTATCCTCAAACAAGTAATACTTGTACTCAACCACTGTATACATCGACTGTCATTCACATTTTGAACAATGTAGGTTTGCTCTAGACCAGATTTAATGTGGCAATTGATTTACAGTCATATGCTGAATGTCAGATTTGTCAAGCTCAGAACGTTCAGCTCTGTTTGGGCTGAAGCTGGAGAAGGAGGTTTAAAGTAAGCTGTGCGGGCCTCCTTTCAGATGATGTTTAATTTGAACATAATTGTCCACTTTATACATCTCTTGAGGTAGATCAGGTGACCATAGCTTATAATACAGCTGAGGAGTGTTAGTGTTTAAGCACATAAATAGTCCTTCTAAACTGCATTAAGTCCCTTGGTGTGTTTGAAGTTAATAATCTACCAACAGTAGTCCTATTCTGCACAGTGCCCAAAAGACAACATGCAGAAATGATATGCAGAAGGTCAGTATTCAAGATACTCAAAACCCTGACATCTGCAGGTTCCATATACACTATATGGACAAAAGTACTGGGACACACATGTTTTTCAGGGTTTGGACTGGACCCCTTACTTCCAGTGAAGGGCTTAATCTTAATGCTTCATCATACCAAGACATTTTGGAAAACGCCATGCTTCCAAATTTCTGGACCCAGTTTGGGGAAGAACCTTTTCTGTTGGAGCATGACTGTGCCCCAGTGCATAAAGCAAGGTCCACAAAGACATGGTTGGATGAGTTCGGTGTGGAAGAACTTGACTGGCCCGCACAGAGCCCTGACCTCAACCCCATCCAACACCTTTGGGATGAACTGGAACAGAGATTGTGAGCCAGGCCTTATCATCCAACATCAGTGCCTGACCTCATAGATGCTCTACAGAATGAATGGGCGCAAATTCCCACAGAAACTCCACTCTTGTGGAAATGCTTCAATGAAGAGTGGAAGCTGTTATAGCTGCTAAGGGAGGACCAGATCCATATTAAAGTCTATGTATTTGAATGCAATATCATTAAAGTCCCTGTTGTTGTAATGGTCAGGCGTCCCAATACTTTTGTCCATATAGTGTATGTACATCCATCTATCCTTTATCTGAACTGTTTATCCTTGTCCAGGGTATTTCTATGCCTTTAATCACCCTGTGACTGCAAGAATAGGCTCCAGGGCCCCCTGAGACCCTGGTTAAGGGTCTCAGTCCATCACAGACTCACCACACACACACACACACCAAGGACTAATTTAGCATCTCTAGTTCACCTGACATGCATATCTTTGGACTGTGGGAAGGAAAACGTAGCACATACAAATACATATAAAGACAATTCTCAGAACTGATTCCAGATGGCCATTTTCACTATATGTCTGGTTAGTTCAGCACATGTGGGAGGTGACCACCATCATGGTCCCACTTCTTTGATGTGTACAACATTGTTTAGTAGCCTGGAATGGCAAACAGACAGACATGCCTTTACCTATTTTGTGTGGGAGTGAAAGCTGTGGAAAGAGATGGGAAAAAAAAGCTTTAAAATGTTTGAAGCCTTAGAAAATTCACATAATTTATTTTACATATTTTAATTCAGTTCTAGTATGAAGCTGGACTGGATTCAGTGTTATAATGTAATACATAAGCACAGAGTTAAAACAGAATTTCAGGCTCTGGCCAGCATGTTTATTTATCACATTCAGTAAAATGCATTAAACATCTTGCCACATTCAATGTGGTAAGGAGAGCACTATAGATTTTGAATGTGCCTCCCTAGTTCTTTAATGTGTGTCCTTAATGCATCATTTAGTGTACTTAGAAGTGTATTTGTAATAAGATTTAATGCAACCTAAATCCACAAGGATCGGTCATGTCAACATCTTATCAATCTGTACACATAATTCCTTTGAAAAAAATATATAAACACATACTCCTGTTGCTGTTCAGACAAATGTCTGAGGCTCTGAAAAACACTTCCACATAGGTCTATATGCTTCACAAATGTCAGAGCAATAACGGAGGATATTGAAATCTCCCAGGATGATGTTTTTTGTAATAAAAAACCCAAAAGCACCTCAAAACTCATATTCAGCTGTCGCTCCTGCAAAAACTACTTGTTGTGAATGTTTTGTTTTCCAGACCTGTCTGTTTCTTTCTTTCTGCAGGGCTGAGAAGCACATTTGCTATAATTGATCTATACGTTCCCAGTTCCCTTGATCTTTCCCTAGACCTTCAACAGGCATCTTTTCCCCTTTCCTACTCTTTTCCCATTACCAGAGGAAATTACTCTGTTAGAATGTTGCTAAAGCTGAGTCATGGCTTTTAGTCTCAACAAAGCAGAGTGTGTGATGAAATGAAAATCACACTGATAAAGGAGGTAATGTAACAGAAGGCCCTTGAAATGTTGATGACGTGGCGCAGAGCTATTCCAGAGTTCATTCACCTTCAGTCTTAATCTATTGATTTCATTCGGGTTTTCAACCTCCAAGTGAATATATAAATATATATATATATATATATATATATATATGTCTTGCCCTGAATTATATTTGAGGGTCTTACCAGCTTGCATGGTAAGACCCTTAAAGTTGGTTCAGAATGCAGCAGCTTGGCTGGTCTTCAGCCAACCCAAAAGATCGCATGTCACCCGACTGCTGATTGACTTACACTGGCTACCCAAGGCTGCCCGAATTCAGTTCAAGTCACTAACTCTTGCCTACAGAGTGACATCTGGGTTGGCACCCAGCTACCCTAATCCTATCATTCAGCCTTATGTTCCTACTCGCTCCCTCCGCTCCTCCAAGGAACATCGTCTGGCTCTGCCATCCCTAGGCACAAGGGGAACCCAGTCCAGACTGGTCCTGAAGACTCACCTGTTCAGAGAGCATCTCTTCTCCTGATGCATCTCCTTGCATCACTCTTACATAAAGACTTTAGCACTCAGTACTCTCCTCTGGTCCTCACGCTGTTGCTTTGCTTTGGATAAAAGTGCCTG